>PVLA01000422.1:199989-566881 GCA_004027455.1 Hydrochoerus hydrochaeris | reverse complement strand
TGAAGGCTATGACAAGGAAGGGAGGGAGGGAGGGAAGGAGGGAGGGAGGGAGGGAAGGCAGGCAGGCAGTATTATGGCAAAAAACGATCCTCGACAGAGAGAGAGAGAGAGAGAGAGAGAGAGAGAGAGAGAGAGAGAGAGAGAGAAATGCTCCAGGAAAACATGTTATGAACCAATCTTCTAAGTCAATGTTTGAGAAATGCACAGTAATGTAGAATTTTGGACTTGTCAAAGAAATTGTTAAAAATTATTTATTAGGAAAAGAAGATCTTGGTCTCATCTGCATCCATGGAGAGTTCAAAATCTTAATGTTTTCATTGGATTTTTCCATCAAGATAAGAAAATCCTTATCTTTATAATCAAAACGTTTCTGGAAAATAATGGAGCAAATCGCATTGCAGGGAGCACAGCCCAGGATAAATGTGGCATCACAGGGTACACATAAAGAAGTGGAAACATTTTTAAAAAACCATTAAAATACACATAAAAGTCTGTATCTTTGAACTAAATAATTTTAGAGATGCTAAAGCAATACTCACATACAACTAACCTTTTCAGAAATTACTCTCACATACTTGATATCAGCATATTACTTTTTTTCCATTACATTTGTTGACAGTTCTTCTCTAGCTGATTTGATAATTATTTGGCAAATTTTGCTTTTAGGACACATTGCCTTATATAAGCATCACTATCTTTGTGTAACTGATTCTGACCCATGCCCATGCTGTTTTGGAGGACCAAAGGAAATAATGAAATGACCAGTTTTTAAAACAACTCAGAATTCAGGTTATCAGTGCAAAGTTGCATTTCTATTGAAAGCAAAGAGCAAGACTAAAAAGAGATTACAGGAAACACGGGTATTTGATGAAACAAATAGGAAATCCAAAAGCCATCCATGTCACATGAAAAGAAAACCAAATGAAGATGAACACAAATTATAATAAGATAGATTTGTTTGCCAAAAATGAAATAAGAAATCTCCATTTTAAATTTAAATCATAAACAAGGGAAACACACAAGTTTAGACTGATAAACATACTCTTTCTATTTCAATAATGAAAGGGTAAAAAAATCTCTTTTTCCCTAGGAAAACTTTCTTTAATTTTTTTTATTTTAAAGAGAACGAAACAAAAGAGGATAGATCCAAGCAGATCAGAACAGAACAATGCAAGCAATACAGCTCTTCACAACAAGACAACCGGACATCAACAGTAGCTAGCACAATGTCTCTCTCTTTAAAACAGTTGAGCTTAGCTTTACACACAATAATGTCAAACATAACAAAATAGAATAAAACCACTCAAGAGAATGAAAGTATTGCAAAGTGTTCTAAACCAAATAACCAAAGATGAACAATGGCTACCAAAGCAACTATTCATACCATCACATATATTAATATCAAATAAAACAGAATACAACCATTCCAACCAATCAATAAAAACATAAGACTTCAAAGCAATACAATGGTGAGCCACAATCACCACAAAATCTTCTGTACTCTTACCATTTCTTACACTAGGGAGACTATATGGTATTTATACATATGAGTTTGGTTTATTTCAATTATGAGTATGGGTTCAAGTTGCATCCATTTATTTATAAATATCTCAATGTGATCATTCTTTATGGCTGAGTAGTACTCCACTGCATAAAAGTACCACAATTTTTTTATCCATTCCTCAGTTGATGGGCACTTAGGTTTTTTCCAAGACCTGGCTATTACAAAATGTGCTGCTATAAACATGGGTGCACATATATCACTGTGGTAAGATGTTTTCAGTTCTTCTGGGAATATGCCTAACAGTGGAATAGCTGGGTCAAATGTGACCTCCAACACGTTTGGAAGAATCTCCAGATTGACCTCCACAGTGGTTGCACCAGTCTACACTCCCACCAACATTGCACAAGAGTTCCTTTGCCCCACAACCTCTCCAGCATTTTTTGTTGGTAGTTTTGTTGATCCTGGCCATTCTTTCAGGAGTGAGATGGAATCTCAGGGTGGTTTTAATTTGCATTTCTCTAATGACCAATGATGATGGACACTTTTTCATGTATTTATTTGCCATTTGTATTTCTTCATCTGAGAACTGTGTTCATCTCAGATGCCCATTTTTTGATTGGGTCTTTGAATTTCGGGGGTCAGATTTTTTTTTTAATTCTTTATAAGTTGTAGACAGAAGTCCTTTGTCTGAGGGACAGTTCACTAAGATTTTTTTTCCCAGTTTGTGGGTTTCCTTTTCACTATGCTGGAGATTTCTTTGGACATGCAGAAACCCTTTAATATGATGTGATCCCAGTTATCAATTCTGGGAAGTATCTCCCTTGCAGTTTGGTTCTTGTTCATGAATTCTCTACCAACCACTATGTCTTCAAGATTTTTACCTACTTTGTCTTGCAACAGATTTAGTGTTTCTGTTTTAACATTTAGATCTTTGATCCATTTGGATTTTAGTTTAGTACATGGTGATAGGCATGGGTCTAATTTTAGTTTTCAGCATATGGATAGCCAGTTTTTTCCAGTACCATTTATTAAAGAGACTACCATTCTTCCAGGGAACATGCTTGGCCCCTTCATCAAAAATAAGGTGACTGAATGTGTCCATAGTTGTATCTTCTAGTCTATTCCATTGATCTTCAGGTCTGTTTCTATTCTAGTACCATGTTGATTTTATGACAGTAGCTTTGTAGTATAGCTTCAAGTCAGGGATTGTAATGGCTACTGCCTTGGCTTTGCTTCTTAGAATTGCCTTTGCTATTCTAGGTCTCTTCTGGTTCCAGATGAATTTTAGGAGTAATTTCTCTAAATCTATGAGGTATGTTGGTGGTATTTTCATTGGGATTGCATTGAATCTGTATAACCATTTTGGGAGAATGGCCATTTTCACAATGTTTATTCTTCCTATCCATGAACAAGGGATGTCTTTCCATTTTCTGAGGTCCACATCAATTTCTTTTTCAGGGTATTATATATTTCCCTGTATAGCTCTTTTACCTCTTTTGTTAGATTAATTCCTAAGTATTTCATTTTTTGAGATGCCAGTGTGAAGGGTGTGGCTTCTCATTTCTTTCTCAGTGATTTTGTTTTTAGTAGATAAGAATGCTATTGATTTTTTAGTATTGACTTTGTATCCAGCTATATTGCTGAATTTATTTATTATATCTAGGAGTCTTTCAATGGAGTTTTGGGGGTCTTCTATGTAGAGTATCATGTCATCTGCAAGTAATGATAATTTAACTTCTTTTCCTATCTTTACTCCTTTTCTCTCTCTTGTCTAATTGCTCTGGCTAATATTTCCAGTACAATGTTGAAGAGGAGCAATGATAAGGGACATCCTTGTCTTGTGCCTGATTCCAAGGTAAAGGCTTTAAGTTTTGGGCCATTTAATATGACACTGGCTGTTGGTTTGTTGTAGATGGCCTTTATCATATTGAGGTAAAGACAATCTATTCCAATTCTCTGTAAAGTTCTTAACATGAATGGGTGTTGGATCTTGTCAAAAGCTTTTCCTTCATCTATAGAGTTGATCATGTGATTCTTACTTTTGGCTCCATTGATATGGTGGATTACATTTATTGATTTATGTATGTTGAACCATCCCTGCATGCCTGGGATGAATGCCACTTGGTCATGGTGTATAATCTTCTTGATGATTTCCTACATCCTGTTTGCCAATATTTTATTGAGATTTTTGCATCAATGAATTGCTTCCCTTTCAATTTTATTGAAGACTTTGAGGAGTTGGAATTAAGACTTCTTTATATTTCTTGTAGAATTCTGCAGTGAATCCATCTGGGCCTGGGCTCTTCTTTGTTGGTAGGAACTTGATTACATTTTCAATTTCATTAATGGAAATTAGGTTATTCAGGAGTTTTACATCTTCTTGATCCAACTTTGGTGGTTCACATGCTTCTAAGAATCTGTCCATTTCTTCTGTGTTATCAAATGTATGAGTGTAGAGGTATTCAAAATAATTGTTGATGATCTTCTGTATTTCAACAGAGTCTGCAGTGATTTCACATTTTTCATTCTGTATTGCATGAATTTGAGTCATTTCTTTCTTTTTTTTAATTAGGTTGGCTAGGGGCTTGTCAATTTTATTTATTCTTTCAAAGAACCAACTCTTTGATTCATTGATTGTTTGAATTTTTTTTGTCTCTATTGTATTAATTTCTGTTCTATCTTTATAAATTCCTCCCTTCTTTTGGCTTTGGGCTTGGCTTGCTCTTTTTTTTCTAGATGTTTGAGGTGTAATATCAGGTTGCTTATTTGTATTTGTCCTGTTTTCCTAATGTGGGAACTCAGTGCAATAAATTTTGCTCTGAGGATTGCTTTCATTGCATCCCACAGGTTCCAGTAAGTTGTATTTGTATTTTCATTTGCTTGTAGTTATTGTTTAATTTCTTCTTTAATTTCCTCTGTGATCCACTGATTGCTCAAGAGTGTATTATTCAATTTACATGTGTTTGTGAGGTTTTTGCAGTTACTTTTATCATTAATTTCTAGTTTCATGGCACTATGATCTAATAACATGCATGGGATAATTTCAATTCTTTTGCATTTACTTAAATATGTTCTGTGGGCTAGTATATGGTCTATTTTAGAGATTGTCCCATGTACTGCTGAGAAGAATGTATATTCTAATGTTGTTGGATGGAACACTGTATAAATCTATCAAATCCATTTGTTCACATGTCTGATTCAGTTCTGTTAGTTCTTTGCTAATTTTCTGTCTAGTTGATCTATCCCTTTGTGTCAATGGTGAATTAAAGTCTCCTGTTATAATTGTCTTTTTGCCTATTTGATTTGTCATTTCTGTTAATACTTGCTTTGTGTAGCTGAGTGCTCTTGAATTTGGTGCATATATATTTAAGACTGTGATCTTTTCCTCTTGCAGTTTTCCCCTAACTAGTATCTAGTGACCTTCTTTATCTCTTCAGACCATTCTTGGTTTGAAGTTCATATGGTCTGCAAACAGAATAGCTATGCCTGATTTTTTTTGAGTTCCTGTTCCATGGAGTATTGTTTCCCATCCTTTGACTTTCAGTCTATGAGTTTCTTTTGGGTCAGATGGGTTTCTTGTAGACAGCATATGGTTGGATGCTATTTCTTGATCCATTCTGCCAGTCTGTTTCTTTTAATTGGTGAATTGAGGACATTTACATTAGTGATTATAGCTGTCATATATCAGTTTATTGTTGACATGTTATTTTTCTGATGTTGTATCTTAACTTTCCATTCTTTTTAATTGTCTGTCTTGCTTAATGGTTTTTTCCTATGAGTATCTAGAATGTCTTTCAGTATTCTTTGTAGGTTTGGTTTGGTGATCGTGAAGATCTTCAGCTGTTCTTTGCAATGGAAGTATCTTATTTCTCCATCCATTTTGAAGGATAGTTTTGCAGGGTACATCAGTCTGGGTTGGAAGTCATTTTCCTTTAGGATCTGAAAAACTTCACTCCATGCTCTTCTTGACTTCATTTTTTGTGTTGAGAAGTCTGCTGTGATTCTGATAGGTTTTCCTTTATCGGTGATCTGTCTTTTCTCTCTAACAGCTTTTAATATTCTGTTCTTATGTTGGATTTCTGGGATGGTGATTATTATATGTCTGGGTGTAGTTTTGTTTGGGTTATGACTATTTGGAGTTCTATATGCTTCACTAATCCATATGTCAGTTTCCATACTCATATTTGGGAAATTTTCAGCTATTACTTCTGTAAATAGCCTCTTGATATCATTTGTGTTGTCCCTTCTTTTTCATTTACCCTATTAATCTCATGTTATTTTTCTTTGCATTGTGTTGCAGCTGTTAAATTGTTATTTCCTGATTTCTTGTTACTTTTAGAAGAATTTTCCTTTCCTGTTCACTAGCTGAGATTCTGAGGTCTGAGATTCTGTCTTCACTTTTGTTGAGGCGGTTTTTGCAACTTTCAATACAATTTTTGATTTTCTGTATGTCTCTCTGAATCTGCTTCATGTATTCTGTTTGTTTCTTAAACTGTTCATTCAGGAATTCTATCATTTTTCTTTGTTCTTCTAATTTTTTAGCTGTGTCTTTGTTGGATGCATTCAGTATTTCTTTAACAACTTTTATCATTTCTTCTTTTACCTGGGAGATTATTTCTGATTTGAGTTCCCTCATAGCTTCCTGTACTTGCTTCTTTATTTCAGTTGATACCATTTCAGGCATTCCATGTGTATGGCTAGTATTTTCTTCTTTGTACATGGCTCCTTAGGCTTTTGTGGGATGGGCTGGAGGTTTGAGATTGCATTTTGGTCTTTTATTTTGCCATTTTCCTATATTTCTGTGTTTCCAGTGATGTTCCAAATCTTTCTCTGGTTGTGTTGGAAATCATCTCCTGCACCCTCCACTACTGGGATTCATATAGCTTTGGCTCCCATCACACAGTAGGCCTGGCTCCCCTTGTTGAATGAAGGTCACTGGGCATGGTCTACTCAAGCCTGTGGAACTTCTGAAGCCTAGTCCAGTGTCCTCAGGGGCTGGGTGAGCACCCAGCCACTAGGCATGGTCCTAAATTTTGTCTGAGCCTGCCCTGGTGAGCTGCAACTCACCTCGCAGTGGCGATGCGGGCCTGGCTCCCCTGGTTGAATGAAAGTAGCTGGACATGGTCCACTTAAGCCCTCAGAACCTCTGGAGCCTAGCCCAATGTCCTATGGGGGCTGGGCAGGCACCCAGCAGCTGGGATGGATGGTCCCAAACCTTTCCCAGGCCTGCCCTGGCAAGCTGCAACTCACCTTGTGGTGGCAGCATGAGCCTGGCTCCACCTTATGAAATCTTATCAGAGTCAAGATTATAGCTCAGTGACACAGCACCTTCCCAAAAAGCATAAGAGGTCCTGCGTTCAATTCCCTGATTATATATATATAATCACCACCAGGCCCATAATTAATTTATTTGGATAAAGTCTTCCCTCTTGTGGAATTCAACCTAATTGTTTTATATGGATATCATCAGGATATTGTTATTGCAAGTGTTTTTAATTTAACACTCATTTAGGTCAACTCCATCATTTTACAGAAACATAAAGTAAAGGGGAAAATCTGTGTGGCCAGAATTTAAATGAAATAGCTTCAACCAAAGTATCAATGGATTTTTTTTTATACCAGGGATTGAACTCACAGTCTCATACTTACCAGGCAAGCACTTACACCACTGAGCTAAACCCCCTGCCAATCAATGATCTTTTTATGTAAAAGCTTCCAAATGCATATCATAGATACAATGAGGCAGGAAATTAGGGTGTGGCAAACTGATTGAGCAAGTGGCTATGCCAGGACAGGCACAGAAAAAAACAGTTCCAATCAGAAAGTGCCATCTTCAGTTTTTCTTTCGAGAACTCAAGAAGGATTTTGCTGGGACAGCCTAGACCTGGTGTCAGCATGAGAAGCAAGAGAGAGGAAAGGCTGCTGTAGTTGATTCTGGGCCACAAGGCTCTTTCACAGGGTCCCTTCTCATTCTGTTGGGTGTACTTTCTGTCTGCTTTTGATTGGTCCACACTTGCTCTACAGAGACTATTTCTTTTCCTTCCTTTAATAAACGTAAAACCTTGCTGCCTTTCATGCTCATTTTATCCAATTCTTGGTTCAAGACAAAAAGAACCCAGAAAGACTCTCTAAAAGGGGTCCTCAGCACCTCAAAATCTGGGAACAATAATGGTGACATCAGTAAAAAGTGTGATGAAGAAACAATAAGGGATTAAATCACAGAAATCTGTTATGTTAACAGCACTTTTGTCAAGTTCATTTTCATTAAAACATCAAAGACATTGAGCTTTTAGAAAAGCTTATATTTTACCCTAAAAGATAAGGGATAATTTGACAGTACTAATTTGAGATTTCTCTTAGTATATACATGTTACACTGCAAATCAGACTTTCAGTCTTTCCCTCCATTTAGGAGAGACAATTAAAAATTAAGGCAACTTAGAATTCATGCCAAAAATCAGATACGTTATGATAAGCACTTCATAAATGAGTAGGTCTAGCCACGGGGGAAGGTTAAATAATTATCATAAAAGATCTAGCACAAAATCCAATTGTTTTAAGATGCACTTGGGATTTTGTTTTTATTCAAATATGCTGAGGTTAACAATCAAGAGATGAAAACCACTGAAAAAACTGTTGGCTTCCCAAAGTTCCCAAAACAAGGAGACATGCTACTCTAGGCAAACCCACTCTGTGAAGCACCAGGATTGCCCAAAGCACAGAAGGACCAAAGGGAAAACATGCAACAAAAATATCACTGGAGTTTCCACATGAGAGAGTGAAGGAAGACAGGTATAATGAGTAAGTCCCACTGGATATTCAGAATCACTTCACTTTAGTTTGTGGCATGGTCCTTACTTATTAGGCCCAAGGATGATTCAAGGCAGGAGAAGTACAAGAACAGTATGTGAGAATTTGATAGAGGAGGCAGTTGGGAGTATGGAATATGGATGAGTTGGTTTGTACATTAAAGGCTGCTTTCTGGCTCTAAGAATTAGCTATCCCTCAGAGGGAGAGTTCCTCCCTAGATGTATAAGCACCCATGATGCCAAAGGATGCTAAAATAAAGAAAATTAAAACATGATTAATATACAAATAACAAGAGCAAATTCATGGAAAGCTTACAACAAAGCCAATTTATAATCATGGAGAGTAGGGTAAACAGTTACTAATAGCTGAAATCCAGTTTAAAACATTTCATATGCTACTGTTTGTACATTTGTACAGTTTTGCCATGCTATATGTTTCCTCAGGATGTATACAATAATAAAGTAGTGGTGAATAAAATTAGTTAAACCAACTGACAGTTGTTTGTTTACAAGAAAAACACAATCATTGAGGGCTTTCTTAATAAATGCTTAGGAAAATAAATAATGAATACACATTACTGCTGGCAGAAATAGAAGACACAGCCTTCAAACAAGCCCATGCATGTCATTAAGACTGATTAAAAAGTATGGACCAATAAAGTTACAGTACATGCCACTTTTTCCTGCTCCAAAACATGTGGCAGATCATTCCGACAAGTCCACTTGACAAGTATTCCCTGTTAAAATGTTCAAGAATAATTAACCCACAATATAACTATAGAAAAACAAGTTACTCTTTAAAATTTGTTTTAAATGAGGCTCAAAATTCCTGTCTTCAGAATATACTGATTTTGAAAACAAGTAAGTGGAAATAATAGAATTAAATTAGAGTTTTACTCACACTACACCCAGTATCATTGTATACAAACATAGCAAGGCCAGGTACAAAAAAAAGCTCCCTGGGCTCTTGCTTTACACCATCGCCTCCACAAGAGGGTTGACCACCTCCCCCCCCCCCAGAATAAAGGCTCGGGCCACCTGGCAGGATTAGCAAGAACATCAAGAGGGAAGAGGGCAGTCTGTGAAGGTCGGTGACACAAAGAGGCAGCCACCACTGGTTTCTCTCAGTTCTTCCACAAGGTGACTGGCTTCTTCTTCAATGCGGTCCCCAATGCTCCTCTTCCCCATCCCAAAATTTCTCAAGGCCATAAGCAAGAAACGCCAGATCTCCTCCCATTTTGTTCCATTGCTAAAAATGATTCCTATTAGAACGGGAAACAGAAACTAGAAGGCAGATCTCAGTCAAGACGGAGGAAAGTGAAGTGAGGCAACCACTGAGAAGTCCTGGATCTGCCTTAGGAGCTCTTCTAGCCTCATGCCCACGACCCCTCCCCAGCAAACACTCATGCACTCTTGCCACGGCCACTGTTAGTCTTTTCAACAATTGGGAAACTGCCTCTTCCAGAAAACTCCTCTCCAAGGTCATCCAGGGCTTCTTCTTTCACTGCTTCATATCCACACACCACCGCAGTGGGCTTCGTGCCAAAATACAGAGTGAACACGGGGCCATAAACTTTTGAGAACTAGAAATAGGAAAGAAAATTACAGCAAATAGCAGCAAAAGAAGTATGCTCCGTGCTGTACATTTGTAGATCGCAACAAGATCTCTGTGAGGAACCTAAAAGCATTTTCACACTACTCAAACGACCCTCATTTATTTTTTCCTTCTTTCTTTCCTTCTTTTTTCTTTCTTCCTCTTCTTTCTTTTTTCTTTCTTCCTTTCTTTCTTTTTCTTTCTATCACATATGCATATTACAAGCCAATACATAGCTCCTTGACATCAGAAATAACTTGCTTCTTTGGAGAACTTTAACTATCATGGCTAAACAAAAATATACAGCACATAAAGTAGACGACTTCTGGAAGAAAATATTCCACTCAAAACATTTTTATTACCATTCACCCTAGGTGAAAAGTAATAGTAAATGACTGAAACAAAAAAGGGGAGCAGCATTTTATCACTTTGATTCTACCTTACAACTTAAATAGTTCCTTACTGATAAAATGCGTTATATCATTCCACTGATGACTCACCAAAAACAGTAATCCACAGGGAATATTTGACTTATGGTAACATAGTTTAATATTTTGCCTCCAGGAATTTATTTTATTAAAAAGTTGAGGAACCAAAGATATAGTTCAAAGGCACAGCACCTGCCTGCCAAGTGTGAGTTTGTGAGTTCAAACCTCAGTACCAAAAAAAAATATTAAAGTTGGAGTTAAGTTCCCTGTGTAGCCTCCACAGTGGCATGAAACATAATTACACTGGTGAAGGACTTGCTGATGTCCCTAACATCTATCTGCAGGATGTTTCCAATGATTGGAAGAGGAGTGGGGCCCTGGGGAAGCTTCCTTCTCACAGGGCTCTGTCTCCAGAGTGAAAGGAGAAGCATACAGGAGAGACCGAAAACCAGGACTAGGACTACATGCATTGCAGCTTCTGTTCTCACTGAGCCAGGTGTAAGCTTGAAATTCAAAGTTTTTATAATGTTCACTGGTAATTTACTTGTGACCCTTTGACACATACATAGCCAATCAGCAAGGCACACTTGAATTTCTCTTCAGACTGGACTCTGGCCCATTGAAAAACATATAACTAAGATGTTCTCGACTTGTTATCCATTCCACTGCCCCACCCTGGAGATCCTGGTGTAACTAGTTTAGGGTGGAGCCCAGGAACTGTTTAGTTCTTCTAAACACCTCAGATGGTGCCAATGTGCAACCAGAATGGAGAATGAATGATGCAATTTTTTTATCGAAAATTATTCATTCTTCTCAGGTATCAATCAGACTGATGACCAGTTGAGAATTTATAACATTAATGACAGCCCCTGCACTTTATCCCTTGTATATATAATAATGTCTATCCAGTAATGCTTTTCAAACACTGAGATGCTTTCACTGAAAACAAAAGCCTCCTGAAATATTTTAATGTACTGTACTAACATTACAACTACTTGAACATGAAACAGCTAAGATGAAACAGCTATGACTTGAATAAGCAAGCATGTAATAAGTAATTAGCTAAGTAAATATGTACACCTTTTACTATTAAATCCCTAAAAAGCACCAGAAGGCAGGAATTATTATTTTTTTAATTATCAAATGGAGAAAGACAGACTCTAGGAGAACAGGAGAGTTGTCTGGATGCCTCAGCTCATAAATGGAAGACCTGGAGTTTAAATGAGGTCTTCTGATGCTAACTGTAGTGTTATATGGTTTCACTACAGCTGCCAGAAGAGCAATATTAGCAAATAAAACAACCTGCCACCAATTTAGTCACTCTGTGTTCACCACCTTCTTCACAAAAATAGCCTTGTCATAATTCTCTAAGAAAATAAGGTTATGATTTCTTCCTTCTCCATCTGCACAGAAGTGAAGTTTGTTCAGTTTAACTGAGGCACAAGTGAATCTCAGAGAATTTAATATGTAGAGCTAGAGATGCCATGGTTCTCCCACCTCTAAATTCCTTCCAGAAACAGGTGTTTCTGTTCATTTTCTGGCTATCATTGTCAGAAACATTGGTATAAAATAATGTACCTCAAACACAAGAGATTATAAACAAAACAAAAGGCACATACTTTGATAGTGGATGGGGAAAATGGGGACCACCTTTTGTTAGTATCCAGACAAAAAAAAGATGACAATAGGAGATGAGATTTAGTGGTTATGAGAATCTAAATATCACTGTAGTGCCATATATCACTAGGTTACTAGCAGTACTAGATCATTAACTAGATACAAAAGAATCTTCTACAGTATCATTGTATTTGCTCTAAATTGATTAGCAAAATTATTTTTTATTTTATTCTATGTATTTGATGTAAAAATGATGCTTTGCGATATATACATATAGCACAATCATTACTACAAAATTTTGTATCCACCACTGATATAGTTACCTTTTCTTTTTTTCTAATAAGAGCACCTGAAATCTTCTCTGTTAGAAAATTTTCAGTATACTGTACATTATTCTTAGTCCTCATGCTACCAATTAAATGTAGTTTTATTCACTCTATCTGACTTAAATTTGTATCCTTTAACCTAATTCTCCCCATTTCCTCCTTCTTCCCACTCCTAAAAACCATCATACTACTGCTGGGGTTATAGGCATAGACCACCATGCCCGGCAATTTTCATTTTTAAGTCTGAGCATTAATTAATAATAATAATAATAAATCATAATTTCTTCTTTTAAGAAATATCCATTCAAATTACTTTTTTACTTCTTGAATGAGTTGTGGGGGTTTTTTGCTATCAAGTTGTTTCAATTCCTAGTAAGTTCTTGATATTAATCTTTTGTTGGAGAAATCATTTATAACTATACTTTCCCATCATGTGCGCTGTCTCTGCCTTGTTGATGGTTTTCTTTGCTGGTCAGAATGTTCTTAGCTTGATTTAATCTGGTTGGAAGTTCTTACTTTTTGGTAAATATTTGCCTATGAAAATGTCTTGAAATGTTTACAAGTTTTCTTTTAGTAATTTCACTGTTTCAGGTGTCATATTTAGGTCCACTTCTATTTGATTTTTTTATGTGGTGAAAGGAACCTTATTTCAACCTAATCATGCAGAGATAAGTTTTTCTAGCAACTTGTTTGAAGAGAATTCCCTTTCTCTAATACATGTTCTTGGTGCTTTAGGGAAAAAATCAGTTAACATTTAGCATGTTGATTTATTTGTATTTCTCTATACTGTTTCATTGCTCTGTGAGCCTGTTGATACACATTGCTTTTTGTTTGTTTGTTTGTTTGTTTGTTTGTTTCTCAGGATTATTTTGGCTCTTTCATGATCACATGAATTTCATGATTGTTTTACCTATTTCTGGGAGTAATATCATTGGTATTTTGAAGGCAATTAAATTGAATCCATAGATTTCTTTGGATATACAGTTATTTAACAATATAAATTCTTCCAATCCACAAAAAAGGGATACTTTCCATTTTTTTCAGCAGTTTTATAATTTTTATTGTAGAGTTCTTTCACTTTCTTATTTAAAATTATTCTTAGATGTTTCTAAACTATTGTGGATGGAATTGCTTTCTTGATTTCTTTTTCACTGTGTATAAAAATAGTACTGTTTGTGCTTAATATAAAGATTTCTGTTCAGTACATCTATAAACATAACTGAAAGATATGCATTATTGTTTGCATTTTAATGAATGCATTTAATATTTCATTATAATTTTACTTTGTATCATCACAAAGCCTCATGATGCTGAGCACTTTTTCAGATATTCAATGGCAACATCAAAACTTTTGTGGTGGGTTTGTACAGTTCAGATAGGTGTCAATTGTTTGTGTCATGTAAATTATATGCACTGTGTATATATTATCATGCATATGAATATACATTCTAGTTCATTTACTCAACTTTTAACAAACCACAAATATATAGAAAATTTGGAGACTATCAAATTCACGGATTTGTAGTAAACTCGATTAACCAGGTTTCTACTCATGACCATTTTCCCATTGGTCAAATTCATCAAAGTTGAGTCTTAGACACTACTCAATGTCCAAATCATCTATTCTAGAGGATACTCTGACTACATGAATACTAACAGCAAGCCAGCAGCATAGACCAGACACATTGAGCAGTGATATCATCAAGGTCTGCTTTCAGACACTCTTCTAAGTTTAGGACATTCCTTCTTTTTCACACCTCACATTCAGTCTGTACTAGTTACAAGGTGTTTCTTTCATAAAAGAGATTTAAGCTATATTTTCAAGTATAAGCTTTATTGCAAGGTTTAGGAGGAAGCATCTGTGCTGAGGTCATCTTGTTTACTGAAAACCCCCAGGGCATGGTTGGAACTCCCAGGTCAGATTGTACCATACTGAGAAGTGATTTGACCAGGGATACAGCTCAGTGGCACAGCACTACTTGGCAAGAGTGAGGTCTTGAGTTCAATTTCTGGCACAAAAGAAAAAGAAGTGTTGCATAGCATCACTCCTGCAAAATTTTCCAGTAGGCCTGATACCTACCATTATTAGTCTTATAGCCATAGCATACCTCTATAGCATGCTGCAGAGGTCCAGAGAATTTTCTTTATTTGGGGCATTCGAGTGAAAACTTCTGACTCAAGGTTCTAACCCTAGAATGTTTTAGTATGCTTTCCTAAAAACAAGTCAATCCTGCTCCATGACCACAGTACAACCTTCAAAATAAGAAAATTAATTATCGGTGCATTAATGACCATCTACTTTTCATTTTCACTAGTATGTCATCAGCAAGTTCTTTATAGTTCAAAATCTAGTTCAGAATCCTGAATCATATTCTAGTTGTCATGTATCCTTAGTGAACTAGGACCTGAAACAGTTCCTCAATCTTTCCTCAACCTTGTTGCATTTGAAGAATATAGTCTGGAACTTCATAAAATGTCTCAAAATTTGAGATTGTCTCCTCTTCTCCCATGATTAAAGAAAATAACTTTGGCAGAGATATCACAGAAAATTCTCGGACTTGTCTTTGTATCCTTCTATGTGATAATTTTAATTCACTTGTAATATGTACTGATGTATAAAGTTACTGACCAGCTATAGTGATTTGATATTGCCTTCTGTGTGGACTTTGTTTCACAACAGAGATAAAAACAAAACATTCTTTGGTCTTATTTCCTTCTACCCAATGCCCACCCTACAGACTGTGGTTTAATTGTGCTGGGTTGGTACCTACCTATTGATAATGTTAAAAAATGGATGGCTTCAGCATGTAGCTATGACTGAGAACAACTGAAGGAAATTATTTAATGCAAGAAAGTTACTCAGAATGCTGGATTCTCCAGTTAATGACTATTTTTGGGGGGGGAGGATCAGTGTATTCTATGATTTGTATCCAAAAACATGCTAATATGTTATATCAAACACCAGGACAATTTGTCCTCAATAAGTGGCTTTTCAAATATTTGATATGTTCAACTAGACTTATAGCTTCTTAAAAGTAAAAAAACAAGCTCATATATTTGGAATAAATATATACCAACATATTAGCTAAATAAATTTACATTCTATCTATCATTAATTTTTAAGTCACTGGAAGGTGATGCTTTAGTCAATCTTTTCATCAGTGGGACAAAAGACCTGACAACTAAAACTTCAAAGATGAGGGATTTATTTTGGCTTGTGGTTTCTAGAGGATTCAGTTCAGACCAGCTAACTCCAAGGCAGAAAGGGCCTGGTGGAAGGGGCCTGATGGAAGAAAAGCTACACAATTCATGGCAGTCAGAAATCAGAGAAAGAAGTGAAAAATTAGGGTCAAGAATATAGTATGATTCCAACTCACACCCCCAGTGACTGTTCCTTCTGAGTAGGCCCCACCTCTGAATGTAAGATCTTTAGCAGGGAAAAGGGGACACTTTAGACCTAAATCATAACAGGTAAAGGTTTGCTTTTTATGTTTTTGTTTGTTTGTTTAATTTTCAAATAGAGAAGAGGGACTCTGAGAGAATAGAAGGCCTGTTGTGTCACATAGCTCATAGGTAGAAAACTGGGTTTGGAAGTGAGATCTTCTGATGCCCATTGTGGGGCACTGTGGCTTTTATTAAAACTTCCTTGAGAGCAATTTTAGCAAGCCAAAACAAAATGACAAATATTGGTCACACTGAAATAACACCATTTTAATTCTGCTCATAAACAGCTTGTTTCATATTTAAATAGAAGCTCTTCATTTGCCTTCACAGATAAGAAAACCAGATGTGCTCAGAAGAAATAGTAGGTAAAATTCTCCCTTTGCCATCACCAGAGGGGGGAAACTTGCTCAGAAGTACTGTAGGAAGAGCCAATCTCAGAAAATTGAGTACAGAAAACTTGAGAAACTATGGTTTCCCCTTCCTTCCAGTCATCTCTAGACATGATAATTTCTATTGCTATTTCATTTTTCATTGTCAGAATTAAGAAATGAAATGACATACAGCAAGGAAGGAAAACTATTGACAGAACAGTAGTGTATGTGATAGAAGATGGGAGGTAGGGAAGTAATGAAACCCAAAGCACAGAATGACTACATTACACATATCTGAATAGGATGAAACATTTAGTGTCATAAGGACCTAAATATCACTGAAATAATATACAATAGTAGATAATTTATGGTGATGTTTACACAAAGGCATATTTTGTAACAAAATCATCACATTTGTTCAAAATTGACTAATGTGGTCATTTCTAGGTTCTTTTAATAAGAAAAATTAAGTCTGTAAAGGCATGAGTTAAACAACATTTATGGGTCATATTCAGGAGAATTATGTCAACTTATAAAAAATTTTCACACGCATCATTTCTCTTTGGATTCTCCAAAGGTAAACTATTCCCACATTAATGTCAAGGATGCCAGCCTTGAATACTCAATCCCTTGGCCAAGAATATACTAACTGCAAGTGATGGAGCTGAGGCTGGAATCATCTTGCACCCTGCCCTATAAGTAAGCCATTCAGTTCAACTAGGTTCACCAACATTTACTATGTACTTTGATTCAAAACTTTGCGATTCCAATCAGTGATATTCAAAAGAAGCATGGATTTAGTTTAGCACCTGCTGACTCAAATGAGTCTCAGAAAAGGTTGACATATAAGATTTATTACTTGGATAAATGCAAGTTTTGATGAATCCTTTCTATAGGACAATGAGAAGTAATAATTTTCTGCCTGACTCATATAGATCTAAGCTCCCACAGAACCATAATCACTCTCTTTAGGGCAAACTTTTTTTAGAGCAACCATTTTATTCCTTGGGGCAGATTTCAGCCTGCACTATAGGCTTAAACTTTGAACCTCTAGAACTGTGAGTTAAAACAAGTTCTTTTCTTAATATTTAATCTATGTCATATAGTTCCATTTTTAAAGATGAATCTCCCTATTATGCTGCCCAGGCTGGCCTGGAACTCAACAACCTTCCAAGTGCCTAGAATTACAGACATGTGTCACCATTCCAGACTCAGATATTTCTTTATGGTGATGAAAAACTAATAGTATTTCACTTGTGACTACTTCACAATCTATTTCTTTCCTTGAGATAGTTATGAAAACTTGAGTTGCTTCCAGTATGGGGATACTTTGTATAGTGCTAATATATGCATTCTTATTCATATCTTTTTGGTACCCCAATGTATTACATTTGTGTTCAATATATAAGTGGAATTAAAGAATATGCATGCATTCATTTTAAGTAAATTTTGCCAAAGAATTATTCAAATGGCTTACTTAATTTATAATTATACTATGAGAATGCCAGTTACTACAAATTATTAAAACACAATGTAATCTGTCTTCTTTTCATTTTAAATATTAGAATAGATTATATAATGTCTCATTGAAGTTTTAATTTGGATTTTCATAAAATTTAATGATGCAAAGTACATTTTCAGATGCCTACTGGCAATAACTGTTTGGAAATGGCTGATTATCTTGTACAAATAAACCAACTGATACCATTTTTAAACAATCAAAGAAGAATGTTATGTTACATAGACATTCTTTGAAAGTAAATTTTTGACATTGTTCTAAAGACTTCAAATACTTTATTACATATTTCCTAAAAACAAGATAATTCTCCTACATAACTATAGTCAACCCATCTTACTGGCACAAAATGGAAATAAGTGCCTAGACTCGAGTTGTTGGAGCCAGAAACAATAATCTCAGACACAAGGTAAGGGGTCTGCACAAGGCTTTTATCTTTACTTGTGCAGAAGGGCACAATCATGAGGTAGCAAGCATGCACGGAGGCTATAGCATGCTCCCTAATTGTGAGAAGCATCTGACATTTTCCCCCATTGGCTGGGTTGAAGGTTCACACTCTATCCTGGTTGGCTAGTTTAAGTAGCACAAAGGGTTGCTGAGAAAATTGCTAAGGGAGGAGCCAGTGGAGTTATGGAGCACTGAAAGTCCTTAACTGTTGATAAGTTATTTTTAGCCATTAGCTGTGTTCATGGAATCTAAATTGAACAAGCATTTTTGTAACTTGATGTTCTCAAAATAAAAAGAGGGGGTATCCTGGAATGAACTAGAGTTTAAGATGGAGACACTTTCTTGTTCATATTTTTTATATAAAAGACTATTTCTTACAGTACATAACAAATGAGTCCCCAAAATATTCATTGTGTCATATTGAGAATTCACTTCAGAATCCAAAATCATTGTTGTCATGTCTCTTTAGTCAGCCTCATTATGGAACAGTTCTTCAAGTCTTCCCTTGATTCTGTGACTCTAACACTATTTAATAGCACATACCTAATGTATATTTTTAAATGTCTCTCTCAGGCTCCAGAGTTTCCATGGGCTTGAGTGGACTGTACCCAATGACCTTCATTCAACCAGGGGAACCAGGCCCACCAAAAGCTCAGAGCATAAATTAATGAAATAGAGACTAAGAAAAGAGTTCAAACAAACAATGAATCAAAGAGTTGGTGCTTTGAAAGAATAAATAAAATTGACAAGCCCCTAGCCAACCTAATTTAAAAAAGGAAAGAAAAGACTCAAGTTCATGCAATACAGAATGAAAAAAGGTGAAATCACTACCAACCCTGTAGAAATACAGAAGATCATCAACAACTATTTCAAAAACCTCTACTCTCATGGGATCAATAACACAGAAGAAATGGACAGATTCCTAGAAACTTATGAACCAACAATGCTGGATCAAGAAGATGTAAAACTGCTAAATAACCCAATTTCTATTAATGAAATTGAAAATGTAATCAAGTTCCTACCAACAAAGAAGAGCCCAGGTCCAGACGGATTCACTGCAGAATTCTACAAGAAATACAAAGAAGACTTAATGCCGACACTCCTCAAACTCTTCAATGAAATTCAAAGGGAAGCAATTCTCCCTACGTCATTCTGGGAAGCAAATATCACTCTAGTACCAAAACCTGAGAAAGACCCAACTAAAAAAGAGAACTACAGGCCAATCTCCCTAATGAACATAGATTCAAAAATTCTCAATAAAATATTGGCAAACAAGATGCAGCAAATCATCAAGAAGATTATACACCATGACCAAGTGGCATTCATCCCAGGCATGCAGGGATGGTTCAACATATGTAAATCAATAAATATAATCCACCATATCAAGAGAGCCAAAAGGAAGAATCACATGATCATTTCTACAGATGCAGAAAAAGCTTTTGATAAGATCCAACACTGCTTCATGATAAGAACCTTACAGAGAATTGGAATAGATGGTCTTTACCTCAATATGATAAAGGCCATCTACAACAAACCAACAGCCAGTGTCATATTAAATGGCCAAAAACTGAAAGCCTTTACCTTGAAATCAGTCACAAGACACGGATGTCCCTTTTCACTGCTCCTCTTCAACATAGTACTGGAAATACTAGCCAGAGCAATTAGACAAGAGAGAGAAATAGAAAGGTAGGAAAAGAAGAAGTTAAATTATCATTACTTGCAGATGACATGGTACTCTACATAGAAGACCCCCAAACCTCCATTGAATATCTCCTAGATATAATAAATAAATTCAGCAATATAGCTGGATAGAAAGTCAATACTAAAAAATCAATAGCATTCTTATACGCTAATAACAAAATCATTGAGAGAGAAATGAGAAGCCACACTCTTCACACTAGCATACAAAAAAATGAAATACTTAGGAATTAATCTAACAAAAGATGTAAAAGAGTTATATAGGGAAAATTATAATACCCTGAAAAAAGAAATCAAAGAGGACCTCAGTAAATGGAAAGACATCCCTTGTTCATGGATAGGAAGAATAAATGTTGTGAAAATGGCCATTCTCCCGAAATGGTTATACAGATTCAATGCAATCCCAATGAAAATACCACTAATATACCACATAGATTTACAAAAATCACTCCTAAAATTCATCTGGAACCAGAAGAGACCCAGAATAGCAAAGGCAATTCTAAGCAGCAAAGCCAAGGCAGTAGCCATCACAATCCCTGACTTGAAGCTTTACTACAAAGCTACTGTAATAAAATCAACATGGTATTGGAATAAAAACAGATCTTAAGATCAATGGAGTATACTAGAAGATACAACTATGAACACACTTGGCCACTTTATCTTTGATAAAGAGGTCAAGCATGTTCACTGGAAGAACAATAGTCTCTTTAATAAATGGTGCTAGAAAAACTTGCTTTCTATATGCTGAAAACTAAAATTAGACCCATGTCTATCACCATGTACTAAACTAAAATCTAAATGGATCAAAGATCTAAATATTAAAACACAAACACTAAATCTGTTGCAAGACAAAGTAAGTAAAAATCTTGAAGACATAGGGGTAGGTAGAGAATTTATGAACAAGAACCAAACTGCACGGGAAATACTTCTCAGAATCAATAACTGGGATCACATCTTATTAAAGAGTTTCTGCATGTCCAAAGAAATCTCCAGCAGAGTGAAAAGAAAACCCACAAACTGGGAAAAAAATCTTAGTGACCTCTCCCTCAGACAAAGGACTTCTCTCTAGAAACTATAAAGAATTAAAAAATCAGACCCCCAAAATTCAGAGACCAAATCCAAAAATGGGTATGCAAAATGAACACACAGTTCTCAGATGAAGAATTACAAATGGCAAATAAATACATGAAAAAAATGCTTATCATCATTAGTCATTAGAGAAATGCAAATTAAAACCACACTGAGATTCCATCTCACTCCAAAAAGAATGGCCAGGATCAACAAAACTACCAACAACAAATACTGCAGAGGCTGTGGGGAAAAAGGAACTCTTCTGCACTGTTGGTGGGAGTGTAGACTGGTACAACCACTGTGGAGATCAATCTGGAGATTCCTCAAAAAGCTGGGGTTGGAGGTTCCATTTGACCCAGCTATTTCACTCTAAGGCATATTCCAAGAAGAACTGAAAACACCTTACCACAGTGATATATGTGCACCCATGTTTATAGTGGCACAATTTGTATTAGTCAGATCTTGGAAACAGCCTAAGTGCCCACCAACCAAGGAAAGTATAAAAAAATTGTGGTACTTTTATGCAATGGAGTACTACTCAGCTATAAAGAATGATCACATTGAGATATTTATAAATAAATGGATGCAACTTGAATCCATACTTGTAAGTGAAATAAATCAAACTCACATGTATAAATACCATATAGTCTCCCTAGTGTAAGAAATGGTAAGAGTACAGAAGATTTTATGGTAATCATTG
Source organism: Hydrochoerus hydrochaeris (assembly GCA_004027455.1). Classification (NCBI taxonomy): domain Eukaryota; kingdom Metazoa; phylum Chordata; class Mammalia; order Rodentia; family Hydrochaeridae; genus Hydrochoerus; species Hydrochoerus hydrochaeris. The sequence continues at coordinate 545,357 of PVLA01000422.1, read as the reverse complement.
TTCACCATTGTATTGCTTTGAAGTCTTATGTTTTCATTCGTTGTTTGGAATGGTTTTATTTGTTTTGTTGGATCTTAATATATGTGATCATAAGAATAGTTACTTTAAAGACAAGACAATATGGCAGCAATTGCTGATTTAATGTCATCCTGCTCTGAAGTCTTACCATGCTCTTGTTTTTCTATTACCATTGGTTCTATCATGTTGTGTCTTACTGGATTTTAATATTTATGATAGTATAAAAAAATTTATGGAAAATGAGATAATATAGTAGCCATTGTTCATCTTCAGTTATTTGGTTCAGAATGCCTTGCAATACTTTCATTCTCTTGAGTGGTTTTATTCTATTTTTTTATGTTTGACATGATTGTGTGTAAAGCTAAGCTCAACTATTTCAAACAAAGAGACATTATGATAGCTACTGTTAATATCTGATTGTCTTTTTGTGAAGTGCCGTGTTCTGTTCTGATCTGCTTAGATCTGTCCTCTTTTGTTTTATTCTCTTTAAAATAAAAAAATTTAAATATATTAAGGTTTTTGATGCTAATATAAAGGTTTTATATGGCTAAAACAATTCATTATTGCTGATCTTATGGTATATTGATGCCTTCAAGTATAAAATTAGGATTGTTTATGATGCTAAACATCTTTCAGATCTAGACATTTGCTTTTCTCTTGTGCTCCAGCCAAGAGATTCAGATCAAACCAACATGAGGTCACCAGTCTTATGATAATTTTTAAACAAAAATTTATGTAATGTATAAAAGTTTCTTATATATTAAATAAAAATGCAAATTCACCTCAAATGTTAAAACATCTATAGTTTTAAAAAGATAACAGTTCCATTTAATGTTCTAACATGCTTAATATTTGGATATGTTAAGCTTACTACCTCTACTACACTGTACTCTTGTCAACCTTTTCTTCTTTATTTCAACAACTAAAGTTTAAAACCAAAAATTACAGAGAGAAAATAGGCTAAGAGTATAGCCAATATTTTGGCCCTCACCCTCCAATGTCAATAAAGATCCAAAACATAAAAAACCCCTGCTATGCTCCTAACATGTCTTAGGGACACCCTAATGAAGTTTACTAATGTAAACCCAGAGTGTCATAAAAGGACTATTGTTATTAATTCTTATTTTATTTTTCATTCTGTTCCTGACATTTGGACAAAACTACAAAAGGCTAAATGTGGCTGTCAAACCCCACAGGGAGACCTTTTTAATATGACTTTTTGTGTTTTCAACAACAGAGATAGAACTGAAAAGAAAAAAAAGAGGCACAGAAAAACCTTACTAAATATCAATCTGATCTTTTAGCAATAGCACTTGGGGCTCCTAAAACAGGTAAACTGAAACAAGGTAGAGATGCTAGAGCCCTTCCCAGACCTTGCTTCAGGTGTGACAAGGAAGGACACTGGGTAAGAGAATGCTCCAACCCACAAGTTCCCATGGGGCCATGCCCCCTCTGAAATCTCAAGGGCCATTGAAAAAGCAACTTCCTAACTGCCAGAGAGCAGGTAAGCCATCCTATAATTCCTTGCCATCACAGGAGGTCTCATCACCACTGGCTTTATTGTTGGTTGATCCACTTGGACTTGCTGCTGAAGACTGATGGACTTGGGGCCCACAGCCTCCATTAAGGTATCCTTCTTGGAGACCCAAGTCTCACTGAAGGTCTCAGATAAAACATTCTCTGTACTTGTAGACATGAGGCCCATGTATAATGTTTTTTCTCAGTTTTCAGGCTGTTGTATTAAATCCTCAGTCTCTATAGTGAGTGTTGATGGCCAACCTGCATAGCCTCTTCAAACAGGGTCCATTCTATGCAGGTTCTAAACTCTCTTCTTCACCCATAGCTTTCTGGTCATACCAGCGTGCCACACACCACTTTTAGATGGAGAGCTCCTCCAAAAGCTTAACTTCTCCTTTACCTTCTCCCTCCCAACAGTTCTCATCCTCCAAACACTATCACAGTGCACCACAAACTCATCCTCTTGTCTTCCTCCTTCCCTTGTTGATACCATAGTTTGAGACACCTTCAACCCCATCCACACTATGCATGCTATACATGTTTTAATTCATCTTGGAGATCCTTCAATCTTTCCTTACATTCCCCTATATCCTATAGCTCCCAAACATCTACAAAGGCTCAAACCTATAATCAAGTATCTTTTAGACAATGGTTTTCTCAAACCTACTCATTCACCCTACAATACTCCCATTCTCCCAGTGCTCAACCTTAATGTGTCCTATTGTCTGGTACAAGAGTTTAGGACAATCAATGATGCTGTTACTCCAATTCACCCAGTGGTACCAAACCCTTATACTATACTCTCTCATCTTCCTCCCTCCACCACTTACTTCACAGACCTAAATCATAGTGATGTTTTTACCATCCCCCTATATTCTGAATGTCAGGAGTTTTTGTGTTTATATGGACTGACCTAGACACTTTCAGGTCTCAACAATTTACCTGTACAGTGCTTCCTCAAGGGTTCAGGGATAGTCCTAATTTCTTTAGCAAAGCTCATAGCACTTCCCTGGGTTCCTACCTTTTTAAGCCCTTTTAAATTCATGTATGGCCAGCCATTCTCACTCCACAATCTCTCTACCTCCCAAAGTCTTCATTCTCTTGCTGACAACATCCCAATTCTCTCCTTCCTCTGACACTTGTTATAACAACATGCTGATCTCTGTCTTCCCCAACTCTCTGATGGGAGCAAACTAGAGTCTCTCATATTCCCAGGAGACATAATTTATCTTTAGTCTTCTAAATCCACAGGACTACAAAAAAAATAGAATGGTCCCTACCTGGTCTTCCTCACAACTCCAATGGTGGTTTAGGTAGCTGGACTGCCATCCTGATTCTATGTCACTTAAATTAAGTGGTGCCCTCCTAACTCTAGCTCCCCTGACTCTAAACATCCTGAGTGGTCATCACTTCTCCTATCTCTCACCTGTCTCTGTCTCACTGAGGACCCATAGCCACAACTTTCAGACTAAGTCATGTTTTGTTGTCCTATTTGGTTCATGATCCCTTACATTTTTTTAGTTATTTTTTTCCACCATAAGATTCTGCACAGTCTTTCCTAAGACTTCCACACTATATGTAAAATTGCTTTCATACTGTTTTACATAACAACTATCTTAGTTCTTTCTGCCCTCATCTATTTAGTTAAACATGAGACCCCTCTGAATATGGGATCTCATCTCACTTATAGTGACACAGCCACAGCCCTCCCCACCCCTATTCTATAATTTCCCAAACATGATTCGACTGACAGGCTTTACATTTCTTATGCTTCTCATTCTCTCCAACTCAACCCCTGGACCAAGGACAAGTCCTACCTACACTTTTTACTTTTATCCTTTCAGATGTGGGAAAAATTGCCTCCTGTAACTCCACCCCTTCCAAATCTACGCTCATTTTTCAGATTCTTCCTCACCATGGCAATGATGGAATGATACATTTGGAACAAGGGCTGCTTTCCTTCTACATCTCCTGGGTCCTAGGACAGTGACATGTCTCCTCATAGCATCTTGTGTTTTTATTTCTCCAATCTAGGATGTGAGTGTTTACCAATGATACATTCCATATCCTGGATAAAACACCTGGTACCAGCTTCTACATGGGCATCGACCATCATCCCATCAACCCTCTTAAACCTCAACATGATGCCTCCTCCAGCAGGAAGTAGTAAGAGAGAATCTTTGTCCCTTTCCTAACAATAGAAAGATGGAAATGATAGAGTTTTCCGTAGAATAAATAATAGGACATTAAAGTGGTGGTCTAATATGGTAAAAAGCCAAAGCAAGAATGCTTATTCTGATAGCCAGTTCCTCCTTCTTCCCCTTCAGACCAAATTACAACTTCCTCCTTCTTATCCCCAAGCACATGAAGAAAATTCCAATCAGTTCCTGGTGGGTCATAAATGCCCAACCCAAGTGCCACTCCTAGTCAAAGGTCACATATAACCCTAGCCCCCTGTATCAGTCAGAGGATAAAGCCAAACTGTTGAGGGTTGTGGGCTCCACTCTGAGACCTCAAATAAAAAGGCCAGATTCTCTTTTACTCTGATTCTCTATTCCACAAGAAAACTCTAACAATTTATATATCCATTGATGCTTATGGGGAAATATAAAGCAGCACTGAGACTACATTCCAGTCCTCAATTCCATAAGCTGGGTCATTCAGAACATTGAAGTACTTTTCTCCTTGGGGCTATTATTAGGGAAAAACACAACAAGCTGCAGAGCATTTTGTTCCATGAGGGTGCATAAGTATACATATGCAAACTACCTTGGACCATAACAAACTGAGAGACTCAGCCCATCTCAGTTATTTGCAAAAGTGCCCAAACCAAAAGACACAGTTGGGTTCTCTTCTCTGTTCTGAACTCAGAGTGAAGCTAACTAAGTGGGGGAAGCTACCCTGCCACAATGCTACAACTGTGTATCACCTTCCATTCACTCCTATGGGAGAATTGGGAAACATCATTTATTATAGATTCCAGGTCTTGGTTTGTAGAGTAGGATTTTTCTGGTCATGGACACAAACTTCTCCACTGGAATTTTTTTTAGGGAAACACAATGATTTTCAGGTTGTTTCTTTTCACCAGTGCTGCAAAACCTTGTTATTTGCAAATTGTCTTTTACCAGTAAAAACCAGGAAATGACACTAGCACTACTGAGTTACATACAAAGGCAAACATCCAAAAGTCTTCACAACTGGTGGCTTTGCTCACTTAACTCCTGAACTTAACTCAGCTGGCACACCTTCCATGGTGATGTGGCATGATGATATTTATACATCCATTCATTCTTATGAGGAAATATAAGGCACAACTCATATTACATTCCAGGCTTCAATTCCTACAGCAAGGTCATTCAGGACATTGAGGTACTCTTCTCCCTGGAGCTATTATCTGGGAAACACACAACAAGTTGTAGGATGTTTCATTCCATGAAAGTGCCTAATCATACTTATGCAAACTGCCTTGAACCATAACATATCAAGATACTCAAAGTGTGCATCTCAGTTACTTGCAGAAGTATCCAAAGGATACAGTTAGGTTCTGTTCTCTGTTCTGAAGTCATAATCAAGATAATTAAGCTGAAGAAACTTCTCTACCTCTGGGCTACAACAGTATATCACTTTCCATCCACTGCTATGTATGAATCGGGAAGCACCATTTATTGTAGGTTCCAGGCCTTTATTTGTAGAGTGAGATCATTATGGTCATGGAGGTACACTTCTCCACTGGAATTTTTTTTAAGGAAACACACAATGAGTTGCAGCTGTTTCTTTTCACCAGGGCTGCAAAGCCCTACTCACAAACTGCCTTTTATCAGCAAAAATGGAGAAATGAGACCTGCATCTTTCAATTATATAGAAAGGCACACACCCCAAAGTTTTCACAAATGATACCTTTGCTGACTTGGACTTATCCTGAATTTGATTCAGCTGGGGCACCTTTCTTAGTGATGTGGCACAATGATATTCATCCATCCATTCATTCTTATGTGGAACTATAAATCAACACTCATACATTTCTGGCTTCTGTTCCTAGTTCAGGATCATTTGGAACATTGAGGTGTTCTTCTCCATGGGGCTGTTATCAGGGAAACACACCACAATCTTCAGTGTGTTTCCTTATATGACAGTGTATATGCATACATGTGCAAACTGCCTTTGACCTTAAGAAATTGAGACTCAAAGTGTGTATCTTAGTTACTTGCAGAAGCCTTCAAACCAAAGTATACAGTTACGTCCTGTCCTCTTTTGTGAAATTATGGAGAAGCTGACTAAGCTGCAGAAACTTCCCTTGCACAGTGCCACAATTGTTTATCACCTTCCATTCAGTTCTATGAAGAATTAGGAAGCATCTCTTATTGTAGTTGTCAGGCCACTGTTTATACAGCAGGATTATTCTTGTCATTGATTTTCACTTTCATACTGACATTCTTATTAAAACACACACACACACGCCAGAAGTTGCAGGGTATTAGTTTGTTCCATAGCTGCATAGCCATCCATTTGCAAACTGCCTTTTACCAGCAAAAAATTCAGAAATAAAACGTGCACATCTCAGTTTTTGACAGAGCCGCACAGCCCAATGTCTTTACAACTTCTCACTTAGACTTATCCTGAAGTTAACTCAGTTGGGGCACCTTCCATGTTGATATGTTACAATGTCCTCTATCCATTCATTTATTCTAACAGGAAAGTATAAATCTTCTATCATCCCAGATTATACTCTGCCTTTCCTAGAGCACGATCATTCAGGACATAAGCTTACATTTCTCTCATTGGTCTATCAGGGAAACATACTACAAGTTGCAGTGTGTTTTGTTTCATGAGTGCTGCATAGCCATACATATGCAAACTGTCTTTAACCATGAAAAGCTGAGAGAATCAGTGTTCACATCTTAATTACTCACAAAGGCACACAAACCAAAGGAAACAGTTAGTCTTTGTTCTCTGCAATGAACTTTTAGTGAAGCTGACTAAGCTTGGCAAAATTTCCTGCCACAGTGCTACAATTGTAAACCACTTTTCATTCTCTCCTATGAATTATTATGACTCATCACTTATTGTAGATTCCATGTCTCTGTACCTATAGCAGGATCAGTCTGGACATTGAGTGATACTTCTCCACAGGATTTCTTAGTACTGAAACACACAAGACATATGATATTTCTTTTCAACAGGGTGGCATTAACCATCTATGTGCAAACTGCCTTTCCCAGAAAAAAAACAGAAATGAAACTTCTGCATCTCAGCAACATATAAAAGTACACACTTTCAAGTGCATAGATAAGATTAGGTCTCTGACCTACTCTTATACCAAAGTTGATCAACCCGTGGAAGCAACCACTAAGAAGTGGTGCACTTCTAAATTTCCTTCAATTCATTCTTATAGGGAAGTATGAAGCACAGGTTACACTAGACAGCAGGCTTCCATTCTAACTGCAGAATCTTTTGGGACACTAAGTTTCATGTCTTCTATGGAGTCTTCTTTCAGAGATGCACAAGAAACTTCCGGATGTTTTGTTTTGTTTTTTAGTTTTGTTTTTTGCATGCAGCCCACATCTCCATTCATATGCAAACTGCCTTACTCCATAAGAAACAGAGAAACTAAACTTATGTATCTATGTTATTTACATAGGCACACATACCAAAGTGTTTCAGTAGGTGTGGTTCTCTGCTCTTAACTGATAATGAAGTTGATCTAGCTGTGGAATCTTCCATGCTTGTATGGTACAAGTGTACATTACCTCCCATTAACTCCTATGGGGAATTATCAAGCACTACTCATTGTAATTTCCATGCCTCTGTATGTAGAGTAGAATCAGCATGGACATTAAGTTTCACTTCTCCACTAGAGTCCTTAGCAGTAAAATACACAACAAGCTGCAGCATGTTTCTTTGCATGACAGCTACATAATAATACATACACAAACTGCCTTTTGCCATAAAAAACTGAGAAATCCGATGTGTGCTTCTCATTTATTTACAGAGTCACACAAAAATAATCAGCTAGCTTAGGTTTTCTCAGCAGAACTTATACCAAAGTTATTTAAGATGTGGAAACATCCATGCCAACATGGTACAATGGTCTCTTTCCATTGTCTCCTTTGGGGCACTATGAAGCACCACTTTTAGTAGTTTCTTTACCTTTATTCCTAGAACGGGATCATTCTGGAGTTTGAGTTACACTCCTCTACTGAAGATCTTTTCAAGGAAGCACACAACAAGCTGAAAGGTGTTTCGCCACATGAGGGCAGCAAAGCTATATGTATATATATATATATATATATATATATATATATATATATATATACACACACACACACACAAACTGCCTTTCACCATAACAAACTGCAAAACTCAACATGTACCTCTGAGTTACTACACAGGCACAAACACTGAAGCAATCATTTAGCTTAGGTTCACAGAACTGAACTCACATCAAATATATCATAGCTATGGAACCATCCATGCTGCAAGATGTTTCTCTGCATGAGCACAGCACAACCATACATATCCAAACTGCCTTTCATTGTAACAAAAGAGAAATTCAACATGTGCCTCTGAGTTATTTACAGAGGCACACATACCAAAGAGATCAACTAGCTTAGGCTCACTGATCTGAACTTATACCAAAGTTAGTCCAGCTGTGGAACCTAATATGTTAATATGATACAATTTTGCATAACTTTCTATTCACTACTGTTTGGAATAGGAAAGTCTCACTTATTGTAGCTTCCCTGCCTGGGTCCCTAGATCCAGAGCTTCTGGAGGTTGAGTTATACTGATCCATTGTAGTTCTTACTAGGGAATCACAGGACAAGCTGCAGAGTGTTTGCACGAGGGCTGCATAACAATACATACATAAATTGCCTTTCACCATAACAAAGTGAGAAACTCAACGTGTGCCTCTGAATTATTTTTACAGGCACACACACCAAAGTGATCATTTACCTTAGGTTCACTTTTCTTAACCTATGCTAAATGTATCCAAAGCTGTGGAATCATCCATGGTGACATGGTACAATTGTATGTCTTTTTCTTGTCACTCTTATGGGGCACTATGAAGCATCATTTATAGTAGATTCCTTGTCTCAGTTATTAGAGCAGGATCATTCTGGAGTTTGAGTCAAACTCCTCCACTGGAGATCTTATTAGGGAAACACACAATGATCTGCATGGTGTTTCTGTGCTTGGGGGCTGCATAGCAATATATAGATAAAATCTCTCTCACTTGGACTGAGAAACTCAAAGTGTGGATGCCACTATTCACAGGGAAACACACACCAATGTGTTTAGGTACACTGGATTATCTTCTCTATACTTATACTGTATTTGGCAAGCTTTTGAAGCCTTCCATGCTTACATGGAACAGTTGTATACTACCTTCCATTCACCGCTATGCAGAATTATTTTTATATCACTTTATATCACTAAGTATAGTCTCCATGCCTCTATTCCTAGAGCAAGTTCATTCTGGATGTTGAGTTACACTTCTCCACTTGAGATCTTATTAGTCAAATATACAATAAGTTGCTAAGCATTTTTGCATAACAACTGCATAGCCATTTTTATGCAACCTGTCATACAGGGTGTTTCTTTTCATGAGACATCATAATCTTACATGTGTAACCTGTCTTTCACCACAACAAACTGAGAAACTCAATGTTTGCATCTTTTATTTACAGAGACACACATTCCAAAGTGTTCAGGTAGGATGTACTTTCTGCTCTGAACCTATACTGAAGTTGGTGAAGCTGTGGAAACTTCCATTGCTGTCAGGGTACAATATTGTATTGCCTTCTATTTATTCCTATGGGTAATTATGAAACAACACTTAATACTAGTTTTCATGCTTCTATGTGAGGAATAGGATCATTCAGGACATTCAAATATATTCCTCAACTGGAGTTCTTAGAAGGAAAACACACAACATATTGTAGGATGTTTGCTTGCACAAGTGTTGCATAGTTATCTACATGCAAACTGTCTTAAGCAGAAACAACTGAGAAATGGAGCCTATACATCTCAGTTATTTACAGATGCACACACACCAAAGTGAGATATGTTTGTTTCTCTGACTGAGACCTATGCCAAAGTTTACCAGATGAAGAATCTTACATGATAAAGTGGTAAAATACTATATTTCCTTTCATGCACTGTTATGGGGAAGTGTAAAGTACCACTTATACTAGAGTCCAGTCTTCTGTTTGGAGAGCAAAATCATTAGGACCTTGCGTTACACTTCTCCCATAGAGTCATATTAGGGACACACACACAACAAGCTGCAGAGTGTCTCTTGCACCAGGGCTGCATAATCATACATATGTAAACTATTTTTCACCATAACACACTGAGAAATTCAACAAAAGCATTCAGTTAATTACAGAGGTACACACAACAAAGTGTTCAGGTATGTTGTTCTCTGCACTCTGAACTAATAGCAAAGCTGGCCAAGCTGTGGAACATTCCCTGACTAAATGGCACAATTCTATATTTCCTTCCATGCACATCTATGGGTACTTCTGATGCACCATTTATAGTAGGTTCTACTCCTCTGTTCACTGACCACTAGCATTCTACACACTGAGTTACATTCCTTCACTGAAATCCTTATGAGAGAAATGGACAGCAGGTTGCAAGGTGTTTCTCTGCACCAGTGCTGCATAACCATCTGCTTTCAAACTGCCTTTTGCCAGAAAGAACTGAGGAATGAAACCTCTACATCTGAGGTTTTTACAGATGCATACACTCCAATGTCTTCAGATATGCTTGGTTCTCTAACATAGACTTATGTCAGAGTTACCCAAGCTGTCAAACTTTTTCTGATTAAATGGCACAATTCTATATTGCCTTCCATTCACTCCTATGGGAAATTATGAAGAAATGCATTTTTTTCTAGCATCTGTAAAATTTATTCAGCATAACCACAGAGGCATTATCTTAATGCAGTCACAAAAACAGATATAGAACAATATCCCTATTTAGCCCACCTGCATTTCTTCTGAGGCATTTATATGTCTTCATGTGCCACAGCCCATCATTTAAATAATGGATATTTTCAATGCCAATTCCTTTGTTGATTTTTTTCAATATCTTCTGCAGACATCTTCATGACTCCAACACATAGAACACGCTGTTTTCCTTCTGCCATGATTGCAACAATGGTATCTACTACAGCAAGATAAAGCTTGGCTCCTGGAGAAGTTAAGCCAGGCACATGATATTTGCTCCACTGAGTACAAATTTGATAAATCAACCTGCTGATGTGGCAGGATAAAAAGATATTTGGTGAGTAATCTTAGAGTTCAATAAAAAGACCCTTCTCTTTGTCTAAGAAAATAGTAATTCTCCATTTACTGTGAGGATTTCTATATGTTCATGGCATTAGACTATTTTGACAGGATCTTTCTTAGGCATGATTTGATTAAGCCATGATTCAATACTTGGAAATTGCTCTATCAATTGATTCTTAATACCCTTAATAACTGAGATTTTCAACTGGATGCAGTTGGACACATTTTCTTTTTCATCACATTTCTTGAACATGATCCAAGGTGAAGGAGGTGACGACAGGGAAGGGCCCAGAATGGGAAAGAAATTGAATTAGCAAAGGTCCTGCAGATCCTCTTACATGAGGAAGACCGACACTAACAGTCAAAGCTGTTGTCGTAATCCGGAAAGTGAGAACGCCGGGGGCGCTTTACCACTGGGACTGAAATCTGACTACTGTTCCTGTGAACTCCACGTAAGCGTTTTTTGCTGGTTCCTTTAGGGTAACTGATTCCTATCCATTGGGGGCCGCCTAAAACGCGCGACTTGAGAAACAAGAAGTGATACTGCAATTCTTTTTAGTTGCTGATAAGAGAAGAATGGAGGAGAAAGAAATGCTTATTGTAGTTTCCACAAGTCTCTTCACAGAGCAGAAGCATTCTGCACATTGAATTACACTTTTCCATTGGCATTCTTATTAGGTAAATGCACGACAAGATGAAGGGTATTTGTTTTCACCAGTGCTGCATAACCATCTATGTGCTAAATGCCTTTCATCAGAAACAACTGAGAAATGAAACTCATACATCTCAGTGATTTACAGAAGCACACAGAACAAAGTGTTCAGATATATCTGGTCCTCTGACTTAGAGTTATGCCAAAGTTAACCAAGATGTAGAACTTTGCAGGAAGAAATGGTAAAATACTATATTTCCTTGCATGTATCCTTATGGGGAACCATAAACATCACTTATACTAGAATTTAGGCTTCTGCTTTGGAGAGCAAAGTCATTCAGGACCTTGATTGACATTTCTCCCATGGAGTGCTATTAGGGACACACCCAACAAGCTGCAGGGTGTTTGTTTTCAACAGCACTGCATAATCATACATATGCAATCTCCTTTCACCATAACAAACTGGAAAAGTCAACCTGAGTATCTCAATTAATTACAGAAGTACAAACACCAAAGTGTTCAGGTATGATGGGTTGCACTGTATGAACTCCTATCAAAGTTGGCCAAATTGTAGAACATTCCATGACTAAAGGGCACACTTCTACATTTACTTCTATTCATTTCTATAGGTAATTATGAAGCACAATTTATGCTAGGTTCCACACCTCTCTGCATAGACCAGGAATATTCTGCAAGCTGAGTTAGAATTCTCAATTGCAGTTCTTATTACGGAAATGCAAAAAATATCGTAGTGTGTTTAAGCCACCAGTGCTTCATAACCATCTGTGTGCAAACTGCCTTTCACCAGAAGGAACTGAGTAATGAAGTCTGTACATCTCTGTTATTTACAGAAGCACATAATCCAGAGTTCAGATGTGTTTGGTTATCTGACCTAGACTTATGCTGGATTTCCCCAAACCATGTAATCATTTCTGATGAAATGGCACAATTCTATATTGCCTTCCATTCACATCTGTGGGCAGTGATGAAACTTGACTTATTGTAGTTTCTAAGCCTTTCTTGATAGAGCAGCAATATTCTGCTCTATTAAGGTACACTTCTCCATAGGAGTTCTTTTTTAGGGAAATGCACAAGTTGCAGGGTGTTTCCCTTCATCAATGATGTATAGCAATCTCCTTGCAAACTGCCTTTCAACAGAAAGAACTGAGAAATGAACCCTGCACATTTCAGTTATCTACAAAAGCACATACTCCAAAGTGTTATGATATGTTTGTTTCTCTGATCTAGATTTACACCAGAGTTTTCCAAGCTGTGAAACCTTTTCTGATGAAATGACACTATTCTGTATTTCCTTCCCTTCACTCCTATGGAGAATTGTGAAGCACCACTTATGGTTTCCTCTCCTCTCTTTATAGAGCAGGATCATTCTGCAAGTTGAGTTACACTTCTGTGTTGGAGTTCTTAGTAGAGAAACCCATATAATGTCCAGGTATTTGTTTGCACCAGGGATGCATAGTCATCTATGTGCAAACTGCCTTTCACCGGAAATGACTAAGAATAAAACCTATACATCTCAGTTATTTACAGAAGCACATATTCCAAAATGTTCAGATATATTTGGTTCTCTGACCTTGACTTATGCCAAACTTAACCAAGATATAGAACTTTTCATGATGAAATAGCAAAATACTATATTTTGTTTTATGTATTATTATGGGGAACTGTAAAGCATCTCTTATACTAGAGTCCTGGCCCTCGTTCATAAAGCAGCATCATTCTTCAGGTTGAGTTATTCTTCTCCCATGGAGTCTTAATAACAACACACACAACAAGCTGCAGAGTATTTCTTTGCACCAGGGCTGCATAACTATACATGTGCAAACCTACTTTCACCATAACAAACTCAACACGAGCACTTCAGATGATAGAGAGGCACACTCGCTAAAGTGTTCAGTTATATTGGGTTCTGTGCTCTGAACTCATACCAAACCTGACCAAGCTATGGAATGTTCCATGACTAAATGGCACAATTCTATATTTCCTTTCATTCACTAAGAATAATTATGAAGCAGCACCTATAGTACTTCCCATACATCTGTTCATAGAGCAGGAACATACTGCACATTGAATTACACTTCTTCCCTGGAGTTCTTAATAGAGAAACACACAAGTTGCAGGGTGTTTCTTTGTACCAGGGCTGCATAGCCATCTAGGTGCAAATTGTCTTTTACCATAAAAAACTGAAAAATGAAACCTCTACATCTCAGTTATTTATAGAAGCACACACTCCTAAGCTTTTAGATGTGTTTGATTCTCTGACCTAGACTTAAGCAGAAGTTCATCAAGATATGGAACCTTCCATGATGAGATGGTACAATTCTATATTTCCTTCCATTTATTGTTATAAGGAACTATCAAGCACCAATGATACTAGAATCCTGCCTTCTGTTTATAGAGCAGGATCATTCTGTTGGTTTATCTGCAGTTCACTGAGTACTAAATAGGGAAATTCACAGCGAGTTGCATGGTGTCTGTTTGCACTTGGGTGACATAGCAGTATATGTTCAAACTGCCTTTTAACAGGAAGAACTGAGAAATCATACTTGTACATCTAAGTTATTTACAGGAGAACACACACCAAAGTGTTGAGGTAAGTTTGGTTCTCCAACCTAGACTTATGTCAAAGTAAATCAAGCTGTGTAACCTTCCATGACAAAATTGAACAATTCCATATTTCCTTTAATTCACTCTTATAGGGAACTACGAAGCCCAGCTTGTAGTTTCCAAGACCTTGTTCAGAGTGCAAGGTTGTTCTGCACATTTAATTACATTTCTCCCATGGGATCTTATTGGGGAAATACACAAAAAGCTGCAGGGTGTTTCTTTGTACCAGGGCTGCATAGCCAAAATACCTTTCAGTAGAAAGAACTGAGGAATGAAATTTGTACATTTCAGTTTTCTACAGAAGCACAACTCCAAATGTCTCAGGTATGTTTGGTTCTCTGACCCAATTTATGCCAAAGTTCACCAAGCTGTTCAAGCTTTTGTGATAAAATGTTATAATTGTATATATTTTTCTATTCACTCCTGTAGGGAATTATTAAGCACCACTTACTGTAGTTTCCATGCCTCTGTTCACAGAGCAGAAACATTCTGCCCATTGAGTAACACTTCTCCATTGGAGTTCTTAGAGAAATGCACAAGTTAAGGGATTTTTTTTTGTACAAGGTCTGCACAGCCATTATGTGCAAACTGCCTCTTGCCAGAAAAAGCTGAGGTATTGAATGTGTTCATCTCATTTAGTTACACAAGCACAAACTACCCAGACTTCAGATATATTGGCTTCTCTGATCTAAACTTGTTGTGAATACTTCTATGACTAAATGATTCAATTCTATACATTCTTCTATTTATTCTTATAGGGAACTATGAAGCACCACTTATAGTATATTACACCCTTCCATTCATAGAATAGGATCATTCAGAAGTGTCATGCAGAATATTGATTTATGCTTCTTCCCTGGAGTGTACTAGGAAAATATGCAACAATCTGCAGTTGTTTTTTTTTTTTTTTTTTTTTGCATGCGGGCTTCATAGCCATCCATAAGTAGACTGCCTTTCTCCAAAAGAAAATGAGAAAATAAATGTGTGCATCACAGTTATTTATGGAAGAGCACATTCTAAAGCACTGAGGTAAGTTCAGTTCTCTGACTTGAACCTATACCACAGTTGGTCAAGCTGTGGAACCTCCCATCCTGAAATTGTAGATTTCTGTATTTTCTTTCTTTCACTTTGTAGGGAATGATGAAACACCACTTTTACTGGATTCCACACTTTCATTCAGTTATACACACCAAAGTGTTGAGATAGGTTATGTTTTCTGACCTGAGCTGATACTGAAATTGACCAATTTGTGGAACTTTCCATGCTGAAATGGTGCAATTCTGTATTTTCTTCCTTTCAATACTCTTGGGAATATTGAAGCACTGGTTGGAGTAGCTTCCACACTTCCGTTCTTACAGCTGGATACTTCAGGACATTGAGTTACACTTATCCTATTATGTTCTCATTAGAGAAACACACAAAATGTTGAATCGTGTTTTCTCACACCAGTGTTTGCTTAGTCATCTATGTGAAAACTGCCTTTCACCAGAAAAAAACTGCAACACCAAACATTTATATATCAGTTATTTACATATGCTTACTCTCCAGTATTGGGTTCTCTGACATAAAATTATAACAAATTTGGTCAGGTGATGCAATTTTCTATTCTGAACTGGTACCATTGTATATTTTCCTCCTTTCATTTCTCTTTTATTAATTTTTATTTTATTTTGTTTTAAATGGCAAAAAATCAAATAAAAATGAAAACTTTACCAAGCAAACAAACAAAAAGCAACAACACAAGTCAAACAACAACAGAAAACAATAGTGATACAGGGTTTCAAAACAAGATGATAGGAAGTTAACCATGGTTGTTACATTGTATAGTGTTGTCTTCAAAATAGTTATTCAGGTTACCAGATACAGGTATACAGAACTGATCAAACAATATACTTTCCCTTTGAGCAATTTCTTTCACTATATATATAGTGAAAGAAATAAATTCCAAATTTCACTATATATATATATATATATTTGAAACTTAATTATTTTCAGTTTCTTATACCAATGAGACCATGTGGTGTTTACACATTAGCCTGATTTATTGCACTTATGAGTATGACCTCTAGTTGCATCCATTTACTTATAAAAAACTATAGTTTATCCTTGTTCATGGCTGAGTAGCATTCCATTATATAAAAATACCATATCTTTTTATTCATTCCTCAGTTGATTGACATTTGTGTTGTTTTCAAATATTTGGCCATTACAAATTGTGCAGCTATAAACATAGGTGCACACATATTGCTGTTGTATGATGTCTTCCATTCTTCTAATAAAATACTCAGAAGAGGAATAGCTGTACTGAATGGAATCCTATTTTTTGAGGAATCTTCACATTGATTTCCACAGTGTTTGTACCAGTCTACATTCCCACCAATTTAGAATTATTCCTTTTCCCCTCATTCATACAAGCATTTGTTGTTGGTTACATTTTTTATGTTAGCCATTCTTTCTGGAGTGAGATTGATATCTCAGTGTTGTTTTTAATTTACATTTCTTTAATGACCAATGATGTTGAATATTTTTTCATATATTTATTTGCCATTTGTATTTCTTCATTTGAGAATCATGTACTATTCTCAGATGCCCATTTTGGGATTGGTCTTTAATCTTGGGGGGTCGAATATTTTCCAATTCTTTACACATTCTAGGTAAAAGTACTTCTCTGAGGAACAGTTGGCAAAAATCTCCTCCCAGTCTGTGGGTTTTCTTTTCACTGTATTAGTGATTTATTTCAATGTGCAAAAACTTTGTAATAAGACAAGACCCCAGTTGTTGATTCTTTGAAGAACTTCCTGTGCAGTTTGGTTTCTGTTCATGAACTCTTTGCCTGCCTCTGTGTCCTGGAGATTTCTACCTACTTTGTTTTCCAGTAGGTGTACTGTTTCTGTCTTAATATTTAGATCTTTGGTTCATATTGAATTTAGTTTAGCGCATGCTGATAGTCTTTGTGTGTAGAAAGCCAGTTTTTCGAACACTACTATTAAGAAGATTGTCTTTTTTTTTAGATAAACATATTTGGCCCCTTTGTCAAAGATAAGGTGGCTGAGTGTGCTTGTACTTGGGTCTGTGTCTTCTGTTCTGTTCCACTAATCCTCAAGTCTGGTTTTCTGCCAGTACTATGCTGACTTTATTATAGTGGCATTGTAGTATAACTTCAATTCAGGGATTGTGATGCCTCCTTCCTTGCCTTTGTTGCCCAGGATTGCCTTTGGTATTTAGATCTGTTATGGTTCCATATGAACGTTAGGAATATTTTTTCTAGATTTCTGAGGTATGCTAATTGTATTTTTATCAGTATTGTGTTAAACTTGCATAACAGTTTTGGGAGTGTGGCCATTTTTAAAATGTTGCGACTTTCTAACCATGAGCAAAGGATATCTTTCCATTTTCTGAATCCCTCTTCAATTTCTTTTTTCAGACTACTGTGATCTTTGACTTCCTTTGTTAGATTGATTCGTATTTCATTTTTTTATGTTATCATGAAGGATATGGTTTTCCATATTTATCTCTAGGTGAGTTTATTGTTTGTGCACAAGAATGCTATTAACTTTTGAGTAGTGACTTTGTACCCAGCTACATTTGCTTATTAAGTCTAAAAGTTTGTTGATGGAGTTTTGGGGGTCTTTTGTAGAGTATCCTATAATATCTGAATAATGATAATTTAACTTCTTCTTTTCCTATTTTTATTCTTTTTATTTCTCTCTCTTGTCTAATTGCTTTGGCTAATATTTCAAGAACTATGTTGAAAAGGAGTGGTGATAGTGGACATTCTTGTCTTGTTCCTGATTTTAGAGTGAAAGTTTTCAGTTTTTCAACATTTAGTATTATATTGAATGTTGGTTTGTCATAGATGGCATTTTATCAGATCGAGATAAAAACTATTCTGATTTTCCCAGGTTTTATACCATAATGAGTGTTGAACTTTATCAAATGCTTTTTCTGCCTCTATTGAGATGATCATGTGATTTTTTTTCTGTCACACTATTAATATAGTGTATTATATTAATTGATTCATGTATGTTGAACCATACCTGTATTAGTGGGATGAATCCCACTTGGTCATCATGTATAATCTTCACAGTGATTTGCTGCATTCTGTTTGCTAGCATTTAATTGAGAATTTTTGCATCTATGTTCATTAGTGAGAATGGCCTGTAATTTTTTTTTTTTTGGTTGGGTTTTTCTCTGGTTTTGGTTTCAGTGTAATATTTGCTTCCCAGAAAAAATTAGGGAGAATTGCTTCCCTTTCTATTTTATTAAAGAGTTTGAAGAGTATTGGTATTAAATCATCTCTAAATTTCTTGTAGAATTCAGCTGTGAACCCATCAGGACCTTGCCTTTTTTGTTATTAAGTTTTAAATTATGCTTTTAATTTCATTAACTGATATTGGGTTATTCAGAAGTTTTATATCTTTAGTAATTCATATTTTTTGTAAGAACCTGTCCATTTCTTCTGTGTTTTCCAGCCTATGAGAATAAAGCTTTTCAAAGTAGGTATTGATGCTCTTCTGTATTTCCACAGAATCTGGAGAGATTTCACCCTTTCATTCCTTATTGCATGAATTTGAGTTTTTTCTTTCCTTTTTTTTTTGATAAAGTACCTAGTTTATCAGTTTTATATATTCTATCAAAGAACCAACTTTTTGACTCACTAATTCTTTGCATTGCTTTCTTAGTCTTAATCATATTAATTTATGTTATCTTTCCTCTCTTCTTTGGATTTTGCATTTGACATGTTCTCTTTTTAGATGACTGAGGTGCAGCATTAGGTTGTTTATTTGTGCTTCTTCTTGTTTTCCTGTTATGATAATTCATTGCTATAAATCTCCCTCTGAAGACTGCTTTGATTGCATTCCACAAGTTCTGGTAACTTATATTTGTATTTTCATTTGATTTGATATACCATTTAATTTCTTCTTTAAATTTATCTGTGATCCATTGGTCATTCAAGAGGGTTCTATTTAATTTCCATGTGTTTAAGGAGATTTTGTGGTTTCTTTTGTCATTAATTTCCAATTTCATTGCTCTGTGGTCAAATATACAGGGAATAAATTCAAGTCCTTTGCATTAACTTAAGCATGTTCTATAGATATGTATATAGTCTATTTTTAAGAACATCCCATGTGCATATGAGAAGAATTTGTATTTTGATGTTTTGGTATGGATCACTTTGTAAAAGTCTACTAAGTCCATTTGTTCACAAATTTTATTCAGTTCTGTTGTTTGCTGATATTTGTCTAGTTCACCTGTCTCTTTGTGTCAATACAGTGCTAAGACCCCCTACCATAATTGTATTGTTGCTTATTTGATTTTTCATGTCTATTAATATTTGTGCTACATAGTTAGGTGCTACCATATTTGGTACATATATGTTTATAATTGTTATCTCTTCCTCTTCAAGTTTTCTCCTACAAGTACATAGTGACCTTTGTATCTCTTTTGATCATTTTCGGTTTTAAGTTCACATTGTCTGCAAAAAGAATAGCTACTCCTGCTTTTTTCTTGGTTCCTGTCACATGGAGTATAGTTTTTCATCCTTTGAATTTTAGTCTCTGAGTTTTCTTTTGAATTAGTTTTCTTATATACAGCATATTGTTGACTATTGTTTCTTGATCCACTCTGCCAGTCTGTTTCTTTTGATTGGTGAATTGAGGCCATTTACAATAATGGTTATAACTGACATGAATTGGCTTTTCTTTTTGACGTTACCTTTCCTCTGTTGATTCTCTGCATCCCCCTCTATTTAATTGTTTGTCCTGTTTGTTGTTTTCTTTCTAGTGTTCTTTGAATTGTAGTCATTTTTATCTCTTTCTAGAATGTCTTTCAGTACTCTTTGTAGTGTTGGTTGTGTGGTCATGTTGTTCTTCAGTGTTCTTTGTTGTGGAAATACCTTATTTCTCCATTGAATTTGGAAGATGTGCAGGATACATCAGTCTGTATTGGAAATTATTTTCTTTCAGTACTTGAAGTATTTCACTCCATGCTCTTTTTGATTTAATGATTTGTGCTTACAAGTCTGCCATGATTCTGATAGGCTTTCCTTTATAGGTGACATGTTACTTTTCTCTAGCAGCTTTTACTATTCTGTTTTTATGCTGAATATCTGGGATCTTGATTATTATATGTTGAGGCATATTTATTTTGGTTATGGCTAATTGAAGTTCTATATACCTCACTTATCTCTGTCAGATTCTTTTACCATATTTGGGAAATTTTTTCTATTACTTCAATTGTTCTTTTTATGTCATTTGTGTTGTCTCCTATCTGTCTTATATTGTTTCTCTTTACATCATCTTGCAGATGTTGAATTATTTCCTGATTCCTTGTTATTTTTAGAAATCTTTCCTTCCATGATCACTAGCCACAATCTTGTCTTCAAGATCTGGGAGTCTGTCTTCAACTTGATTTATGCAGTTTTTCTAGCTTTCAATGGAACTTTTAATTTCCTGGCTATCTCTTTGAACCTGTTTCATGTATTCTAATTGTTTCCTGTATTGTTCATTCAAGGTTTCCATCCTTTTCTTATGCTCCTCTATCTTTAGTACATGTCTTATTTAGATATATTCACCAATTCTTTCATTATATTTGTCATTTCTGTTTTTACCTGAGAGATTATTTCTGATCTGATTTCCTTCATAGCTTCCTGGAGTTGTTTCTTTACTTCCATTGCTATCATTTAGAAATTTCAGGTATGTAGTTTCCCATTTCATCCATAGCTGTGTCTCCTGTAGTTTATCTGGATGAGCTGAAATTTTGAGATTGCATTTTATTCTTTAGTTTTGGTGTTTTCCTGTATTCCTCCAAATTAGCCATATGCCAAGTCCTAGTTGCTTCCTGTGTTGGCAGTC
Organism: Hydrochoerus hydrochaeris; assembly: GCA_004027455.1. Taxonomy (NCBI): domain Eukaryota; kingdom Metazoa; phylum Chordata; class Mammalia; order Rodentia; family Hydrochaeridae; genus Hydrochoerus; species Hydrochoerus hydrochaeris. The sequence goes on along the minus strand of PVLA01000422.1, from coordinate 524,394 downwards.
CATCTAGCAGCTGGCCTCACTGAGGGTTGTTGATGGCTATGAGTCTCTTGATCCAGACTCCTAATTCCTGTTGGCTTCAGAGATGATTCCTGGGTGTGGGTGGGTCACTGGGTGCAGCTTCCAAGTCTCCACAAGCCTCACCTACAGTTCCTTCGTGTGTGAGGTCACTGGGTGCAGCTTCCAAGTTCTTGCAGGATTCCCTGTGGCTTCATGGTCACTGGGTGCAGACTCCTGGTCCCTGTGGACCTCACTGAGAATTCCTGGATGGCTGCTGGTCAGTGGGCATCAACTTCTGATCTCTGTAGACTTCAGAGATGGCTCCTGGGTGTGGTTGGGTCACTGGTGGTGGACTTCCAGCCCCCGTGGTCCTCACTGAGGGTTCCTAGATAACTGCAAGTCACTGAGTGCAGATTTCCAGTTCCTGCAGGCCTCAGAGATGGTTCCCAGGCATGGGTGGGTCACTAGGCACAGAATGCCAAATCCTGTAGGCCTCACTGAGGGTTTCTGGATGACTGTGGATCACCAGACACAGACTGCCAGTTTCTATGAGCCTCTTCCCCTGTTTCATAGCCCTGTGTGGTTTCACAAGGTCAGAAGGTTGCTAAGAATACCATGTCTTACAACAACATCATTACTTGGGAATGTTACAAGATCTTCTTACACATCTGGTTAATTGACATATAGGAATTAGACATCAGACAGTTTATTAACTCTGAAATAAAATCATTTGACCCCCTTTCCATAGTTTTATTGCCAATTAGGGGAGAGGAGGAGGCCTGTTGGGGATTTGACAAAGTTCACTCACTGTTTAATATCTAACACTAAACATCTAAGTTATAATCTATAGACCAGAAAATAAGTGAAGACTAGGGTTGGCACTTCAAAGAGAAAGGGGCAAGGAAAGATATCAAGTAGTAAGAGTTATGAATGCCCTCCCCACAGGAACACACCACATCTTTTCCAGTCATAGCCTTGCCACTGCTCCATGTATTGGAGTTGAATGCCTGCAGCCTTTGCAGCCTGGAGTAACAATCTGGGTTCTCTACTTCTGTGGGGTCTCTTCCTGCTCTCTAAGGCTGCTCTAGGCATTGTCTCTGCATTGTGGGCTCATCTCCAGAGTAGTTTTTTGCTGGGCTTCCAGGTCCTCTGGGAGCACCCTTTGGAATCTAAGTACAGATAGCCATGCTCCATGGCTAATGTACGTTGCACAATGGCAGAGGTAGCAATAAGCATACTTTGCCAAAATTTACTATTTTTATTCTCCAGAGGATATCTTAAAACATCCCCAGACTCCCTGGAGATAGAAAAAGGGGGATAGAGACTTGGAATTATTCTGTCCCTTAACTTTCCAGCCTTCTGAGTGTGGTGACTAGAAGAGTTTTTAAATGCATTCCAGGTCATTCTTCCATTTATTTGACAAATATGCCCTAGCTTCTATTGAATCCTACCAACCACCTTATCAAAAGTGGCTTGCCTGCACCTTAGGACACTTTCCCCCAAACACACTTTTCACAGTTTACCATAAATTAAGTCTGGGAATTTCCCAGATCTTTAAATTATGCTTTCTTTACAATTATAAATTCAATCTTTATTATGGGTCTCCTCATATTTTACCATAAGCAGTCAAGTGAAGTTGTACTGATCTTCAATGCTTTGCTCAGAAATTTCTTCCACCAAATAATCACATTTCATTGCTTGGAAGATTTACCTTCCACAAAACACAAGGACAGAACCATCCTTCATCACTCGATAACAAGATTTACTTTTCTTTCCATTTCCAATAACATATTCCTCATTTCCATGTGAGGCTTCAGTACAGTGGTCTTTGGTATCCATATTTCTTTATTTCAACATCCTGGTGAAAATAACAGAAACAATCTTTATGAAAGATGGAACTTTTTCAGCCTCCCCGCTTAGTGCTCCATGCTCTAGCATGCACCACCAAAAATATGTTTCCAAAAAGTCTCATGCAGTTATAGAAGTTTTTCAGAGGTGGCTGTGTGTGATGCTGGTATTAATGGCGTGTGATTGCTAAATCAGCCTGCTGATTGGTTTGGCTAGGATTAAGGGTATGAGTACTACACTCGCCCTAGTGTGGGTAGCCTGTATACAATATAAGGGACAGAAAGAGTCTTGAATTGCTCTCTCCTTTGTGCTTTTGTTGTCTTTTGCCACTGTGAACTGTTGCCCATCTGCCATGTGCCAACCTGCCTTGGAGCCAGCCAATTATGGACTAAAATCTCTACAAACTGCAAGCTAGATATACCTTTCCTCATTTAACTTAGGGTTTTAGGTATTTTGTATCAACAACAAGAAAAAAAGTAAGTAAAACAACCTGGTTTCAAAGCCCTTTCACATTTTTAGGTATTTATGGAACAGTGTTTCATTTTTGGTAAAAAATTCTTTGGCCATGCATAAATTTTTCAATTTAAGGTATTTTATTAAATTATGCTGAATTTCTCTTTGTCTTATTTCCTCTGTTATTTAAGTGCTAATTGGTGCTGACTACAGTTTTAGCTGATAATAAAGATTATTTGATGATCCTTAGAATATTTTATAGGAAATATATATTCCTCTTCCTTTTGCCAGTGTTCCAATTCTTAAATACCTACCTGAACTTCCCAGTTCTGAATCATAAAAGAAGCAAATGCTGACTTTTTTATCTTTTCTTTCATTGTTTTTTTTTTTAGTGGTGGAGATTGAAGTCTGAGCCTTTACATTCAGCTATATACCCAGTCTTTTATTTTTTTTATTTTGAGATAGTGTCTTTCTCAAGACACTAAATGGAAGTTGCCCAAGTTGACCTCAGAATCATGATACTCTTGCCTCAGTCTCCCAGAGTGCTAAATTACAGGTGTGTGGCACCATCCCTGACTTCACTGGTGTGTCTTAAAATGCTAACGAAGAATCCGAGTTAGCCAGGGCCTTGAATTGTGATCAAATGAGATATATTCAGCCATTAGAACTTACAGGGAATGAGAAATTGAGTTGAGACATTTGTATGAAATATGAACATTGTATTTCAGACCTGTTTGGTACAATATTGCTTATTTGAAAAAGATGGCTCATGATGAGAGTCACACAACTCTTAAAAGAATAAATATTTGTGCAAGCATTGAAATCATATCCTATGAAGACATAGTCACTGTGGAAGGTAGTATTTCTTACACTGTGAAAAATCACTGAGTTTTGGTTAGTGTGTGACCTGAGGGTATCAGTCATGTGGGTCGTTCATGAAATGAGTTACCTTCCTCTTTGAGGGCAACAGAGGATAATAAATCTCCAGTGTATAGTTGGGATGAGGATGGGACTAAGAAGACTTTCATGAAAAAAATTGAAAAGGATCCTCATTGAGTTCTTTCTACCAGAAGGACTTCCTTGGAAACAAAGAATGGGTTAAAAGAGATGAGAGAGAGGGAGCTGCTTAAGTGGGATGGATTATTTCCTACCATGTCCAGCACAGCTTGCAAATTTCCTGGGGAAGGATGGTGGGGGGTGAAGAAATGGAAAAAAGAGTCAGAATGCAGAAATCCAAGGTCAGATAGAGCCTCCTCTCCTAGTAAAAGAGAAAGAACTGCCCAATGACCGCAGCACATTTATTTATACACTCAGGAGCCTATTATTGATTGAAAACTCTCTGTCTAGCAACTTATTTACTTGACTTTCCTCAAGAGCCTCACATTCTTGGAGCTGGAACAGCTTGTTCACGTGGCTTATCACAGGCAATCCATGTTCTCAGAGTTTGCCTTGCTTTATCCCAGCTCCTGTGATTGGTCGATTGTTCAGCCAATCCTCACATCTCCCCTTTTGCTTTGCAAGCAATGGGTAGTCAGCTGAATTTGTAGGAACCATTTTTGAATGATTCTGTAGAGGACCTTCTCATTCTTGAACTATTTCCATTCTGAGTTAACTTATTCGCTTAGGCTAAAGATTCCGTGCCCAAGGAATTCAGGTCCTTGCATTCAGCAATGTTACCCTATGCAACACATTAACCCATAACAGTAGTTAGTTACCAGTGTAGCAGTCAATTTTCAGTTTCTTTTATAGCTAACACATACTATGGCACTGTTTTACACATCTTGTTGTTACACTTTTCTGCTGGATGTTCAAGACCAAGTTAAGGTAAGACCTATATTGATAATTTTTGCCATCTATCAAGGTCAGTTAAGTCTCCTCAGGCTTTACCTTAGAACCATATTGGCACTTCTTAGTTCTGTCAGTGTCAGCTTTCTGGATGAGTCATGGCCACTGCTTGACTAAGTTGTTTTCAGCCAAAAGTTGGGAGACATTTCTGTCTTAGTGACTCTCATTAGGCACACTATACAACATTGATTTCCTTCATCTATGATCCAATAATCTCCTTGGTCAAAAGATCAGTGACTTATCCAGTAGTAGGGTATCACAGCAGGGGTTCTCTTGTGCCCTGGGTCCTAATTGACCTTTGAAGGTTGGGCCCAAAATATTTGCTGTCCTCTTTGCCCATATATCTTTCTAGTTTTGGTCTCCAAACCTCAGTTGATCAATTTCCAGAAGTTAAGATTAATGACATTACATTCTAATGGGAGGAGTGACCTTAATATTATAATTTTAACTAAATATCAAGCACCTTGAATTTCAATATAGAACCACTATTTCCTACAAACCATGGATGGTCTAGTAGTTCAATCTCCATATAATGTTATCAGAAAACAAACATATAGTATTACAGAGAAAATTTAAATTTTTTGGTACCAGGGATTGAACTCATGACTTTGCATTTACCAATCAGGCACTTGTGCCACTGAGATAAACCCATGGCCCTTAAACAGAAAATTTACATCAAAGGCCATACATAATATTGCAGCTTGACAATCACGATGACATTTTAGTAACACAGCTAAATTTTCATTTTAACATAAAATAGTCCTTTTAGTCAATCATCTCTATCTACTACATAACTTTTTACCTAATTTGCTGACATTTAATGGGATATCATTTAAGAAATTTGTGACATTATCTGGATTATTTAATGTTGAGGTATCTCTAAGTAAACTGGCACATGTACGTCACATAGGTTTTCATTAAAAGCACATGTATGCATCTGTTAAAAGTCTATCACCATAAACAATGCCTGTTTTACATTTTGAAAGACCTGTACATCTGAAGACATGAATATATTTAATACACCATGAAATTAATAGTAATCAATTGTCCTAGACATATGAAAATCTTTTTTAAAAAAAATTTAGTCTTGTACTAGAGCATCTTAAACCAGAAAACCTATTGTCTCACTGTTAAAAAAAACTCAACATTTTGACAATGACCAATGTATACATATCAAGAGAATGTATTTTTAATAATATTTTTTGGGTTATGGAGATCTTTGGGGCTTCCTATCAGTGAACTAGCACTCCATAATTACTATTCCAGGCAGCTACTTTCTTATTAATCAACTGAAATCCTGTCCAATAATTTCTCCCCACCAGGGCGGATTTTAATTATCTAAACAATTTTTGATGACTTGTGAGAAAACCAATTTTGGGCCAGGGATTTGCCTCAGTAGCATAAGCGCCTGCCTGGCAAGTGCAAGGTTGTGAGTTCAATCCCCAGTACCAGAAGAGAGAGAGAGAGAGAGAGAGAGAGAGAGAGAACCAATTTGATTTCATTTTGATCAGCTGGAAATCTAGGTGAAAGCATGTTTTTTAAAACTACAAGATAGGATGTAAACTGAAGGCCTCCATAGTGAACTTTACCTAGCTGTGCATCCACAGGATTTTGCTTGGAACCTGGTAGGGCCCCACCACACATCCCCAAACATGCCGGGAAATTTGGTTTGTCACTCAGTCCTGCTTAGGTCCCACCCAGTGACACCAAGCAGCTAAGTAACTTCAGTGGGCTGCATGGTGCAAGCTGAAGACCTATGCAGTGAACTCTACCTAGCCATGCAGCTTTAGTATGTTGCACATAACCTGGTAAGGCCCCACCCAGAGACCCTAATAAGCTGGGGAGCTTTGGTGCACTGAACGGAGTGAGCTGAAGACTTGTCCAGTGAATCTACTGTTCAGCCTTGGTACACTACTCATAACCTGATATGGCCCTGCTCAGTGACCTCAAGCAGTGGAGGCAATGAGCCACATGGAATGTCCTGAAGGTTCAACCAGCATACTTCCCCCATTTGGGGAGACTTCAAGTGCCACTAGGGACATAGTAAATCCTCACTAACATCCCACACTCAACTGGGAAAACTTCCAGCAGTACAGACAGCCATCCTCAATCTAAGAAACCATGGAGATTTTGCATTCAGCTGCCTCAGGGTAATACAGGAAAATGATGAAATGAAAGAGCAAAATGCAATCTCAAACACCTAGCCCATTCCAAACAAGCCTAGAAGGTGTGGACATAGAAGAAAATATAATCCATACACCTGAAATTTATGAAATTATAGCAATGGAATTAAAAAAACAACTCAATGAAGCTTTAAAGGAAATCAGATCATAAATAAGCTCCCAAGTAAAATAAAAAATGAAAAACACAATGAAAGACATATTGAACAAATCTAAAGAAGACATAGTTTAAAAAATAGAGGAACATGGCAAAATGATGGAAACTTTGAATGATCACTATGAGAAAGAAGTAGAATTCATGAAGCAAATTGAAAGAAATACACAGGAAATAAAAATTTCCATCAAAAGCTGGTAAAACTACCTTAATGAATGTGAAGACACACTTTCAGACCTCAAAGACAAGACTGCAGCTAGTGAACAGGAAAGGAAAGATCTTTTAAAAATGATAAGTAATCAGGAAAAAACAATTGAACAGCTGCAAGAAGATGCAAAGAAAAACAATATAAGATTAATAACTGTAAATGAAAAAGAAGGTGACAGCACAAATGATATACAAGTAATATTTACAGAAGTAATAGCTAAAATTTTTCCTAACATGAGAAAAGAAATTGACATAAAGATAAGTGAAGCATATTGAGCTCAAATTATCAATAATCAAAATAAAACTACACCCAGACATATAATAATAAACATCCCAGAAATTCAACATAACAACAGAATATTAAAAGCTGATAGAGAAAACAAACAAATCACCTATAAATGAAAGCCCATCAGAATCCCAGCAGACATCTCAACACAAACAATGAAGTAAAGAAGATCATGGAGGGGTTGGAGGTTTAGCTCAGCAGCGTAAGTGCCTGCTTGGCAAACACGAGATCATGAGTTCGATCCCCAGCACCACAAAAAAAAAAAAAAAAGAAAGAAAGAAAGAAAGAAAGAAAGAAAGAAAGAAAGAAAAGAACATCATGGAGTGAAGTATTTCAAATTCTAAAGGAAAACAACATCCAACCCAGATTGATATACCCTGCAAAATTATACTTCAAAATCAATGGATAAATATTTCCACAACAAAGAACAGCTGAAGAATTTCATGACCACCAAATCAACCCTGCAAAGAATACTGAAGGATATTCTAGACAGACATAAAAATAACTATGACTTCAAGAATATCAACAGAAAAAAAGCACCAATCAGGGCAAACAATTAAACAGAGGGAAAAGGTAAAGAACCAACAGCAGAAAGACAACATGACAAAAATAAGCCAATATATATCACTTAAAACCATTAATATAAAATGCCCTCAATTCACCAATTAAAATAAATAGACTGGCAGAATTGATCAAGAAACAACATCTTATGCTGTATACAGGCAACCCATCTAACCCAAAAGGAAATTCATAGACTGAAAGTCAAAGGATACAAAACAGTACTTCATACAACAAGAAACCCCAAAAAACCAGGGGTGGTTATTCTGTTTGCAGACTATGTGCACTTCAGACCAAGAATGATCCAAAGAGATAAAGAAGGTCACTACACACTAGTAAGAATAAAACTTCAAGAGGAAGAGATAACAATCTTAAATATATATGCACCAAATATGGAATACTTATATAAAACAAATATTAATAGAAATGAAAAATCAAATAAGCAATAACACCCAGTTAACACAAAAAGACAGACCAAATAAGCAGAAAATCAGCAAAGAAATGAAAGAACTGAATAAAAATTGTGAGCAAATGGACTTAGTAGACAAGTACAGTCTCACTACACACCTTGTGGAACTACAGAAGATCACTAATACTTTCTTCAAAACTCGTTACTCTCACAGGTGTCATAACACAGAAGAATGGACAGAAATCGAAGAGGACCTCACAAAATGGAAAGACATCCCTTGTTCATGGATAGGAAGAATAAATATTGTGAAAATAGACATTCTCCCAAAATTGTTATACAGATTCAATGCAATCTCAATGAAAATACCACTAACATACCTCATAGATCTAGAGAAATCACTCCTAAAATACATCTGGAACCAGAAGAGACCTAGAATAGCAAAGGCAATTCTAAGTAGCAAAGCCAAGGCAGGAGGCATCACAATCCCTGACTTGAAGTTATGCTACAAAGCTACTGTTATAAAATCAACACGCTATTGGAATAAAAACAGACCTGAAGATCAATGGAATAGACTGGAAGATACAATTAAGAACACACTCAGTCACCTTATATTTGATAAAGGGCCCAAACATGCTCACTGGAAGAACAACAGTCTCTTTAATAAATGGTGCTGGAAAAACTGGCTATCCATATGCCAAAAACTAAAATTAGACCCATGCCTATCACCATGTACTAAACTAAAATCTAAATGGATCAAAGATCTAAATATTAAAACAGAAACACTAAATCTGTTGCAAGACAAAGTAGGTAAAAATCTTGAAGACATAGGGGTAGGTAGAGAATTCATGAACAAGAACCAATCTGCACAAGAAATACTTCCCAGAATCAATAACTGGGATCATGTCTTATTAAAGAGTTTCTGCATGTCCAAAGAAATCTCCTGCAGAGTGAAAAGAAAACCCACAAACTGGGAAATAAATCATAGTGAACAGTCCTTCAGACAAAGGACTTCTGTCTAGAACTTATAAAGAATTTTTTTAAAAATCAGATATAAAGAAATTTTTAAAAACCTGAAATTCAAGGTCTCAATCCAAAAATGGGCATCCAAGATGAACACACAGTTCTCAGATGAAGAAATATGAATGGCAAATAAACACATGAAAAAATGCCCATCATCATTGGTCATTAGAGAAATGCAAATTAAAACCACACTTAGGTACCATCTCATTCCAGAAAGAATGACCAGGATCAACAATACTACCAACAACAAACGCTGGATTGGCTGTGGGGTAAAAGGAACTCTTCTGCACTGTTGGTGTGAGGGTAAACTGGTGCAAGCACTGTGGAGGTCAATCCAGAGATTCCTCAGAAAGCTGGGGTTGGAGGTCCCATTTGACCCAGCTATTCTACTGTTAGGCATATTCCCAGAAGATCTGAAAACACCTTACCACAGTGATACATGTGCACCCATGTATATAGTGGCACAATTTGTAATAGTGAGGTCTTGGAAACAACCTAAGTGCCCATCAACTGAGGAATGGATAACAAAAATTGTGGTACTTTTATACAATAGAGTACTACTCAGCTATAAAGAGTGATCACATTGGGATATTTATAAATAAATGAATGCAGCTTGAATCTATACTCATAAGTGAAATAAATCAAACTCACATGTATAAATATGATATAGTCTCCCTAGTGTAAAAAATGGTAAGAGTACGGAAGATTTTATGAAATTCATGGTTCACCATTATATTGCTTTGAAGTCTTATGTTTTCAAAGCATATAATGGTTGGAATGGTTTTATTCTGTTTTGTTTAATCTTCATATATGTGATCATATTAATAGTTACTTTGAAGGCAAGACAATATGACAGCCATTGTTGATTTAATATCATCTTGCTCTGAAGTCCTACCATGCTCTTGTTTTTCTATTACCATTGGTTCTATCACATTGTGTATTATTGAATTTTAATATGTATGATAGCATAAACAAAATTTTTATGGAAAATGAGATAATATAGCAGCCATTGTTCATCTTTGGTTATTTGGTTCAGAATGCCTTGCAATACTTTCATTCTCTTGAATGGTTTTATTCTATTTTGTTATTTTTGACATTATTGTGTGTAAAGCTAAGCTCGACTATTTCAAAGAAAGAGACATTATGATTGCTACTGTTAATATCCAATTGTCTTGTTGTAAAGTGCTGTGTTGTTTGCATTGTTCTGTTCTGATCTGCTTAGATCTGTCCTCTTTTGTTTTATTCTCTTTAAAATAATATTAAAATTTTTAAAATTCTCAATAAAATACTGGCAAACAGAACAATTTTATTCTCTTTAAAAGAAAAAGGAAAAAAAACTACAATCTTAGTTAAATTATAAACAAAATGATCCAAATGCAAAACTGAAAGAAAAAATTGTTGAGCTGAAATAAAAAAACAGCTACTTATAGACCAGACAAACAAACATACAGACAGACAATCTGCTTACAATATTAGAGTGCTCTCAAATATGTTTTTGGTTACCATCCCCTGGGCATCCTGGGCCAATCTCTTTATAGCCTGGGCCAATCTCTTTATAGCCTTATCTTTATTTATCAACTGTGGTGAAGTCTCCAAGTCCTCATTGCCACAAGAGTTAGCATCACCTTCTTGAAATATGGAAACAACTCCTCTGGGTCTGTGTCCATGATACAGCTGGACAGCATTCTCTGGCACCCAGATTGGCTGTTCAGCAGCCTTTGGAAAGATACAAGCATGTCCTTGGCCCCATATAAATACTGACCTGGGTCCTTTTCTTTTACCTAGTTGAATTGTTTTTCTGCTGAGGTAGGATCTTAGTAGGATTTAGAAAGTTAATAGTATATACTACCAAGTGAAGTCTATTATGAGGTGTAAATTTGCAAGGAAGGATTCTCCATTTTGTTTTTGTAATTAAATTTTGTGTGAATGCCTCAATTTAACAATTTCTTGACTTTGAGGATTATAAGGAATTCCTGTGTTAAGGGTAATGTGAAAACTTTTATAAAATGCTTGGAAGACAGCACTTGTATAAATCAGATCATTGTCAGTCTTAAGTTCCTATGGGTAGCCAAGGGTAGCCTCTTTACATTTATTTTCAAAGGCCAATTGTTGAATCATTAACTTACCAACCTGTGTCAGCAAAGGCACACTTTCTGATTAACATGTCTTTTGTAATGGCCATGTTTTGAGTAACATTGTATGACTTTGTCTGTGCACAGTTAAAAAAATTTCCCTTCCACAATAAATAACCCTCCAGACTTAAGCATGCTTTAGTTATTACTTTCCAATCATTTGGACCATAACCTTTGGTCCATTGAGTTCCATAAAAACCAAGGAAAAGGGAGATTTGGGGCTAAAGTTAGAGGTCACTTCCTTTAGATCTTTTAAGATTTCAAAGGGTACAACTTTGCAAAGATGCACAATCCACTCCAGATCATTGGGATCCTGGGGTTCAGCAACAGTGCAGATATTTTGAAAAATCCCCAGGGATTCTCCTGCACCCCTGGCCTCTTTCAGCACCAACTGCAAAGGAGAAAAATGGGATGACTCCATTATATAAAGGGTGAAATTTTCAGCCTGTGATGCAGCAACATTTTTCTGAGAAAGCAGAAGCTGCTTGTGTCTTAGTTATGGTTATTGGTTTTACTTTAGGTGGTTATGCAATTAAAGTCACATGAAAACACTATTTTAGTGGCAAAGGGTCTTTTCTGTCCTCCATAACTCCTTCCATATCTGATCAAGCTAAGCCTGAAGGTTTCAGTTCTTTTGTGGGGGGGTCTGTTGCTCCATTATGCTTTTTTCACTTGGGACTTAGTTTTAGGATAGTGCTCTGAGCCAAATCTTCTTTCATCTCAACAGGCATACAATCATCAAAATATTCCCTTGATCCATGTCCACAACAAAAAGGTAAATATATAAATTAATATTGCAAGAAGCATTTGTTTAGATATCTGTTGTTCTTGAGAACCTGTTTGTCCCATGATTTACAACTGATGAAATGGATATTAATAATATCAATATGCCTTTCTCCCTTATTCTTCTGATGAGTCCTGTTGCTCTTTTTCTCTCATAAATCTGTTTTGTTTGCATGGGCACTTAGAGGTGTCCTCCTACCTGAGCTTCTCTGTGATATGGGTCCCTGTTCCAAGCACCAATTGCTGTGACTGGCACAGCTCTTGAAACTTCAGAGGAGGGGTGGTGGAGGATGAAGAAAAACAAGAGTCAAGAAGCAGAAATCTGGAGGAAGCTTGGAAGATGGTGGATCAATAAACAGCAAAGTAAAAAAGCCTCTCTGAGAGAAACAGTTCAGATGCTGGAAAACAGCATCCTGGAGAAGACCAGAATGGAAGGAGATGGATCTTCTTGAACCAGGAAGAAACTAAAGGGAAAAAAAGAAAGAAAAGAAAAGAAAAATGTGGATGGAAGGCCATAGCTAGACATGCTTTCACTGGAGCCAGTCCCACTGCATACAAAACATGCTAGAATCTGAAGACATGCAGCTGTGGTGAAGTTGGGGGTTGGCAAGCCCAAGTGCCTCATCAGGACAATGCAGTCACAGAGGGAAGAGGTGGAGCAGAGAACAGCACTGGCTCAGACATCTGCACTGGCTCATGGTGAGTGGAGGGAACTCAGTTTTCTTGCAGGAGCAGGTGATTGGCTAGGTGACATTTTGGAGTCAGGTAGGATAAGCCCAGAACCAGAACTGCAGTGTCTTCAGTCAGCCACTCCTAGCACAGATCAGATTGGTGAGAATTGTTTGGACTAAGTTCTGCCTCTGTGTGTGATACAATATCCAAGGACAAGGTTTCCCTGAAGTTATCCACGCAGAACACACTAATGTGGTGAAGACTCCCAGTGGTTGAGCAGCTCAGAAGGGAGAGGCCAGCCTGCCTGACCCCTGCTTAATGGTCAACAGCAAATTGGGGAGGGCAGCAATCCCTAGCCAGCATGCTTCAGAGTAATTGTAATCAAAACAGGAAATGCCAGGGACCACCACTATCCATTTGTCTGGGAAAATCCCAGACACATGATAAGAGGAAGAAATAGAAGGAAGTATCCAGCCTCCAACCCAAACAGTATTGGCCCAGGAGAGGTATACATAAAAGATATCAGGGGTTGAACACTTGCAGTTTCTGAAGAAATAGCACCGGACATAAAGAAATATCTTTGTGACATTATAAAAGAACTCAAAACAGAAATACTAATACAAGTCAAGGAAGATATAAGAAAAATAATAAACAAAATGCTAAGCACCTCTCAAGAATACACATATGTTGGAGACCACTACAAAGTGGCTCTGAGCAGGATTTAAATTTTACTAATTGGCTTTCTCTGTTTATCTGGGAGTCTGTCCTAGGCCTCAGCCCCTTGCCTGGTGATGGGAGCTGATTCATAGTAAGTGAACCTCTGTGAATCACTGGTCCTGGCTGAGGACTATAGTGGCCTGTGAGGCCAGAGATACCTCAAAAGGCAAGATAAGGCCACAGCTGAAGACACTGTGGCTCCAATACTAATTAAGTAAAGAGAGACTGAAGCTGAAGGAATTTCACTTCTGCAGTCACACTCCTACAATAAATATCCTGGAGATAAAACAGTTCTCCTAAATTGGCATAATTTACTACTTAGAGAAGTCTTTGAAGTGACCCCCAAGGTCCTTCTCATTGCCTGCAGTTTCCTCAGTTTCCTTGCCCCTTGTTGTTGGACCTATTAAAAGTTGGCAGCTCAGAGAAGTCTTTATCTTAGTCCTCAGAGTCTTGAGCTCAACTAGAGGGTTTTGACCCTCCTGGAGCCTTAAAATCATATCACTTGTCTCATTTTATTTAAGCCTCCACCTTACATTCATTTGGGAAATCAGGGATCTAGGTCAGGACCTGATACACAGATGGAAGAATGGAGGAGCAGAGAAAAAAGAGGGAAATCTTTGATGAAGAATATTTTAAAAATCTAGAATACATGGAACAGATTCAAAGAGATTACCAGGAAATTAAAAACTCCATTGAAAGCTGGCAAAACTGCTTGAAAGAAACTAAAGATAGACTATCAAACCTTGAAGACAGGTTTACAACATGTGATCACAAAAGGAAAAATCTCTTAAAAATAACAAGGAGCCACAAAGTAACAATAAAAAGGCTAGAAGATGATAAGAGTCTCTATAACTTAAGAATAAAAAATGTGAGTGAAGAAGCAGAGATAAGCACAAATGAAATACAAAGGCTATTTACAGAAATAGTTAAAGAAAACTTCCCAAGCATAAGTAAAGGAAATGATATTTGAATATATGAGGCATACAGAACTCCAGTCAGCTATAACCAAAGAAGATCTACACCCAAACATACAATAATCAAGATCCCACAAATTCAACACAAGAACAAAATATTTAAAGTGGTCAGAGAAAAGACACAGGTCACCTATAAAGGAAAACCCATCAGAATCACAACAGACTTCTTGACACAAACCATCAAATCAAGAAGAGCTTGGAGTGAAGTATTCCAAGCCCTGAAAGAAAATAACCTCCAACCCAGATTGATGTACCTTGCAAAACTATCTCTCAAAATTAATGGAGAAACAAGATGCTTCCATGACAAAGAGGAACTGGGGGAGTTCATGATAACCAATCAAACCTTACAAAAATACTGAAGGACACTAGAGATAGAAAGAAGACCATGGTTTCAGGAACAGTGGCAGAGGGGGCTCACTGAATGGGGCAGACAGTGGAATGAAGGCGAAAAGTAGACAACCAATGGCAGAAAAATAGCATGGCAGAGATGAGGCAGAGAAGGTTGGCCATAATCACTAACATAGATGACCTTGATACACTAATAAAAAGAAATAGGCAGAGTAGATCAGGAGGCAGGGTCCATCAAAATGCCTATATAAGAAATATAATTAGCCTGAAAGAGGATGTACGGACTGAAAGTCAAAGATGAGAAAATAATGCTCTATGTGACAGGGAACCAGAAAAAAGTGGGAGTAGCTTGCCCTTCAGCTGCAGATTGGTTGGAAAGACATAAGACTTTTATACAATGGAGAACTACTCAGATATAAGGAAAACCTTGCAGCTCTTGTAGGTAAATGGATACAACTTGAGATCAAGCTCAGGGGTAAAAAGGTTCAGAACCACTTAGATAAATAGTGGTTTGTTCCCCTAATCTAAAAACTAAAGGAGTTAGTGGGATACCAAATGTACAACATACCCTGTGAAACTGAAAGGGGAGGAATTGTCTAAAAAAGGAAGGCAGAGGACACTGTTAATCTTGTATCAGGATTTGAAAACCATGTTGTTTTCATCACTCTGTTTAGTTTGGTTATATTCTGTTACAGTTTGTTTACTTGTACTAGATTTGAGGGCATAGACAGCTCTTCCAAAAATAGCAGGATATACTACAGTAACCATTTTTAATTTCCTATTAACATAATCTGAAGCCCTGTAGTGCTTTCACTGTCTTGTTTTGACTGATTTTATTTGAATCTGTTTTGTTTGATAGCTGTCTTGTCTTGACTGATTTTATTCAAATTTTTTATGTTTGATAGTATCAAGTCTGAGAGTAGAGGCAACTACTCTGAAGACAATAAGAGTCACTATAATACCCATTCTGGTTTGACTATTACCCTCTTTTAAAGTCCTATAATGTCTCCAATGTTTTATTTTTATTGATTTTGTTTTGTACTGCTATGTTCAATTTTATTGTGCCTGATGATATGGGCAATTCTATTGAAGAGAACAAGAGACATCATGGTAACCATTGTAGATCACCTTGTATTGTGATTTTAAATTATGTACTATGTCCTTTCTTTTGTTTTGAATGACCCCATTTTGGTTTTTTCTCATTTGGTTTTATCCTTTTTAAAATAAAAAATAAGCAGAAATCTGACATCAGGTGGAGCCTTCTCTCCTGGGGGGAAAGAACTGCTCAATGAATGCAACACATTTATTTATGTACTAAGGAGACTATTATTAGTTGAAACCACTCTGTCTGTCAACTTGTTTTCTTGGCTCACTTTGGATGTCTCATGTTCTCAGAGCATGAACAGCTTGTTCAGGTGGCTCACCTTGGGTATTCCATGTTCTTGGGACTTGCCTTGCTTAATCCCCACATATGTCATCAATCTACAGCTTCAACCACTCCCCACAGTAGATACGAATTCTGTGTTGTAATCTCATACTTCACAATTCTGGTCCACTCTCTTTGCCTCATAACTGCATTTGTGCTCTGTGTTGGGCACCACTTGGTGTAGTGTGTGGACACGGCTATATAAATAATGAAAAAGATTACTCAAAGGTGAGACTTTAGTCACTGAGAGGACCCAGAGGAGTTGTTATTCCAGCATAAGAGAGCTCTTGGGAAATAGCAGATAGCTGAGACCTAGAATTCTGCCATTGTTTACTTATAATTCAAGGATATGAGAACAAAGACAATGAAGAAAAGTATTTGCAACATATTGTGTAGATTTTTTGATCAGAGAATAGGGCCAGAATGGAATGTTTTGCTACAAGACACATAACTCAGCAATCTCATCAGGTAAGAGGAGACACAAGACCAAAGCAAACAACTCTGAAAGTGAGTGACTCTTAATTCTGCCAACTGTTGTCCCCTAAACTCTACCCATGTGTTCCAGGAACATGGGAACTCTTTTTCCAAGATCCTCTCTTTATTACACTCAAGTTCACTTACTCCTTTGGCCAAAGTATTCCCACTTCTACCTGCGAGCTGGTGGGCTCTCTATAGAATGAAGTATCTGATGGGTGGTGAGAAAGATTTTCTTGCTGTCCATGGAGAACAATAATGTCTCAGATGTTTCCTGCCACCAGATGAATGAAACAACACTGCAGGAGGTCAGAGCCTGAGACAACTGAGTGATGAGTGATGCCAAGTAGGATAAATTGAGACATAGTTCTGTGGGAAAATATCCTTAGTATTTTCTTCAAATCAAGTTTGTTTTTTTTTGAGATTCTACTCATAAGGTTGAGGCCATAGGGAAAGGGTGATTTGTCTCAGAATCCAGGAAAGGAAATGGCAACATGGAAGAAGCATCTTGCACCCAGTGTCTAGGTGGCTGGTTAGTTCTATTGGGTACTAGATTGAACTTCTCACCTGAGAAATCTTTATCTGAGAGTTTATTATTTCAGTGTTTGCCACTCGGATTGTGTAGGTGGCTGTAAGAGAGGGAAGTATAAGATACAACCAGGAAAACACAGATCCAGGACATAGAAAATGATAGCTATGAATGGGAAACTGTTCCCAGAGCCCAACCACTTCTCCCCGCCCCAACCACACAAAAGCATTGTTGGATCCTCTAGTGCTTTAGTCACTAGTTTACCCCAACATGGCTTCTCCATCCAGCCAATGCTGGGCCCTGGGACTATATTATAGGTCATCGTAGGAAGCAGCAGAGGCAGATGGGAAGTTCCTCACCTTTGCAGAAGTAAAGCTAAACATTTAGTCTCCTCTGCTTCTTTCAGGCACTCTCTACAATTTGGAAATACTTATTTCAGAGAAGGGAAAGGCCTGGGGTCTTAGAGGAGGCTGAGTGGAATGTCACTTTGAGGACATGTGAGATCAGATTTTGAGGCAAACTATCAATGTTCAAGGCTTTAGGACATCAGAGTGAAAGCAAGGAACAAAGAGTGGCAACATTTTATCATTCACGAGCTGTTTCAATATACATGAGCCCACAGATTCAACAGAGCCATCTGTGGAAAAACTCATAACATCTCAATGTGGAGTCAGCTATAGTGAAATTAGAAGTGTATGCATACTTGGACCTAAAATTTCCACCTTCAGATATAGGCACTATTGCTCCACAATGACTCACATTGAATATCACCAAAAGTCAGATTTGCACAGCTTCATCTTTAAAAATGTTCCCATTTCAGAGTTCTTTCCTAAGAATCTTCTCCCTTGGACTTCCCTATCAGAAATCAGAGATGTGTACCTTGCTGCTCAGGAACAGACAATGTCAAATCACACCTGAGTATAAATATGCTTTACTTTTCAGAATTCAGTTCTTCTTGATCTTCTTTAGCCTCTTCCTCTCCATATGGTGCTGAGAAACAAGAAATTAGAAGAGTCTTGGGCCTATTTCTGCTGACACTACATATTTCTGGATAGTAGAATTTTCTATATTTAATGAGATTATTTTTGAAGTATTTAGAATATTTCTTCTTTTAAGAACAGGAGAGACTTTCAATGTGAGTTCTACTATTATCTTAATCCCAGTTCTTCTAGTCAGAAAGTACAAACTGAGAGTTACCCACACATCTCTCAGCTGCCATGTAGGATTCTAATTTCTAGTGCCAATAGAGATTCTAGCCTCTGAAAAAGGCCTCAAGGACTCATAACAGCCCTCATATCAGCCTGGAAGAGGGGTTAGGCACAGAGACACCTGTTACAGAAAGAGAACTGATGATCAAGTGCTCAGGACCTTTATCCACATGTCCCCAGTTCTCTTTATCTCTACTCTCTGTACACTGATTTCATTGTATTTCACCCTGGCATCTCCAGCATACTATATGGACAATCTGAGAGTCTCAACTGGGTGTTTCAGTGCTCACTCTCACCCCTAACCCACCAGTCCTTGAATGATATCTATTCTTTCCTGAGATTTTCCTGCTCACAGATCTCTCTACTTGATATCAAAATGTGAGAAAAAAAGGTAGAAAAAGAATCAATCTACTGTAGTTTGGTCAAGTATTCTCTACCTGTCTCATGTTCTTTTTCTCAATTAGTGGAAAGGATGGAGTAATAGAAGGTAAGGGATTAATAGGATAAAGAGCACCAATCCACACAAAACAGCAAAGATTATATCCACGTCACAGCTAGTGGAACTGGTATTCAGCCATGTGGTACTAACAGTTTTCAGATAAAGAGAAGATTCTCCATCGTCTGACTTTTATTACAACTCCCCAGGCAACTGAGCTCTGAGAATTCCCTTACAAAACAGAGATAACTGTCCAGACCTGCTCTACAGAGTTCTGGTCTTGTCATCACAAAGGACTCCTAAGAATGGGGGAGAGGTGGCAAGAAGAAGAGGGACATTCATAATCCTTCACACAGTCATCTGGCAGATTTTCTCCCTTCCTGGATCTCCTATAATCCTTCTTCTAAATATGAATGTTAAAGCTGTCAGGAATAGACATGAATCTATTACCTACCAACTCAAATACTATTATTGCCTTGGTCTCTGTCTAAGCTTCATCAGGATTGTAGTGTCTGGAACTTTGTGGTTCTTATTTTATAGAGATTGTCACACTCAGGATCTCCTTTCTTTCTATATCCAACTTTTTCACATAAAATATTCTTGCATTCTATCTACTCATAACTGAAATTTCATGAGACTAAATACATATAAAAATTTAAATTAACCTCCTAAAGATATTTTTGCATTTTTCTAGTATTTTTGCTTCTGAGGCTGATGAAAAGCTGTGAAAGAAGTTTTAGAAATTCTTCACTTACATATACACAAGATACCTTGACAAAACAACCCAATATCTTCAAATCTAAGAATAAACCAGTTCTTGCCATCCAAAATTCTTGCTTTCTTGTAAAGTGATACTACTGACAACAAACTTTTGAGACTTTGTGTCTGAGAATATGTACTTTATTATATATAAATTTTCTGGGCATTAAATCTTTAGTTAACATTTTTAAATATCTTTAAATATGTTGCCACACTGTCCTTTCATTTTTCTGATAGAAAATAAGCTATGGATTTAACTTTCTCTTTCTTCATGAAGACAAGCATTTTTCTGCTGCTTTTAAGATTCTTCTTTGACTTTCCATACTTTGCCTATGATATGTCTAGGGAGGGATATACCTGCATGGCTTGTTTGTTTGTTTGTTTGTTTGTTTGTTTTAAGAGTGGTAAACCTGTAGATCACTATCTCACATTAAATGCAATATGTTTTCAGTGATTGTATCTGCAACTATTTTTCTTCCCCTTTTGCTCTTTCTGAGACTTTTTTATTTTAAAAAGAATAAAACAAAACAGAATAAATAAAATCAAAACAGAACAATGCAAGCAACACAGCACTTCAAAACAAGACAACAGGAAATCATCAGTGGCTACCATAATGTCTCTTGTCTTCTTCAAAATAATTGCCCATACCTTCACACACAATAAAATAAAATAAGATAAAATAGTATAAAACCAATCAAAACAAAAGAATGAAAGCATAACAGGACTTCAAAATAAGACAATGGGAAACCAACAATGGCTACCATAATATCTCATTTTCTTCAAAATAGCTGATATCTTTACACATAATGAAATCAAATAATAGAAAACAAAATAAAACCAATCAAAACAAAAGAATGAAAGCATTGTAGAACTTCAAAACAAGATAACAGGAAATGAACAATGGCTACTAAAATGTCTCATTTTCTTCAAAATAGCTGTTCATACTATGATGCATAATAAAATCAAACAAAACAAAACAGAACAAAATCAAACAAAACAGAAGAATAAAAGCATTATAGGACTTCAAAACAAGATGACAGGAAATCAACAATGGCTACCATAATGTCTCATTTTCTTCAAAATATCTGTTCATACCATCACACATAATAAAATCAAACAAAACAAAATAGAACAAAGCCAATTAAACAAAAGAATGACAGAATTATATGACTTCAAAACAAGATAATAGGAGACCAACAATGGTTACCACAATACCTCCCATTATCTTCAAAATAGCTGCCCATACCATCAAATGCATTAAAGCTAGCAAAATAAGACAGAACAAAACCAAACTTAACAAAACTATGAAAATGAAAAAACAGTTTAAGACAAGATAATAAGAAATTAACAGTGGTTGCCACACTCCCTTCCTAGATGTTTCCTCCCCTATCACTTCCATAATACCTATTGTGCTTTTTGACTCCAACTAACTCTTTCTGCTTTTTAGGTGAGGGTTCACCTGCATGAGTTCAAACCATTTTGCCCATAAATATGATCTCCAGTTGCATCCATTTACCTACAAGAGCCTCAAGATTATCCTATTTAATAGCTGGGTAGCTTTCTATTATATGAAAATACCATATCTTTCTTATCCATTCTGCTATTTATGGACAAACTACTCTTGCTTTTTTCTGGTTTCCTGTCATGTGGAACCATTGTTTCTTCTTTGATTTTAATTCCATGAATTTCCCTTTAAGTTGCATGTATTTCTTGTATACAGCGCATTGATGGATCTTGTTTCTTGATCCACTCTTCTTGTGTTTCTTTTTATTGTTGAATTCAAGCCATATACATTAATGATTATGACCAGCAGACATTGGTTTGTCTTTGCCATGCTATCTTCCTTCTGTTGGTCCTCCACTTTTCTTCTTCATTCAGTTGCCTGTCCTGTTTGGCAATCTTCCTCTGCTGCTATTCCTGGAACCATAGTCATCTTTATTTTTCTCTAGAGTATCCTTCAGCACTCTCTGTAGGGTTGGTTTGGTGGTCATGAATTCCTTCAGTTGTTCTTCCTCATGGAAATATGTTATTTTTCCATCACTTTTGAAAGGTAGTTTTGCAGGGTTGGAAGTTGTTTTCTTTCAGAATTTGAAACACTTCAAACTGTTCTTGACTTGATGGTTTGTGTTGATAAGTTTGCCATGATTCTGATTATTTTTTCTTTATAGATGATCAGTTTTTTTCTCTAATAGCTTTTACTATTCTGTTCTTGTGCTGAATTTCTAGGATCTTGATTATTATATGTCTGAGTGAAGATTTACTTTGCTTCTGGCTAGTTGCAATGCTATATGCCTTGCTTATCTTTATGCCAGATCCTTTTCCCATGTTTGGGAAATTTTCTGCTATTCTTCTGTAAATAGTCTTTTTATTTCATTTGTGTTGACTCTTCTTCACTGATATCCATCACTCTGAAGTGATATTTCTTTGTGTCATCTTGCAGCCATTGAATTGTTATTTCCTGGTTCTTTGTTATTTTTAAGTGCTCTTTCCTTTCATGATTGCTAACTGCAATCCTGCCTTCAAGGTGTGAAAGTCTATCTTCAGTCTCTTTCAAGCAGTTTTCCAGCTTTTGATCCACTTTTTAATTTCTGGATATTTCTTTGAATCTCTTTCATACATTGTAATTCCTTCCTATGTTGTTCATTCAAGGTTTCCATCATTTTTCTGTGCTCCTTTTTGTTATCTATGTCATCTTTAGATACACTCAGCAATTCTTTCATTATGTTCAGATTTCTTCTTTTACCTGAAATATTATTTTTGATCTGATTACTTTTACAATCTCAGAAACTGTTTCTTTACTTCAGTTGCTACCCTCTGAAGATATTTCAGGTATGTGACTTCCATTTTCTTCCATGACTACATCCCCCAGTCTTGTCCTTTGTGCTGTGGGTTGTAGGTCTGAGACTGCCTTCTGCTCCTTCATCTTGACATTCTCCTAGGTTTCTCCCAACAAGCCAGTTGTGGGGTCTTAGACACTTCCCACATGTTCTGCCCCTCAGTGATGTAGGGGAATGGGATAGGCACCAAGGTTTCCCTGACCTCAGGTTCCCAGAGAAGTAGCAGAGATTGGAGCAAGCTTCTTCAGACCCATACAGCTAAACTGGGGCTCCCCTATTGTCAGTGGAGACTAGTGGTGTGGCTGCTTCTCCTCTCAGCCTGAATGTATACACTGGGACTCCTGTAATGGTGACAGGCACACAGTATTGTGTGTTTGTCTGATTCTCCCAGTGGGTGATGGCTGACCAAAGGAAGCAAGGGTCTCCAATGGTAACCGGTGGGTGCATGGAGCTTACCTGGCTGTGTCCCTGCTTATTCTGGATGCCCACAGGAAGCAAACTTTCTGATGGTGGCTGATGGCAGGCAGAGGTGGATCTGGCTGGTTCTCCTTGCTCACACTTGCTGCCCACAGGAAGCAAGCCTACCAATGGTGGCAGCCAGCAAGGAGAGGCAGACCTGGCTAAGTCTCTCCACTCATGCTGGCTGCCTGCAGGAAGCAAGCTTGTTAATGGTGATGGCTGGTAAGCAGAGGTAGATCTAGCTAGGTCCCCCTGCCCATGCTGACTGTCCATGGGGAGCAAGCTTTCTGATGGTGGTGGCTGGCAAGCAGAGGTGAATCTGGCTAGGTCTCCCTGCTCACACTTTCTGAGACTCTTATTCCACATATGTTGTTCTGATGACAGTGTGAATGCTTGAGTATTATAGCACTATCCACTATATTGTATTGATTTTGTCTTGCAAAATACAAGTCATTTGAGTATGCTTATGTGGTGCTATTTCTTGTATCTCTATTCTATTCTATGGATGTATTTCTTGGTATTTTTGCTTTATAGAAAGTCTTCCTAATTCTTCTATAACATTTTGTAAACTTTGAGTCTTTACACCATTCTATAAACTTCAGAAATGGGGTTTCAGTGTTTACTAGTTGACTTGCTCAGCTTTAGTTGGAGTTTCATTGAATCTAGAGCCAGGTTGACTGCAGTTTTAGGAATATTAATAAATTTACCTATATGCCTGCTCTCTAAGTACCTTGAGGCTCTGACCCAAGGACCATCTATGTTCAAACTGTACTTCAAGATGCTACACCCTAGAGTTGACACATGGATAAACATACAGCATGTAGTAAGTTTACAGTAGGGGACAATTTAGTAGTTTTACTAAGGAATGGGTTGGCTTTCCTTGACACAATCTGAAGAGTCTCTGTTCCTCTCAATGTGATCCCTATTGACCTTGTCATACTCTAGATCTGTAGTAATGCTTTATGTGCTATATGGGGGTAAAAAAAGCACATTGAATACTACAGTAGCCTTCTGGTCTGGCACTCCACTCTGCATTGTCAGTATTAGAAATCACTCATATGGGATTTAGCTCAGTGGCACAAGCACCTGCCTGGCAAATGTGAGGTTGTAAGTTCATTCCCCAGTACCAAAAACAAAAACAAAGACAACAACAACAAAATGACACACAGAGAGAAATCATTCATATACCAATTTTTGCCAATACCTAAAATATGGTCAGTAGCACAAGTACTCACTATTATTGCCATGGTGTCTAACAGGAATAATGCCAACAGCACTGTCTTGATGGATAGTGCAGAATTAACTTGATAATTTCCTGGTAAACATAGACCTTATCTATTTCATTTTCTATGAAATGTGTGCTGTTACTAAGGCAAAACATACATCCCTATTACTAAAGCAAAACATGCATCACTTCATGTTACACATGAAAACACAATGCTTTGTCCAATTTTGTCCTGTCTGTAGGAAATATAATGTGACTGATTTTTTCCTAGGGCTCCTAGTAGAAAAAAATTGGCTACTCTCATTTAAAATACTGTTTTCTGTCTCATTGTGTGTTTTGTTTACTTCTGATGTGGACTCTTTTCCAGTTAGACAATGGCCTCACAAGATACTGTCCACAAAACACACTGAATGAGTCTTTTTGTTGCTTTTTTATGTTATTTCTACCTCAAAATTATTCAATTTATTATTTTTCAATTATAAAATGTGTAAAAGAATGCACACACAACCATCCATTTTCATTTTTAGTAGTTAATAAATTGTAGGAGATATCTACTTTATCATAAAAACATGCTTGTTGTACAGTGATTTTGCCCAACTACGCTAGTGGAAGCATTTGGAGAATGTTTAATGTCAGCTACTCTAACCTGTGATATTTGAAAGTTTAAGTGTATTAAATGAAGTTTCAACATATTGTTAATTCACAATGGGCTTATTTGGACATATAAATGTGATAAAATGCAGTGAATGATGATATTTTTTAAATTAAATTAAATTAAGGTAAAAGACTCATTGCTGTTTATCCTCCTCAGAAACAAATGCTCACCTTCATTTTGAGTGCACTTACCATTCTTAACACTTGCTGAAACAGTCCTGGAGTCCACTTTCATGTATTTTGTTGTGCTTCCATGGCTTCCTTGATATCCTAAGTCAAGTCAATACATTTACTTTCTATGGTCATTTTTACTTTGGGGAAGACCAAAAAATCACAAAGCATCATATCCAAAGCATAAGGTGGATGAGGACACACTGAAGTTTTTATTTAATAGAAACTGCCATAACAGAAACAATGTGTGGCATGATGAAGGTTGAAATTGTTTTCCAATTTCTGAAACACTCTAATAAGCTCTTATAATATTCAGATTTATCTCTATAGTGTTCCTAGGCACAAACTCTGCTTGCAAAATTCCATGTAGATCAAAGAATACAACATGATCTTGCTGTTGGATCTTAATTGATGTACTATTTTCTTTGGAGGAGAATTGAGTGATTTTTTTTACTGAGAACTCTGCACATAGGTTTCAGGGTTATAAATATAAGTCCAAGATTCATTTCCCATGAAGATATTTTCAAAAAGGCTGGACCCTGAAGGTGTAGATCAAGTAACTCTAAAGAAATTGACAAAAAATTTGTGTTAATGCATTGTTCCTGATCCATGACTTATGGCACACTAAAACACACATTTCTTCAATGTTATCTCACAACTCACTATAACTGTATTCACTTCCTTTCTTTTGGATAGCAATAGTCAGCAACATTCACTGTATTTTGTGATTGTGCTTGTAAACTAATATTTTAATGACAATATTGCTAACTAAATTTGTATGTCCCCTTTTTAATCTTATAATTTTGACAACAAAAATTAACCCAAAATGAGAAACTATTTTTACTTACAAAAATAGCCAAAATCTGTAAATGGCTCAACCAAGGAATGTTGTATAAGTAGATATGACTGTACTAAATTTTCCTGATGGTGGATAATTGGACAATTATCATTGATTTGGAAGACATTTTTTCATGGCCTGGCCATGGTTAAAGAGTGTAAATCACTTGATACAGTGTGTCTAGTATACGGCTAAATCAGTAGACAAACTACCACAATTTGTTGTAGAAGAAATGGAAGATATAATATAGTCCAACTAAGTAGAAAGCAAATACTCTAGTGTTCTGGAATACATAGTCTAGTTTTAAACTGAAGTACCACTAACACATAAGAGCAAATAATATGATCATAGTTTTAAGAAAAAAGAAGCCAGTTACAGTATAATTAGATATCCTAATAGTATTTCCTTGAAGTTCAGAACTATATAAAATGAATTAATATATTATTTACCATTGCATTTCTTTTGAGGAAAAAAGAAAGAAAAGTAATGAAAATGATGAGCATGATATAATTGGAGACTGATATATGGTACCTCAAAAGAGGGAGAGAATTTCATTCCTAAGAAATATTTCAATGTCTTCAGGTTTATTTTTACTATTATTTCGTGCATCATTTTTATAATAATACACTATTATGTACGTTTTAAATACAAAGTCATAATATAATACAGAAAATTTAACATTGTTTTAAAATGGCCAACATTGATTCCTAACTCATAGAAAGCACTAAAAGGGAGCAGAAAAATAAGTTCTTGTGACTCTTTTGTACTCTACAACAATGTCTTCAATATAGGATCTCGATGTGATTTTGTTTTCAAACAATTTGCTACTGTTTTCCTACTGTGCTGAACAAAATAAGCTTGATTCCACTACAACCACTTGTGACAGAACACATTTAGGCTCTGGTGACTGTGCAGTTCATGAACTTGCTTCTGGGTCAGTGACATTGGTCAGTTAGCTGAGGGTGTGGCACAATTTCCCCTTCTACCACTCTCCTAGCTAGCAGCCCCAGGCCTCCAGTCAGTGGTAGTTTATATTTTGAGAAAGGTTCAGGATTCAATAAAAACATCATCTTGTAAATTAATCTAGTGGAATATAACATAAAGAGATTTTTCTCTGTCTTTTCATTCCACATAGAATGGTTTTGCTATAAATAATGTGCAGCGTTTTAGCTGGCTACAATTACTAATGTTCTACTCAGATTTATTCATCACATAATACTGTCATCAACAGAGTTATCTGGACCCACTGGATAGTAAAGGCTATGTAATTGTCAATCATCTGACTGGTCAGATAAAAACAAAGTTGTGATGATTGCATAGGATCACAAGTGCATCTTAGAAACTGGTGAAGTATAAATAATTGTTACCTAGTATAGAATATCTCAAAAGAACTCACTGAATTTTACAACAGGATAATGTATAAGTTTATGGAGCACTGAAAAGGATTGGAAACAAAAGCCATTAATGTTATTAACTGCTGATATCAAGATATGAAGGGGTTATAGGAGATAAGTTGTACATTCACATGTTTAATTTGATAAAGCAAATTGTATTGATGTATTTTGGCCCTTTAAAAATATGAGCCAAACTAGATGTAATTTACAATCTACTTCATGTTTTGCTATATTTCTAAGGGAAACAAGTGATTGTGAAATGCATTCTAGGAATTCTACCTACTTCTCTTAACTTACCCCACTCTATGCTCTTCAGTCCTGTGGAAATATTTCCAGAGGGACCTTTCCTACTTTGACTAATTATATTATTTTCTCCCTCCTTACTGGTTCACCTATTCCCCAAAATGCATCCTTATTCTAACAAAGTTTGTGTGGGCAAAAATCTTTAATGAGATTTGAGTTTGACAAAACCTCTTAGAAAATATATATCAATACTAGTGTATTGAAAAGATTGAAGGGAAATCTCCCTTCCCATGCTCATTGCAGTCTGAGAAATTTATATTTATGATCCCATTGAAATGTTATTGGAATCCCAATATTATCTAACCATAATGCAATGAAATTTGAAATTAATGGCAAGAGAAACTTCAACAACTCCATAAACACATGGAAATTAAATGACATCCTCCTAAACAACTGATGGGTAACAGGTAAAATAAAGAAAGAAATTTAAAAATATCTCCAACTAAACAAAAGTGCAGATACAACATACTTGAGCTTATTGGCCGCAGTGAAAGCAGTCTTCAGAGAAAATTTATAGCAGTAAATTCTCAAATGAGGAAACAAAAGCAAGCACAAATAACCAGCAAATGTTATACCTCAAGCTTCTAAGAAAAGATGAGCAAGACAAAGCTCAAAACTGATACAAGGGAGGAAATTAGAGAGATCAGAGAAAAAACTAATGCAGTGGAGGCCAAGAAAACAATATAAACAATTAAGGAATTGAAGAGTTGGTTCTTTGAAAGGATAAATAAAATTGGTAAACCCTTAGTAAACTTCAAAAAAAGGAAAAAAAGACATGCATTGATGAATGAAATGTGTGAAATCACTACAGATCTTATAGAAATTCAGAAGCTAACCAATATCTACTTTGAAAATTTTTACTCATGTAAGATGGAAAACACAGAAGAGATGGACAGATTTCTAGAAAGGTATAAAATACCAAAATCAAATCAAGAAGTTGTAAAAATTCAGAATAACACAATATCAAGTACTAGAATTGAAAATGTAATAAAAACCTAACCAACAAAGAAAAATACAAGCCTGATGGATTCATGCTGAATTCTACAAGAAATTTAGAGATTTAATGGTTACATTGCTCAAAGTCTTTAATGAAATTGAAAATGGAACAATTTTCCTTAACTCATTTCTAGTTGCAAGTATTACCCTGAAATGAAACCAGAAAAAGACCCAACCAGAAAAGAGGACTACAGGCCAATGTCCCTAATGAACATAGATGCAAAAATCTTCAATAAAATGCTAGCAAACCAAGTACTACAAATATTCTAGAAGACTATGCACCATGGTCAATTGGCATTCATTCCAATAATGCAAGGATAGTCAGATATATGCAAGTCAACACATGTAATACACCACATCAACAGGACCAAAGGAAAAAAAATCACATGATCATCTTAATAGATGCACAAAAAGTTTTTGATAAAGTGTGGTTAGTTTTTTTATCATTTATGATTTTAAAAAAAAACCCTACAGAAAATTGGAAAGAATGGCCTTATCTCAATCTAATAAAAGCTGCTTTATGAAAAACCAACAGCCAATGTGGACAAAAAACTGAATGCTTTCTCTTTAAAATCAGAAAAAGAAGGATGTCCACTATTGCCACTCCTATTCAATATAGTTTTGGAAACATTGGCCAAAGCAATAAGAAGAGAGAGATAGAAGAGACAGAGAGAGAGAGAGAGAGAGAGAGAGAGAGAGAGAGAGAATATGGATAGGAAAAGAAGTTAAACTTTAGTTATTTGCAGATGACATGATACCTTACATAGAAGACCCAAAAAACACCACTGAAAGACTCTCAGATATAGGTGTGCTGCTGGCAGCTGCAGGTGAAGCTGAACTGACATGATGGGCTAAACTTAGACCATGCCTAGTGACCTCCAAGCAGTTAGCAGGGGCATGAACTCAGTCCAGGGAACCAAATGTGCACGAGTTTAACCCTGACCCACTGGGAAGCCATGGAACATTGCTCCCACCCGGTAAAACTATGCCTAGCATCCCAAATCATCAGAGGGCAAATGGAAGGTCCCTGCAGGCCTAACTAGGCCATGCCCAGTGACCTCCAAGCAGCTATCAGGGGCCTTAATTTAGTCTCAAGAGCCAAACATGCATGAGTTGAATACCAGCACACAGAGAAGCTTTGGAACATCACTCCCACCCAGTAAGACTATACCCAACATCCCAAATAACTGGAGGATGCACAGGGGGTCCCTCTGGGCCTAACTAGGCCATACCCTGTGATCTCCAAGTGGATAACAGCTGCCTGCAATTTGCCCCAGAAGCCAAAATTGGGCCAGGTGATTCTCAGTGCAAGGTCAAAGCTTAGGAACAGTGCTCAAAATCCAGAAATTTAGAAAAATGACAAAATGAAAGAGAAAAATGCAATCTCAAACTTCCAGTCCAACCCAGAAAGCCTAGCAGATATGGACACAGAAGAAAATATAAGCCATACACCTAAAATTCCTGAAATGAAAACAACTAAAGTAAAGAAACAACTCCAGAAAGCTATAAAAGAACTCAGATCTGAAATAATCGACCAGGTAAAAGAAAAAATGATAAATGCAATGAAAGAAATATTGAGCACATCTAAAAAAGATATAGTTAAAAAATTAGAAGAACAATGGCAAAAGATGAAACCCCTGAATGAACAATATAAGAAAATGCATGAAGCAGATTCAAAGAGATATACAGGAAGTCAAATATTCCATCAAAACTTAGCAAAACCACCTGGAGGATAGAATTTCAGACCTTGAAGACAACATTGTAGCTAGTGAACAGGAAAGGAAAGATCTTTTAAAAATAACAAGGAATCAAGAAATAACAATTCAACACCTGCAAGATGATGCAAACAAAAACAACATAAGACTGACAGATATAAATGAAAAAGAGGGTGAAAACACAAATGATATCAACAAGCTATTTACAGAAGTAACAGCTGAAATTTTCTCAAACATGAGAATGGAAACTGACATAGAGATCAGTGAAGCATATAGAACTCCAAATAACCATAACCAAAATAAAACTACACCCAGACATATAATAACCAACATCCCAGAAATCCAACATAAGAACAGCTACTACAGAGAAGAGACAGATCACCTATAAAAGAAAGCCTATCAGAATCACAGCAGACTTCTCAACACAAACAATGAAGTCAAGAAGAGCATGGAGTGAAATATTTCAGATTCTAAAGGAAAATGACTTCCAACTCAGACTGATGTACTCTGAAAAACGTCCTTCAAAGTGGATGGAAAAATAAGATATTTCTATGATAAAGAACAACTGAAAAACTTCATGACCACCAAACCAACCCTGCAAAGAATACTGAAAAACATTCTAGATAGACATAGGAAACAACCACTAAGCAAGACAAACAATTAAACACAGGGGAAAAGTAAAGAATCAACAGCAGAAGGATAAAATTTCAAAAGAAAACCAATATATATCAGTTATAACTATTAATGTAAATGGCCTCAATTCATCAATTGAAAGAAACAGACTGGTAGAATGGATCAAGGAACAACATCCAACTACATGTTGTCTACAAAAAACCCATCTAACCCAAAAGGAAACTCATGGACTGAAAGTCAAAAAATGGGAAACAATATTCCCTGGAAAAGGATCGAAGAAAAAGCAGGGGTAGCTATTCTGTTTGCAGACAATGTGAACTTCAAACCAAGAATGATCCAAAGAGATAAAGAAGGCCACTACATACTAGTTAGGAAAAAAACTCCTAAAGGAAGAGATAACAATCTTAAATATATATGTACAAAATAGGGAAGCACACAGCTATACAAAACAAATATTAACAGAAATGAAAAATCAAATAAGCAATAACACAATTATAACAGGAGACATTAACACCCCATTGACATGAAGGAATAGATCAAATAGACAGAAATTCAGCAAAGAAATAACAGAACTGAATCACACCTCTGAACAAATGTACATAGTAGATGTATACAGAGTGTTCCACCCAACAACATCAGAATATACATTCTTCTCAGCAGCCCATGGAAAGTTCTTTAAAATAGACCATATACTAGCCCACAGAACATGCTAAAGTAAATGCAAAAGAATTGAAGCTATCTCATGCATGTTATCAGATCATAGCACCATGAAACTATGAATTAATGACAAAAGAAACTTCAAAAACCCCACAAGCACATGGAAATTGAGTAATACACTCCTGAGCAATCAGTAGGTGACAGAGAAAATTAAAGAAGAAATTAAACAATATTTGCAGGTAAAGGAAAATACAAAAAATTCTTACCAGAACCTATGGGATGCAATGAAAGCAGTCCTCAGAGGGAAATTTATTGTGAAGAAGTCCCACATCAGGGAAACAGAGTGAATATAAACAACCCAATGCTACACCTCAAATATCTAGAAAAAGAACAATTCAAGCCCAAAGCCAAAAGAAGGAAGGAAATTGAAAAGATCAGAGCAGAAATCAATGCACTAGAGACTAAGAAAACAATGCAAAGAATCAATGAATCAAAGAGTTTGTTCTTTGAAAGAATAACTAAAATTGACAGGCCTCCAGCCAACCTTATTTTAAAAAGGAAAGAAAAAACTCAAATTTATGCAATAAAGAATGAAAAGGGTGAAATCACTACACACCCTGTGGAAATACAGAAGATCATCAATACCTCTTTAGAAAACCTCTACTCTCATATGCTTGATAACACAGAAGAAATGGACAGATTCCTAGAAACATATGAATGACCAAAGCTGGGTCAAGAAGATGTAAAACTGCTGAATAACCCAATTTCAACTAATGAAATTGAAAATGTAATTAAATCCTCACCAACAAAGAAAAGACCATGTGCAGATGGATTCACTGCAGAATTCTACAATAAATTCAAAGAAGATTCAATGCCAACACTCCTCAAACTATTCAATGAAATTGAAAGTGAAGCGATTTTCCCTAACCCATTCCCAAAAGCAAATATTACTCTAATACCAAAACCTGAAAAAGACCCAAACAAAAAAGAGAACTACAGGCCAATTTCCCTAATTGAAAGGAAGCAATCTTCTCTAACTCATTTCTGGAGGTCAGTATTACTCTGACACAAAAACCAGAGAAAGATCCAACCTAAAAGAACTATAGGCCAATTTCCCTAGTGACCATTGATGCAAAAATTCTCAGTAAAATATTGGCAAACAGGATGCAGCAAATCATCAAGAAGATTATACACCATGACCAAGTGGGATTCATCCCAGGAATGCAGGGATGGTTCAACATATGCAAATGAATAAATGTAATCCACCATATCAATAGAGCCAAAAATAAGAACCATATGATCATTTCTATAGATGCAGAAAAAGCTTTTGATACGTCCCAACAATTATTCATAAGAACCTTACAGAAGATTGGAATAGACTGTCTGTACCTCAATATGATAAAAACCATCTATGACAAACCAACAGCCAGCATCATATTAAATGGCCAAAAACTGAAAGCCTTTACCATAAATCAGGAACAAGACAAGGATGTCCATTATCACTACTCCTATTCAATATAGTGCTGGAAATACTAGCTAGAGCAATTAGACAAGAGAGGGAAATAAAAGGAGTAAGGATAGGAAAAGAAGAAGTTAAATTATCATTATTTGCAGATGACATGATATTCTACATAGAAGATCCCACAAAACTCCATTGAAAGACTCCTGGATACAATAAATTCAGTAATGTAGCTGGATACAAAGTCAACACTGAAAAATCAATATCTTTCCTATATACTAATAACAAAATCACTGAGAGAGAAATAAGGAAGTCACACCCTTCACAATAACATCCAAAAAAAATGAATAACTTATGAATCAATCTAACAAAAGAAGTAAAAATTACTGAGGGAAAATTATAATACTCTGAAAAAAGAACTAGAAGGGGACCTCAGAAATGGAAAGACATCCCTTGTTCATGGATAGGAAGAACAAACATTGTGAAAAAGGCCATTCTCCCAAAATTGTTATACAGATTTAATGCAATCCCAGTTAAAATGCCACTAGCATACCTCACAGATCTAGAGAAATCACTCATAAAATTAATCTGGAACCAGAAGAGACCTAGAATAGTAAAGGCAATTCTAAGCAACAAAGGCAAGGCAGGAGGGATCACAATCCCTGACTTGAAGTTATACTACAAAGCTACTGTAATAAAATCAGCATGGTACTGGAATAAAAACAGACCTGAAGATCAATGGAATAGATTAGAAGATACAACTACAACTACAAACACACTCAGCCACCTTATCTTT
This sequence comes from Hydrochoerus hydrochaeris, assembly GCA_004027455.1. Classification (NCBI taxonomy): domain Eukaryota; kingdom Metazoa; phylum Chordata; class Mammalia; order Rodentia; family Hydrochaeridae; genus Hydrochoerus; species Hydrochoerus hydrochaeris. The sequence goes on along the minus strand of PVLA01000422.1, from coordinate 490,842 downwards.
GATAAAGGGGCCAGACAAGTCCACTGAAAGAGAGTTTCTTTAATAAATGGTGTTGGAAAAATTGGCTCTCCATATGCTGGAAACTAAAACTAGACCCATGCCTATCACCATATACTAAACTAAAGTCTAAATGGATCAATGATCTAAATATTAAAACAGAAACACAAATCTGTTGGAAGACAAAGTATTTTTATTTATTTCTAAGTAGTAAAATACCACAGAACAAGATGGAACAAAGCCAACTGAGATAGTGTAGTGAAATTGGTAGAGTAGTGAACTTCACAGGAGGTTACCAGGATAACAGTAATAGGTACCATAGTAAATCTTGTTTTCTTCACAGTAGTTGTTCTTTCAATCAGATGTAGTAAAATCAAAGGAAATACAGAACATTATAGAACTTATCAAAACAGAATATTGAAAAGAGCAATACCATTAACCAGAACAAAGTAAACAGTGTTAAAAAATATTTGCCTTCAAAGAGACAGTAGAAGGAAATCTCCCTTATTTGCTATATTTGCTATATTGCATATAGTCAACCTCTCAAGAGATGCTCAGATCTCTGGATCCCATTTGCTAATGGGGGGAGTGGTGGGGAGGGATGTTTGAATCTCAGCCCCCATGCCAGTAGGCTCACAGCTGCTTACCACGTTGGTGAACTGGTTGCTTGGTTTCTCAGCACCCTAAGTTCCAACATGATGCAGATCTCAGGAGATGCTGATCTTTCTTGCCCTTTTGTGGCCACAGTTTGCCAGGCCACAGCCACTTAACAGGGTAGTGAGCTGGCTGCTTGGTTTCTGAATGCCCTAAGTTCCAACATGATGTGGATCTCAGGAGACACTGATGGTTCTTTCCCTGGGGCAGCCACGGCTTGCCAGGCCACAGCCACTTACCAGGGTGATGAGCTGGTTGCCTGGTTTCCCAGCACCCTAAGTTCCAACATAACGTGGATCTCAGGAAACGCTGATGGTTCTCACCCTGGGGCAGCCGTGGCTTTTCAGGCCACAGCCATGTTTTTGCTATTATTTGTCTTTTTGTTCCTTTTTTTCCAGGAATTTTTTGTTTTGTTTTGTTTTACCCTCTAATACAGAAAGCATAGGTATATATGTAGAGACTCATACATGCATAGAACTTCTAAATGGTTTATGAGAATCGATTATATAATGCATGATGAAATGAACAGCTACTTTGAAGAAAACGAGACACTATAGTATCCAGTTGATTTCATAGCATCATGCTGTAAAATCCAGCAATACTATTATTCTTTGTTCAGGGTGATTTTAGTCTGTTTTGTATTGTTTAATTTCAACATATGTGAAGATGTGGACAGCTATTTTGAAGAAAATGAGAGCCATTATGGCAGTCATTTTTTACTTCCCTATTGTTTGGTTTTGAAGACCTAAAATGCCTTCATCATTCTGTTCTGATCAGTTTAATACTATTTTGTTGTGTATGAATGCTGAAGATCTGGACAACTATTTAGAAGAAAACAAGAGAGAATAAGATAGCCAGTGATGATCTCCTGTTGTCTTGCTTTGAAATCTGTGTTACTTACATTGTTTTCTTCTGATCTGCTTTGTTCTGTTTTGTTATGTTTAGTTTTACTCTCTTTAAAATAAAAAGACTACTAGATTTAATAACCAAATTCAGTGGCATAGCTGGATATGAAATCAACACTCAAAATTCAATAACATTCTTGTACTCAAACAACAAACTCACAGAAAGAGAAATTAGGGAAATAATACTTTTTACAATAGCATCAAGGAAAATGAAGTCTTTAAAAATCAATCTAACAAAGGAAATGAAAGACATATGTATTGAAAATCACAGTACTCTGAAAAAGAAAATTGAAAAAAATATCAGGAAATGAAAAGATATCCCTTGCTCAGGGATAGGAAGATCAACATAGTAAAAATGGTCATACTCCCAAAATTGTTTTACAAATATAATGTGCTATCAATGAAAATATCATTAGCATACCTCATAGAACTAGAGAAAACATTCCTAAAATTCATTTGGAAACAGAAGCAACCTAAATAGAAAAAACAATCATCAGCAACAAACACAAGGCAGAAGGCATCACAATCCCTGACTTGAAATTATATTACAAAGCTACTGTGATAAAAATAACATAATACTAGCCAGGTGTGGTGGCTCACACCTGTAATCCCAGCACTCAGGAGGCTGAGGCAGGAGGATCACTGCAAGTTCAAGACCAGCCTGAGCTACAAAGTGTACTCAAGGCCTGCCTGAACTTCATAGAGACCCTGTCTCAAAAAGACAAAAAAAAAAAAACAATACTAACAAAAAAAATAGTCCTGAGGATTAGTGGAACAGATTAGAAGCTGCAAACAGAACTCCAAACACATTCAACTATCTTATCTTGGACAAAGGAACCAAATATTTTCACTAGAAGAAAGATAGCCTCTTTAATATATGTTCTGGAAAATCTGGTTTTCTACATGCCAGAGACTAAAACTAGCCCCACATCTAAACTAAAATTGAACTGGATCAAAGGCATAAATATTAAAACAGAGACACTAAATCTTCTGGAAGAGAAGAAAGAGCGAACTCCTGAAAACATAGATGTAGGCAATGATTTCATGAACAAAATTCCAGTTACCCTGGAAATAATATAAAGACTCAATAACTGGTATTTCATCCTATTAAAATGATTTTGCACTATAAAAGTAATCACCAATAGAGTGAAAAGAAAACTCAGAGTGCAAAAAATGTTAGCCTGTTTTGAACATAAAGGAATAGAAAAAAATCAAACTCCTCAACCTTTTTTACTTTAAAAAGCAAAACAGAAAAAAGAATAGAAATGATAATAGATTTTCAAAAAATAGTAAGAAATTAACTCTAGTTAATATATTGCATATTGTTATCTTAGAAGTAGTTGTTCAGGGTACAAGATCAAGTCATTAAAAATTATCAATCAAACAATGATAGCACAAACTTTTTTATGAACTAACAGAGATTAGTGGTATAGTTATATATCTTGCATACATATACATACATACAATTATATATGTATACCTACATACATATAATCTTTTCTTTTTCCTTTTCTTCTTTCTCCAATCCCAGTTGTCCTCTCTTTTTGAGCACTTTTTTCCCCTTCATTGTTTCAATGTCTTTTGTATATTTTTGATCTTTTTATTCCTTCAGTTCATGATTATTATTATTATTATTATTTTACACTAGGGAGACAATGATGTTTATAAATGTGAGTTTGATTTACTTCACTTGTGAGTATAGTCTCAAGTTGCCTCCATTTACTTATAAAAGCCTCAAGATTATTCTTTTTTATAGCCAAATAGTATTCTTTTTTATAAAGATACCACATTTTTTTATCCATTTCTGCAGCTGATGAGCATTTTGGTTGTTTCCAAGATTTAGCTATTACAAATTATGCTACTATAAACATGGATGCACATATATCACTGTGGCATGACACTTTCAACTTTTCTGGGAAAATATCCAGAAGGGAAATAACTGGATTGAGTGAGATTTCCAGTCCTAATTTATTGAGGAATCTCTGCACTGATTTCCACAGTGGTTGCACCAGTCTATTCTCCCACCTACAATGGGGAAGTTTTCCTTTTTTCCCACATCCTCACCAACATTTGTTATTGGTTAATTTCTTGATGGCTGCCATTCTTTCTGGATGATATGGAATCTCAGTGTTGTTTTAACTTGCATTTCTCGAATGACTAGTGATGCTGAACATTTCTTTATGTATTTATTTTCCATTTGTATTTCTTCATCTGAGAAGTGTACATTCATCTCAGATGCCCATTTTTTGAATGGCTCTTTGAATTGGGGGGGGGCCTGATGCTTTTCAATTCTTTATATGCTCTAGATATAAGTCCTTTTTATAAGGGACAGTTGGCTAAAATTCTTTCCCACTGTGGGTTTTCTTTTCACTCTGTTGGTGATTTCTTTTCAAGTGCAAAATCTTTTTAAGAAGATGAGATGCCAGTTGTTAATTCTTTGAAGTATGTCCCATGTAGCTTGCATTTTGTTCATGAGCTCTTTGCCTATCCATATGTCTTCAAGATTTATACCTACTTTGTATACCAGTATATTTAGTGTTTGTTTTAATATTTAGAACTTTGATCCATTTTGACTTTAGTTTAGTGCATGGTGATAGACATGGATGTAATTTCTATCTTCAACACATAGAAAGCCAATTTTTACAGCACCATTTATTAAAGAGGCTTTCTTCCAATAAAGTGGCTGAATGTCTTTGTAGCTGTGTCTGCATCTTCTAACCTGTTCCACTGATTCTTAGGTCTCTGTTTTGCTTCACTTTGCTTCGCTTTGCTTCACTTTGCTTCGCTTCGCTTTCCTTCGCTTTGCTTCGCTTTGCTTCGCTTTGCTTCTCTTTGCTTTGCTTTGCTTTGCTTTGCTTTGCCAGTACCATGCTGATTTTATCGCAGTGACTTTGTAGTAAAATTTCAAGTCAGGGATTGTGATGCCTCCTGCCTTGCCTTTGTTGCCCAGAATTATCTTTGCTTTTCGAGGTCTCTTCTGTTTCCAAATGAATTTTAGGAATATTTTCTCTAGATCTGTAAGGTATGTTAATGGTATTTTGATCAGGATTGTGATAAATCTGTATAACAGTTTTGGGAGTATGGCCATTTTCACAACGTTGATTTTTCCTAACCAAGAGCAAGGGATACCTTTGCATTTTAAGACATCATTTTCAATCTCCTTTTTAAAAATACTATAGTTTTCAACATATAGGTATTTTATAGCCTTTTTTAGGTTGATTCCTAAGCATTCCATTGTGAAATGCTATTGTAAAAGGTATTATTTCCATAATTTCTCTCTCAATGAGTTTGTTGTTTGTGTATAGGAATGATAATGATTTTGGAGTGTTGGATTTGTATCCAGCTACACTGCTGAATTTCCTTACTAATTCTAGTAGCCTTTTGATTGAGTTTTTAGTCTTCCATGTAGAGTATCATGTCACCTCAAATAGTGATGAATTAATTTCTTCCTTTCCTATCTTTATTTTTTTTATTTCTGTCTCTTATGGTTCTCTGTCTCTTAATGGTTCTGGCTAATGTTTCCAGCACTGTATCAAATAGGAGTGGTGATAGTGAACATCCTTGTCTTGTTCCTGATTTTACAGTGAAAATATTCACTATTGTCCATTTAGTACAATTTCAGCTGTTGGTTTGTAATAGATTGCTTTTATCAGATTGAGATATCATCTATTCCAAGTCTCTGTAGAGTTTTTATCATGGGCAAGTGTTGGACTTTATCAAAAGCTTTTTCTTCATCTATTAAGATGATCATGTGATTTTTGTCTTTGTTGTTATTAATGTGTATTACATTTATTGATTTGCATATGTTAAATCATCCTTGCATTCATGATATAAACCCATTTGGTCATGATGTATAATCTTCATGATAATTTGTTGCATTCTATTTGCCAGTATTTTATGGAGAATTTTTGCATCAACATTCATTAGGGAACTCGGCCTACAGTTATTTTAGGTTGGATCTTTCTCTGGTTTTGGTATAAGAATAATATCAACCTCCAGAAATGAGTTAGGGAGGATTGCTTCCTTTCAATTTCCTTGTCGAGTTTGAGGAGTATTAGCATTAAATCTCTACGTTTCTTATAGAATTTAGCCATGAATCCATCAGGACCTGGGATCTTCTTTGTTGGTAAGTTTTTAATCACATTATCAATTTCTGGAGCTGATATTGGGTTATTCAAATTTTTGTGTCTTCTTGAGGAAGAAAAAAGATGGCCGATTGATAGGTAGCACGATAGAGGAAAAAAAACTCAGATGCTAGAATTTAACACCATGGAGAAGACCAGGCAAAAAAGAGAGGAATTCTCACCACCCAGGAAGAAACTGAGGAAAAAGAAAAAGGAAAAAATTTTAAAAGATGGAAGGCTGGAGCTGGGCATGCTCCCTTCGCTGTACTGGGCATATCTTAGAGTCCACTACTCACAATCGAGCTGAGGCCATGGTCCTGCTGAGAGCGAGGGGCTGGTGTTTGGTGAGCTCAAGACCCTTGGCGAGAGGAGGCACTGCAACAGGGAGTGGAACCGGCCAAGCGAGCTGTGCGGACTTTGGCAAGTGCTGAGAACTGGGTTCTCCAGCGGGGTGACTGTCTAGATGACAAATTTTTGTATCTTCCTGATTCATCTTTGATAGTTTATACGTTTCTCAAAATCTGTTCATTTCCTCTGTATTTTCCACCCTATGTGAGTAAAGATTTTCAAAGTTGGTATTCATTATCTTCTGAACTTCCATGGAATCTATAGTAATTTCACCCTTTTCATTTCTTTTTGCATGAATTTGAGTTTTTTCTTTGTTTCTAGACAAGATTGGCTAGATGTTTATCAATTTTGTTTATTCTTTCAAAGAGTCAACTCTTTGAGTCATTTATTCTTTATATTGCTTTCTTAGTCTCAATTGTGTTAATTTCTGCTCTGATCTTTACAATTTTCTCTTTTCTATAGGTTTGGGTTTGACTTGCTCTTCTTTTTCTAGAAGCTTGACATGTAGCATTATGTTGTTTATTTGTGCTCATTCTGTTTTTCTGATGTGACCATTGCTATATATTTCCCTCAGCATTGCTTTCATTGCATCCCACAAATTTTGGTATACTATATCTGCATTTTTACTCAATTGCAGGTATTGTTTAATATCTTCTTTAATTTCATCTGTAGCCCATGGATTGTTAAAGAGATTATTACTTATTTTCCATGTTTTTAATGTACGTTTTGCAGCTTCTTTTTCCATTAATTTCCAATTTCAGTGAACTATGGTCAGAAAATATGTATGGGATAATTTCAATCCCTTTGCATTTACTTAAGCATATTTCATGGGCTAATATATGGTCTACTTTAAATAATGTCCTATGTGCAGCTGTGAATGTGTATTCTGATGCGGTGGATGGAACACTTCAAACATCTACTAAGTCCATTTGTTCACAAGTTTGATTCATTTCTGAATGAATCATTTGATTCATTCTCTACCAACTTTTTTTCTAGTTGAACTATCTCTTTGTAACAACAAGGTATTGTTCCCCTGTTATAATTGTGTTACTGTGTAGTTGGTTTTTCATATCTATTAGTATTTGTCTTATATAGTTGGGTGCTCCTGTATTTGGTTCATATATATTTATGATTATTAGCTCTTTCTCTTGAATTTTTCCCCTAACATGTATGTAGTCACCCTTTTTATCTCTTTTGATCATTTTTGGTTTAAAATTCACCTTGTCTATGAACAGAATAGCTACCCCTACTTTTTTCTAGATTTCTGCCACATGGGATATTATTTTCCATCCTTTGACTTATAGTCTAGAGTTTCCTTTTGAGTCAGATGTGTTTCTTGTATACAGCATATTATTGGATCTTTTTTCTTGATCCATTCATCAATGTATTTCTTTTAATTGGTGAATTGAAACCATTTACATTGATGGATATAACTGATATGTACTGGCTTAACTTTGTTATGTTATTTTTCTGTTGTTGGTTTCCTGCTTTTCTCCCTTATTTAATTGCTTTCCCTGCCTGGTGGTTTCTTTCTGTTGTTTTTCTGGGAATTATAGTAATTTTTTACTCTCCCTAGTGTGTCTTTCAGTATTTTTTCTATGGTTGGTTAGGTGAACATGGATTTCTTCAGTTGTTCTTTGTCATGGAAGTATCTTATTTCTCCATTAATTTTCAAAGAAAATTTTAAGTTTTGAAACACTTCACTCCAAGCTTGTGTTGACTTGAGGGTTTGTGCTGGGAGGTCTGCCATGATTCTAATGGGTTTTCCTTGATAGGTGAGTTATCTCTTTTTTCTAACAGCTTTTAGTATTCTGTGTTTATGCTGAAGTTCTGGGATCTTAATTATATGTTTAGGTGTAAACTTATTTTAGTTATGAATGTTTGTCATCCTATATGCCTCAATTATCTGTATATCCAATTTTTCCCATATTTGGGAAACTTTCTGCTATTACTTCTGCAAATAGTTTTTAAAAATGTCATTCACTTTGACTCTTGCATTTTCATTAATGCCTATCAGTATTATATTGCTTCTCTTTGCATCATCTTGAAGCTATTGAATTGTTATTTCATTCTCCCTTGTTATTTTTCAAATTTCTTTCCTTTCATGATTGCTAGCTGTGATCCTGTCTTCAAGGTCTGAAAGTCTATCCTCAGCCTCATTCAAACAGTTTTGCCAGGTTTAATGGAATTTTTTTTATTTACTGGATATCTCTCTGAATTTGTGTCATGCATTCTATTTCTTTCCTATAGTGTTCTTTCAAGGTTTCCATCATTTACCCATGATTCTGTACTTTTTCATCAGTGTCTTCTCTAGCTATGCTGAGCAACTCCTTTATTAAGGTTGTAATTTCTTTGTTTACTAGAGAGATTATTTCTAATATAATTTCCTCTGTAACCTCATGGATTTGTTTCTTTATTTCACTTTCTATCTTTTTAGAAATTTCAGGTGTATGGCTTATAATGTTCTTTATTTCAATGTGTCCTGTACTTGTTCCTAATGGACTGGACATTTGAGATTTCATTTTGCTTTTCATTTTGTTATTTTCACCTCTTGGGTTAATAATTTTGTCTGCTCAACCACACTAGTTTCAACTGTCCATTGTGTGTGTGTTAGGTTCCTAGTGTATGGCTGATGCTTTTCCAATTGCTGAAAAGAATGATTTGCTGCTGCTCCTGTTTACTCACTGAGTTCTTCTATTTGCAGAAGAAACTCACTGCACTGTCACAGGCCCACTGAGAACCCACCAGGATTCTGCAGGTGGTGGAAAGAGTCACTGGTGGTCCATGGGCTGCTGAGGTCTTTTGGGTTGAAGGGGCAACCCAATTATCCCACCAGCCACCTCTGGGATCCCACCAGCCATCTCTGGGATGAGGGGGAAGGGTGACTGATGATCCCACCAGCTGCCAAGGTCTCTGGGGTGAGGGCGAGGGGCACCTGATGATCTTGCAGCCACTAAGATCTCTGGGATGAAGGAGGAGTGACAATTGATAATCACACCAGCTGCCAAGATCTCCAGGCAGACCCCTCAAATTAAAGATCCAATCCAAAAATGGGAATCTGTGATGAACACACAGTTCTCTATTGAATAAATGAAAATGGTGAATAAATATACAAAAAAAGTTCAACATCACTGGTAATTCTAGAGATGCAAATTAAAACAGTACTGCGTTTCCATCTCACACCAAAAAGAATGGCTTTATCAAGAAATCAAACAACAATAAATGCTGCAGAGGCTGTGAGGAAAAATGAACTCTTGTTCACTTTGTCCAGAGTGTCAACTAGTATAAATAATGTGGAAATCAGGAAGAGATTCTGAAAAAGCTGGGAGTAGAATTTCCATTTGACCCAGTTGGATATCTTCCAATAAGAATTAAAAGAATCATACCATAGTGATATGGCATTCACATCCATGTTTGTAGTGGTACAGTTCATATTAGCTAAATCTTAGAAACAACCTAAATGTCCATCAGCTGTGGAATGGATAAAGAAGATGTGCGGTTTTTATATAATAGAGTACTACACAGTCATAAATAAGGATAAGTTTGAGGCATTTCCAGGTAAATAAATGCAACTTGAGATTATACTCCTAAGTGAAATAAAACAGACTCATATGTGTAAGCATCATATTTTCTCTTTGGTGTGAGAAACTGAAAAAGTAAATAAGGACCAAAATATACAACACGTATTGTGAAATGGGAAGAAATTGTTCAAAAGGAAAGAAGAACAATGGTGGGGAAAGTGGGAAAGGAGGGAAGAGAAAAGAAAAATACAATTTGAAAAAGAAATAAAATGGAAATAAAGATTTGAAAATATGAACCACAGGGAGGATAGGGAATTGTCTTCTCAAACTTGGTTCATAATTTTTTACATGTATTCATTAGTCAACAACATGTCATTTACAGAGAATATATGTAAAAAAACTTAAAAATTAGATAACTTTAGGGGTATATAAGATATGCATACATATTTATTTTTGATACACTAACAGTTAGTGGTGATAATATGGTTATCTATAACTATATAATGATATAATGTAACATCACTCTTGTGACAACAAGCCATTCCAATTCAAAATTAAACTCCACTAAAATTTAAACAAGTCACTAAACTATATGCCTGAATTCTAATGGAAGGTAAAGAAAGAAGTATAGAAGGGACTGAATCATGCTGCTCTATATGTTACATTTTTTATATATTAATATAACATATTAGTGAATGTGGAACATGAATTCTACATGCTCTAGAAAAGTATATCAATCTCATTGAAAGAAAATATGTTTTAAAAGAATATAAGAAAAGTTAAAGGAGAATTTTCAATTTAATTATCCATCAGAAAATAGAGAGCTCATGGGTTCATATAGAATTCACTATTTAAGAATGCAAATATTGAACATGGAAGTAACAGAAAGGCTCCCATAAATGTTAAAATTGGCATAGGTTTCCATGTCCAAATTGTTATTTAAACCTTGTAGAGTTTCTTTCTCTTACTTACTCTTCACTGGATGCAAATCAAGGTCAACAGATTTGATTCTCAGGCACCTGATTGTGGCAAACACCTGGTAATTATTTCAAAGTGAATACCAGAAAATTTGGTTGGAAGACTTCCTCAGTGAGGTTGGATGCAAATTTATCTTTAATTTTCACAAGGTATGTCCAAGGACAGCACCTCCTGCCTGAGTGTCTTCCAGGCTATCACTATCAACAAAGTGGACTGGAAGTGGAAAAATATTAAAGCAAAATCTCTGAAGTATCCTAACATCTCCACTATCCTCTTCTGGGTCTGGTACATGATGCTGAATCTTATCATTCCTACAAATGTGGCTCCTACATGGAAAAACAGAAACATCACACATAAATTGTATTTTTCTTTTCTCTTCCTTCCTTTCCCACTTTCCCCACCATTGTTCTTCTTTCCTTTTGAACAATTTCTTCCCATTTCACAATACGTGTTGTATATTTTGGTCCTTATTTACTCTTTCAGTTTCTCACTATAGATACTGTTCTTGTAAATAATATGAAAAGACAATAGCTGTTGCATTTTTCTTCATCACTGATGCTTCATGTATAATGTAACACTTATACACACAAGCAGTCCCATACATTCATGGGACCAGTAACTCCTCCCAATTATCCACTGAGAGTAGAGCCACATGAAACATATGTAACTTTTTACACTATCATCTACATCATGGAAATGTCTTTGACTGCTTCTTTTCATGTGCACTCCTAAAGTTCTAAGTTCACAGTTGCTCCTTATAAGTGCCTGTTTTCCCATTGTCTGTTCCTATGTGCTCATGAGTGGTGACTAGAGTGTATGTAGAATCTCTGAAATTTCTTGCAAAAAGAACACCTAGTCATCTAAATTCAGGGAAAAAAATAACATCACCTTTCATACCAGCCTTTTGAGTGATTGCTTTGCTCAATACCTGCCAAATTCCTCCAGAATGCCGAGGACCCAATACTTTTTATGTCCATTAAGTCTTTACTTTCTGACTTGACTAAGTGAAACTGCCATCCAGCATATCTACTTTCCAGAACACCTCAGAAGATCTCAATTTTGAAGTCCAAGGATTTATACACAAGCACAAGAAAACTTTCATAACCCTGCATTTTTGTGTGCTACTGCCTTTAGAAAGCTTTTCACAACTATGAGATCTGCAGTTAAATTCCCAATTACATTCTTCTAAATGTGCATTATGGCTCAACTTGGGGAGTAATGAGAACAAATTCTAGTTACTAAATCTAAGAGCAGTCACACAAACAAAAATGATGAATATAAACTTAAAACTTGGAGAGTTAAAGAAGTAAGCCCTCCCTGTGAACCAGCACCATGTGCAGGACACCACTGCCAGTGGGACAGCCAGACCCTAACCTTTTTCCATGAGTTAGTGCCATTTACAGACTATAGGGGAAGAAAACAAGAATGCAGAAAGAAGCAGGCCCTGCCTGCAAACCAGTGTCACGTGTAGGCCATCACTGCCAGAGGGACATCCAGACCCCAGCCTTTTCCCATGAGTCAGCACCATTCACGGCCTGCAGGGGAAGAGAACAATAATTCACCATGAATCAAGCCCTCCCTGTGAATCAGCATTACATGCGGGCCACTGCTGATGGGGGACAGCCAGATCCAAGCTTCTTCCAGCACATGGGCTGGCAAACAAGAGCAAACCCCCCAACCCCATGTAAGTGACTGGCTGATCCAGAGAAACACAGGCTGCAATGATAAATGTTCAAGTAAAATGTAATTTGATGTTTGTGGTGTTTTAGCATTTCACTGACTCTGTAAGTCTAGACCTGGTGCTGATCATCTATTCAGAGAATAATGGTGTACAGTGTAGCATCTATTGGGGATTGCGGTCTGAAGATAGTAACCATTGTTAATTCCCTATTTTATTATTGTGAAGTGCTGTATCATTTTCATTGGTTTTTCAGTTTGGGCTTTATTCTGTTTATTTTGTTTGATTTTGTTATATCTGATAACATGAGCAGCTATTTCAAAGATAGCAAGTCCTATTCTGGTAGTCATTTTGGATTTACTATTGTCTTGTTCTGAAGGCCTTTATTGCATTCATTGCTTTATTTTTATTGTTTTTATTCTGTTCTGTTTTGTTTGATTTTTACTGTGTCTGAAGGTATGGGCAGCTATTTTGAAGACAACAAGTGGCATTATGGTAACCATTGTTGATTTCATATTATTTTGAACTCCTGTGTCACTTACATTGGCTTGTTTTGATTTGATTTATTCTGTTTTATTTTGCTTGGTTTTATTCTCTTTAAAATAAAAGAAACTTTGAGAGGTAAATAATGTGAAGGACATTTGTCAGCATGTCTTCTTGGATGCAATGTGCTTGTAATTTGAGGATCTAAGGACTTTTTCACAGTATGTCCTTGGGTGCCTGTTAAGGTATATATTTTACATGTTCTCCTAAAGTTCTGGACACCCATAGTTCAGGCTTTTGGTAGGTGGCTGGATCATGTGAGTGTGATACATTTTAATGAATTAATTCACTGGTAGGTTTTTCACTAAAAGTGATTTGGGAGGTGAGGCCTGGTTGAAGGAATGAGATCACTAGGGGAAATACTTAGAAGATATATCTCCTTCCTTCTTCCTTTGATTCCTCTGCCACCATGCATAAGCTGTTTCTGCTATGCCATGACCCATTTTCATGTCTCCCAGCCAACGACAGACTGAAAGCTCTACAAATTGTGAGCCAAAATAAATTTCTTACTCCTCCTCTTCCTCTTCCTCCTCCTCCTCCTCCTCCTCCTCCTCCTCCTCCTCCTCCTCCTCTTCTTCTTCTTCTTCTTCTTCTTCTTCTTCTTCTTCTTCTTCTTCTTCTTCTTCTTCTTCTTCTTCTGTCAGTATTTTTCCCAGAAATGAGGAAGTAACTAAGAAGGATTTGGTACCAGAGAACTGAAGCTGTTGCAGTGATGTTCTCCAAGTATTATTATACAAAAGCCCTTGGAATTGGCTTGAGGGAGGAGCTTATAAAGACTTGGATATGGGGGTTAGGAAAACACCCTTGAGTACCGTGGTATGAGTTTGATGGGAGGTTCTTGGGCACAGCTCAGAAAAACAAAATGTTGGCAATAATGTAGACAGAAAAGCCAAGGCCACTTATGGACAAAAATCTTTACAAATGGTGGTTTCTCCCTTTAATTTTGTGTGTGTATTTTGTCTCAGTAACAAGAAAAGCAACCACAACAGAAGAAGGGTTATTGCTGTTACTGTACTTGATCCTGTGGCTCAGGAGCATTTGGAAATGGCTCTTGGGAAGAGTTTGGAATGATTTGGAGATGCTAGCTGAAAGAAATAGAGCTGGAATTCCTGAGACTGTACTATATGGGAGATGCTAGTCAGGGCTCAGATGACCAGATATACTGTTAATAAAGATCAGGCTTGCATGTTTTAGCTGGGAAGAAGAACTATATTAAATGCTGGACTCCAGACAATGTCTGTTATGTTTCAGCAGAAAGTTTGTCTGCTATTTGCTTGTATCCAGAATCTGCTTGAGACTAAGATTAAGGGTGGCAGACTAAATAATCTGTCATAATGGTTTAAAACATTGTAAGTTTCTAAAAAGAAATACAGACAGAGTACCTCTGGAGACAGGATTTATCAATATGCTTTAAATTAAAAAAATATGCTTTAAATAAAAGTTTAAATAAAAGTTTTTTTTATTTAAAGAGAAACAAAAGCATGTAAAGGGTAGAGATAATACAGAATTCCAAAAAAAAGATAAACAATAAGAAATCACTAGTTAATAAATTACATATTGTCCTCTTAGAAATAGTTGTTCAAGTTAGACAATTAAAGCATACAAAATAGATAGTCAAACAGTGAGAGTATAAACAGCTATGCATGCATGAATCTCTACATGTATTTCTATCCTTTCTGTATTAGAGGGAAAAACAAAACATAGCAAGACAAAACAAAACCAATTCCTATAAAAACATGAAAACAAAAAGTCATTTAAACCACAGTACAAGGTGATCTACAATGATTACTGTGTTGTTTCTTATTATCTTCAATAGAATGTCTATATCATCAGGCATAATTGAATAGAGCAGTAAATAACAGTATTAGTAAAATAAAACATTTTAGACAGTATAAAACTTCAAAGGCAGGTAATAATCAAACCATATGGGTATTCTAGTGGATCTTGTCATCTGAAGTGCAGTTGCCTATACTCTCAGACTTGATACTATCAATTGTAACAGCTTTGAATAAAATCTATCAATACAAAACAGCAATCTAACAAACCAGATTCAACTACGATCAGTCATGGTAAAACAGTGTGGGTTTTACAGAGCTTTAGACTGAGTTAATAGGAAATTAAGGATGATTACCATACTGTATCCTGTTATTTTCAGGATTACTGTCTGTGTCCTCAAATCTAGTACAGGTAGAATGACTGTATGTATTCCTGCTTCCTTAGTCACATTTCTTATTCTTAAATTGTAGATTCTCTTGTCATCTTCTAGCCTTTGTATTGTTACTGCCTGTTTCCTTGTTACTTTTAAGAGATCTTTCCTTTCATGATCACACACTTTGATAGTCTATCCTTAGTTTCTTTTAAGGAGTTTTTCCAGCTTTCAATGGAGTTTTTAATTTCCTGGTAGTCTCTTTGAATCTGCTTCATGTATTTTATATTTCCTTTATATTCTTTATTGAATGTTTCTCTCCTTTTTTTCTGTTCCTCCCTTCTTCCATCTGTATCATCCTGAGAGATGCTTTCTGGGAGTATTTCTTTTATTACTCTACTCATATCCTGCTTTACCTGATTTACTATTTCAGTTTTGAGCTCGTCTACAAGGTCCCGAAGATATCTCTTAATGTCCATTGAAGCCATGTCTGATGTTGTGTGTTTGCCACTCTCAGTCTCCCTTGTTTTTCTTTCTCCTGGATCAGTGCTCTCAGGGTCCTGGGCTGGGGGCCTCCTCCTGCCTCTCTCTCCTGTCATGGCCCTGGCTTCCTCCACAGAGGTTACAGTGCAGGTCTCAGCCCCCTTCCCTGTTGGCCACATTTCCTCCAAAGCATGCTGGTGAGGGACTTATGCCCTCTCCTGCCTGCCCTTGTCACTGAAGTGTAAGCAGCGGCTGTGTATGCCTGTGCCTCCCCACTGGGCCAGCCAAACTTCAGGTGCCTTCACCCAGTTAGAGTGTGCTAGGTGCAGGGAATCAATTTGGGATGGCTCATTGGGTCCCAACCTAGGGCACAGCCCAGTCCAAGCAAATCCCAGGAATCTGCTCTGGGGAGGGAGCAACCAACTGAAGTCACTGTCACTCCCATTTCAGGCTCCTCCTGTCCAATTCCAACATGTCACCTATTTGGTCTCACCCTTCCGGTGTTGGGGGGTCTCATTCCCAGCACTGACCATGAATTAATGAAGGTCCTTTCACCAGCTCCACTCTCTGTTGTGCTCACCAACCCCCAACTTCAGCACTGCTGTGCTTCCTGTGAGTGGTGGAGGGAACGAGTTTGGGCAGCTCGTCCTGCCAGTGCCGATTCAAGCTGGTGCAAACTTAGCAAGTCACCGTGTTTGCTGTGTTCCATAATTTTTAGCTGTTTCAGTTGTAGTCCTGAAGTATTTGATGAGCTTTTTTATGTTTTAATTTCATCCTGTGTCAAGAGGATCCATCTCCCTCTGTCTGGGTCTCTCCAGGGTGTTTTATTCTGGCATATGAGTTGTTTCTCCCTCCCGGGAGGCTTTGTATTTTGTTGCTCACTAATCGGCCATCTTGTCTTCTTCCTCAAAAAATACATTTATCATAAAAGGAAATTCATAGACTGAAAATCAAAGGAGAGAAAACAATTCTCAATGTGATAGGCAATCAGTAAAAGGCAGAAGTAACTTGTCCATCAACTGTAAAGTTGGTAAGAAAAATATGGCATTCTTATACAGTGAGAAGCTACTCATCTATAAAGAAAGATAACCTCAAGGCACTTATAGGTAAATAGATGCAACTTGAAATCATACTCATAGATGAAATGGTTCAGAATCACATGGGTGAATATCATGTTGTCTCCTTAGTATAAAAAAACTGCAGTAGTTAGTGGTATACAAAATGCATAATAGATAATGTGAAAGTGAAAAGGGAGGAAATTTCTAGAAAGAGAAAAGTTAGCCATGGTTAATTTTCTATTATCTTGTTTGAAGCCCTGTGTTGCTTTAATTTTTTGATTGATTTTATTCTACTTTGTTTTGTTTGATTTTATTATGTCTGATGATATAACAGCTACTTTGAAGATAACAAGAGGTATTTTAGTAGCCATTGTTGATTTCTTGTTACCTTGCTTTGAAGTCCTCACATTCAGTTTTTTTTTTTTTACTCTATTCTGTTTTATTTTGTTTGGTTTTTATTCCCTTCAAAATAAAAATTTTAAAAATGTTGTGAGTTTGGCCAGAAGGTAAACTCTAGTAAAACTGTGAAGATATAGCAGAGATCTTCTCAGCAAGAAGAAATGGGAGAATAAAAATTATGGCCTAAGGGCATCCAAGAAGCAGCAGAACTTCAACTTCCGTAGCCATAAAATTGCAAAAGTGAAAGACTTTACTTTGATAAGAAAACCCCAGAACATCATGCTCCATAATAACAATGGCATAGAGAAATTGTTCCTCAAAATTGTATTCAGTGCCCAGTGCTCCAGGCACTTGATTCCTACAGCCAAGAGAGAAGGAAGCTTGGCTACTGCTCTGGTTGGCAGCAGACCTTGGCATCATCCATGTGGCAATGGTTTTATATGCTTGCAAAATAGAAGAGTTATGGGTTCATAAAACCTCCCACCCAGATTTCAGAACACCTAGGAGGCCAGGCAGTGTGCCCTGCAATGAATGTGAAGTGAAAGGTGCAGTGAAGACCCAGAAATTTCGAGAAGCCAGAAATGTGGATAAGTCTTAAGCAAACTGTAAGGAAACAGAAGAGTGGGTAAAAGTTCTTGTTATGTCTTTTGCCAATGATTTACAATTTCATTGCACTTTCATTTTATAATATGTATTGCATAATTCTAATTCCTTTGTGTTTATTTAAGCATGTTCTAAAAGCTGGTGTATATATTTTGAAGAATATTCTATGAAGAGTTAAGAGTTTGTGTTCTGATTTCATGGGGTGGAACCCTATGTAGACATCAAATAGGTCCACTTCTTTCCACAGATTTAGGTCAGTTGTAATATTTAATCATTGCCTTTTGTCAAATAGATCTACCTGGTGGTGACAGTGAGGTATTAACGGCCTCAATTAAAATTGTGTTTGTGCTTATTTGATTTTCATTAATATTTGTTTTGTAAAGTAGGGTGTACTGGTATTTGGTGCATATATATTTATGATTATTATCTCTTCCTCTTGGAGTTTTTTCTTATAAAGTATGTGCTGACTCTGACTCTCTCTCTCTCTCTCTCTCTCCTGATGTTCAAATTTACAACCTTGCACTTGCCAGGCACACACTTGTGCCACTGAGTTAACCCCCATCCTTTCTTTCTCTCTTTTGTTCACTCTTGGCCTGAACTTCATATTCACTGCAAGTAGAATAGATACTTTGGCTTTTTTGTTGTTTCTTGTTCTATGAAACATTGTTTTCTCTTTCACTTTCAGTCTCTTGATTTATTTTTTACTTAAATGTGTTTCTCATATGGAGCATATTGTAGGATCTTTATGCCACTCTTTTTTTTATTTAAAGAGTAAAAAGAACAAGAAAAAGGTAGAAATATTACAGAATTTCAAGAAAAGAAGATAAACAGTAAGAAATCACTAGTTGATAAATTACATATTGTTCTTTTAGAAATAGCTTTTCAAGTTACAAAATTAAAGCACACAAAGTGGACACTCAAGCAGCGAGAGTGCAAACAGATCTGTTCAATAAACCAACAAGAACCTAGAAATATGGTCATCAATTCCCACACCTAAACATACATGCAGCTATATCATTTATAGCACTTCCTATTTCCTCTTTTTTTACAATAGCAATTATACATTTTTAAATTTTTATTTAAAAAAAGAAAAAAAACAGAAAAAAGGGTAGCAACAATACAGAATTTTAAAAGAAAGAAAGAAAAAAGAGAATGAGAAGAAGCCCCACAGAGAAATCAGTAATTTATAAATTACATACTGTCATCCTGGATGTAGTTGTTCAAGTTACAAAGTTAAAGGGTACATAGTAAATATTCAAACAGTCAGACTACAAACAGTTCTGCTCAAAGATCCAACAAAGATTCAGCAATATGGTCATCTATTTTACATATTCAAACATACATGCAGTTATATCCCTTAGAGCACTTTCTTTTCCTCTCTTTTTTATGATAGCAATTACACATTTTGGTTTTATTACACTTGTAGTTCTTATTTACTTTTTACACTAGAGACACAATTTGATATTTATAAATATTCTTATTTACTTCACTAATGAGGATAGTCTCAAGTTGTCTCCATTTGCCTAAGAAGGCCTCAAGATCATCCTTTTTTATAGCTGAGTAATATTCCATTGTATAAAAATAACACATCTTTTTCATCCACTCTGCAGTTGATGGGCATCTTGGTTATTTCCAGGATTTAGCTATCACAAATTGTGCAGCTATGAACATGGGTGTACATATATCACTGTGGTATGAACTTGTCAGTTCTTCCAGGAAAATACCCAGGACGGGAATAGGTGGATTGAGTGGGGCTTCCAATCCTAGTCTTCTGAGAATTCTCCATATGGATTTCCATAATGGCTGCACCAGTCTACATTCCCACCAACAGTGGAGCAGTGTTCCTTTTTCCCTGCAGCCTCGCCAACATTTGTTACCAGTTGATTTCTTGATGGCAGCTATTCTTTCTGGAGTGAGGTGGAATCTCAATGCTGTTTTAATTTGCGTTTCTTGAATGACCAGTGATGGTGAACATTTCTTCATGTATTTATTTGCCATTTGTATATCTTTCTCTGAGAACCGTGTGTTCATCTCAGATGCCCATTTTTGGAGAGGGTCTTTGAATTTGGGGGGCTTGATGTTTTTCAATTCTTTATATATTCTGGACACAAGTCCTTTGTCTGAGGGGTTGCTGGTTAAAATTCTTTCCCACTCTGTTGGTTTTCTTTTCACTCTGTTGCTGATTTCCTTTGATGTGCAGAAACTTTTCAATAATGTGAGATTCTATTTGTCGATTCTTTGACGTGTTTCTCGTGCAGTTTGCATTTTGTTCGTGAATTCTCTACCTACCTCTATGTCTCCAAGACTTCTACCTACCTTGTCTTCTAGTAAATTTAGTGTTTCTATTTTAATATTGAGGTCTTTGATCCATTTAGACTTTAGTTTTGTGCATGGTGATATGCATGGATCTAGTTTCAGTCTTTGGCATGTAGAGAGCCAATTTTTCCAACACCACTTATTAAAGAGACTATCCTTCTTCCAGTGGACATTTTTAGCCCCTTTGCCAAATATCAGATTTCTTTGCCAGTACCAAGCTGATTTTATCACTGTGGATTTATAGTACTGTTTCAAGTCAGGAATTGAGATGCCTCCTGCCTTTCTTTTATTACCTAGAATTGCCTTTGCTATTCTAGGTTTCTTCTGTTTCCAAATGAATTTTACTAGTGTTTTATCTAGATCTGTGAGGTATATCAATGGTATTTTGATTGGAATGGCATTAAATCTGTATAACAGTTTTGGGAGTATGGCCATTTTCACAATGTTGGTTCTTCCTAACCAAGAGCAATGCATGTCCTCCCATTATTTAATATCCTCTTCAATCTCCTTTTTCAGTGTAGTATAATTTTCAGCATATAGGTCTTTTACATTTTTAGTTAGGTTGATTGCTAAGTATTTCATTTTTTTACATGTTATTGTAAAGGGTGATACTTTCATAATTTCTCTCAGTGAGTTCTTTGTTTGTGTACGGGAATGCTATTGATTTTTGAGCATTGACTTTATATCCAGATGCACTGCTGAACTTGTTTGTTACCTCTAGTAGTCTTTAATAGAGTTTTTTGGTTCTTTTATATAGAGTATCATGTCATCTGCAAATAGTGATAATTTAACTTCTTCCTTTCCTATCTTTACTCCTTTTATTTCTCTCTCTTATCTGATTGCCCTGGCTAGTGTTTCCAGAACTATGTTGAAAAGGAGTGGTGAGAGTGGACATCCTTGTCTTGTTTCAGATGTTAAAGTGAAAGCTTTCAGTTTTTGTCCATTTAGTATAATGTTGGCTGTTGGTTTGTCATAGATGGCCTTTATAAGGTTGAGGTAGACGCCGTGTTTTCCGAGTTTCTGAAGGGTTTTTATCATGAACATGTGTTGGACTTTGTCGAAAGCTTTTTCTGCATCTATTGAGATGACCGTGTGGTTTTTGTTTTTGGCTCTGTTGATGTGGTGTATCACATTTATTGATTTGCATATGTTAAACCATCCCTGCATTCCTGGAATGAACCCCACTTGGTCATGATGTATAATCTTCTTGATGATTTGCTGCATTGTATTTGCCAGTATTTTGTTGAGAATCTTTGCATCAATGTTCATTAGTGAGATTGGCCTATAGTTTTCTTTTTTGGTTGCATCTTTCTCTGGTTTTGGTATCAGAGTAATACTTGCCTCCAGGAATGATTTAGGGAGGATTGCTTTCTTCTCAATTTCATAGAAGTGTTTAAGGTGTATTGGCATCAAATCTTCTCTAAATTTCTTGTAAAATTCAGCTGTGAATCCATCAGGACCTGGGCTTTTCTTTGCTGGTAAGTTTTTAATTACATTTTCAATTTCAATAGCAGATATTGGGTTGTTCAAAATTGCTGTATCTTCTTGGTTGAGCTTTGGTAGTTCATATATTTTAGAAATCTGTCCATTTCCTCTGTGTTGTCTACTCTATGTGAGTAGAGATTTTCAAAGTAGGTATTCATGATCTTTTCAATTTCCATGGGCTCTCTAGTAATTTCTTGCTTTTCAGTTCTTATTGCATGAACTAGGGGTTTTTTTTCTTTCTCTTGATAAGGTTAGCTAGGGGTTTGTCAATTTTGTTTATTCTCTCAAAAAAACAGCTTTTTCATTCATTAATTCTTTATATTGCTTTTTTTTAAGTTTCAATTGCATTGGTTTCTTCTCTAATATTTACAATTTCCTCTCTTCTATGAGCTTTGGGTTTAGCTTGTGCTTCTTTTTCTAGAAGCTTGAGATGGAGCATTAGGTTTTTTATTTGTGCTTGTTCTGTTTTCTTGATATGACAGTTTGTTGCTATATATTTCCCTCTTAAAACTGCTTTCATTGCATCCCACAGATTACAGTACGTTGTTACTATATTTTCATTGAATTGTAGGTATTGTTTTATTTCTTCTTTAATTTCATCTGTAGCCCACTGGTTGTTCAAAAGGCTGTTATTTAATTTCCATGTATTTATGCAGGTTTTACAATTTCTTTTGCCATTAATTTCCAATTTCAGTGCACTATGGTCAGATATTATGCATGGTATGATTTCAATACTTTTGCATTTACTTAAGAATGTTTTATGGGATAATATATGGTCTATTTTGGAGAATGTCCCATGGGCAGCTGAGAAGAATGTGTATTCTGATGTGGTTGGGTGGAACACTCTATTAACATCTACCAAGTCCAATTGCTCACAGGTATGATTCAGTTCTGTTATTTCTTTGCTGACTTTTGTCTAGTTGATCTATCTCTTTGTGACAATGGGCTGTTAAGATCTCCTGTTATAATTGTGTTCTTGTGTATTTGGTTTTTTGTGTCCATTAGTATCTGTCTTATGTAGTTGGGTGCTCCTGTATTTGGTGCATACATAGTTATAATTGTTAGTTCTTCCTCTTGAGTTTTTACCACTAACAAGTATGTAGTGACCTTCTCTATCTCCTTTAATTATTTTAGGTTTCAAGTTCACGTTGTCTACAAATAGAATAGCTACCCCTGCTTTTTTCTGGGTTCATGTTGCATGGAATACTCTTTTCCATCCTTTGACTTTTAATCTATGAGTCAGATGTGTTTCTTGTATACAGCATGTGTGGGTTCCTGTTTCTTGATCCATTCTGTCAGTCTATTTCTTTTTATAGGTGAATTGAGGCCATTTATATTTGTGGATATCACTGACATGTACTGGCTTGACTTTACCATGTAATGTTCCAGTTGTTTCTTTCTGCTTTTCCCCTTATTTAATTGGTTATCCTACCTGGTGGTTTCTTCCTGTTGTTTTGGGGATTGTGGTCATTTTTATCTCTGTCTAGTATGTCTTTCAGTACTCTTTCTAGGGTTGTTTGGTGGACATGAATTTCTTCAGTTGTTCTTTGTCATGGAAGTATCTTGTTTCTCCATTAAATTTGAATGAAAGTTTTGCTGGGTACATCAGTTTGGGTTGAAGGTTGTTGTCTTTCAGGGCTTGAATTACCTCACTCCAAGCTCTTCTTGACTTAAGGGTTTGTGCTGAAAAGACTGCTGTGATTCGAATGGGCTTTCCTTGATAGGTGAGTTGTGTCTTTTCTCTGACAGCTTTTAATATTTTGTTTTTATGCTGTATGTCTGAGATCTTAATTATTATGTGTCTGGGTGTGGTTTTATATTGATTGTGACTGTTTGGGGTTCTATATGCCTTACTTTTCTGCATATCAGGTTCTTTCCCCATGTTTTGGGAAATTTTCTGCTATTATTTCTGTAAATACTTTACATATGTCATTTGCCTGGACTCCTGTATCTTTGCTAATGCCCATTATTCTTATATTGTTGCTCTTGGCATCATCATGAAGCTTTTGGATTGTCATTTCATGGTGCTTTGTTATTTTTAAAAGTTCTATCCTTTCCTGATCACTAAATGAGATCCTGTCCTCAAGGTCTGAAATCCTATCCCCAGCTTCCTTTAGGTGGTTTTGCATGCTTTCAATAGAATTTTTTGTTTCTTGGGTGTCTCTTTGAGTTTGTTTCATGAATTCTGCTTGTTTTCTATATTGTTCATTCAAAGTTTCAATCAGTTTCCCATGCTGATGTACTTTTTTCTCTAGTTCTTTTTTAGTTGCATTCAACAACTCCTTTACTAAAGTTGTTATTTCTATGTTTACATGGGAGAGTACTTCTAATTCGATTTCCTCTATAGCCTGATGCAGTTGTTTTTTTATTTCACTTGCTATGTTTTCAGAGATTCCTGGTGTGTTACTTTTGGGGTCCTCTATTTCAGTGTCTCCTATACTTGCTTCTGGTGAACTATATGTTTGAGACTGCATTTTGCTTTCCTGTTTTGTCATTTTCACTCTACATGATGTTTTCTATGTGTAGGAGGGGATCACACACACTCTTTTCAGACACATCAAAATGTTACAGTTAGTTGGAGGGGGTTTTGCTACTGTCCCTATTCATCCCCTGTACACCTCTATTTTAGGGGTATACTCACCACATTGATACATTCAATCCACTGTAGTCCAAGGTTTGGCACCTGGGAGCAAAGTTCCAAATTTTCTCACACTAACTGGAGCCCGCTGAGATCTTCTGATGTTCCAGGTGGGAGGGCGGGCCCAGCTGCAGCAGTCCAGGGCAGTTTTCAGTCTTGGGCCAGCCTCCTCAATGCTCCCGGTGGCAGGGCGGGCCCATGGTGGAGGGTCTGGGCAGCCTACCCCTGAGGCAGGCTTGCGCTGAGTTCCCGGTGGCAGGGCAGGCCCTCAGTGGAGGTTCTGTGCAGCCTACCCCTCTATGCCAGTCTTTTGATTGGTGAATTGTAACCATTTATTTTGATGCTTATACTGGCCTGTATTGACTTACCCTTGTCATATCACTTTTCTATGATTGTTCTCTTTCTCCTTTTTAATCGCTTACCTTGCCTGGTGAATTAATTCTTTTGAGTTTCATTGAATTGTAGTTCTCATTATCTTTTGATAGAATATTATTCAGAACATTCTGTCCCATAGGTTCTGGTACATTGTACTGTCACCATCATTCAACTGTAAAAGCTGTCTAATTTCTTCTTTAATTTCATAGGTGACCCATTGATTGTTCAGGAGGGAACTATTTAATTGCCATGTGTTTATGAAGTTCTTGTGGTTTCTTTTACAATGGATTTCCAATTTCATTGTACTGTGGTATGATAATATGCATGGAATAATTTAAATTCCTTTGCATCTACTTAAGTATGTTTTATGAACTAGTATATAGTCTGTTTGGAGAAGATACTGTGTGCAGCTAAGAAAAATGTGTATTCTAATGATGTCGGGTGGAACATTCTGTAGATATCTACTAAGGTTATTTGTTCAACAGGTTGGTTTGTTCTAATATTTCATTGTTGATTTTTTGTCTAGGTGATCTGTCTTTTTGTGACATGAAGATATTGAGATACCCCAATACAATTGTATTAGGGCTTATTTGATTTTTCATGCCAGTTAATATTTGTGTTATATAATTGGGTGCCCTGGTATTTCACATGTATTTATGTTATATGTTCCGGTTGGATTGTTCCCTTTACAAAGATGTGGTGACCTTCTTTGTCTCTCTTAGTCAGTCAACTTGAAATTCACTTTGTCTGCAAATAGAATAGCTACTCCTGGTTTTTTCTGGTTTCCTGTTGCTTGGAGTAGTGTTTTCCATTGTTTGACTTTCAGTCTATGGAATTGTTTTTTAATTAAATGTGTTTCTTGTGTGCAGCATATTGTTGAATCTTACTTCTTGACACATTCTGTCAGCCTGTGTCTCTTGATTGGTGAATAGAGACTATTAATATTGATGGCTATAATTGATATCTATTAACTTATCCATCATGTGTGTTGGCTCCTGCTTTTTCATTGACACCTATTATTGTTATATTTTTTCTTTGCATCATATTGCAGCTATTGAAATGTTATTTCATGATATTTTTTTATTTTAAAGAGATCTATCCTTTTGTGATTTCTAGCTGAGATTCTATCTTAAAAGACTAAAAGCCTATCTTCAGTTCTTTTCAGGCACTTTTTCCAACTTTGAATGGAATTTTTAATTTCTTGGATATATAAATTTGTTTCATGCATTATATTTCTTTCCTATATTTATCATTCTTGATTTCCATCATCTCTCTATAATCATCTACTTTTTATCAATATCTACTCTAGATTTGCTGAGCAATTACTTTATAAGTGTTAACATTTTTTACCTCAGAGATTATTTTTTATCTGATATCCTCTATAGCCTCACAGGTTTGTTTCTTTACTTTGGTTGCTCTTATTTCAGAAATGTCAGGTTTTGGGTGGGCTGGATGTCTGAGGTTGCATTTTGCTTCTGCATCATGTTATTTTCTATTTCAAAGTTTTTTTCTGTGTTGATCCTTCTAAGTTTTTCTAGTAGGTAGTTGTTTCACTAGTTCAAGGCCTCTTTCAGCAAGTTTTGTTTTTCAGGATGTCTGCTATGTGTAGGAAGTTCTTGACTTGTGTCTCTTCCAAGATCCTACCTTTCTAGTTCATTAAGAATGAGACATTTGTACCTGCTTGGCTCAGTCCCCAGTCTTTTAGAGCTGGCATGTGGGGAAGTTATTACCCCAGAATTTCCCAGTATTTTTACATAAGTGAAAACATCTGATAAAATAGATATGACATCCCAGCTAAAGTAGTATACTGACAATAATATCAAGTACAATTTAGAAAGTGACAAACTATGGTAACTATTAATTTTGTACTTTTAATCACAGAGGCAAAACCTATAACATTTATAAGCAACTGCTTTCCCACTAAATTAGGGACCAGGCCCCTCCTCTGAGAAGGACAATGGCTCCCATTATGTTTGTATCAGGTCTGTCTCATGACACTGGCTATGTATGAGGAAGAAGAGCCTTACCTGTTTGAAGTTTTTCAGGCTCAAAGTCCAAGATCTGAGAATTTCATTAATGTTACTTCTGGAGATGGCTGCAGAAAGAATTGCATTATGCCTGGTGTATAGGAGCAAAGGATCACATGTCAAAGACCATCACAGAGACAGGAAGACTTTCAGGGCAACCTCCCTAACCCTAAAATTACTCATGTACTTCCCTGCATGTCCACACCATTCTAAGACCTCTGCACTAAGCATCAGTTATTTAAACACAGTGCATACTTTGGGGACATAATCCATACATAAACTGCATCAAGATTACAAAGATAGAATGTGATAAGCATTCCATGGCAATCCCAGAACCCTGGGGATCAGTCTCAGTTCCCACCAACTAATTGACGCAAGCCATAAGAGCCAGAGGACTCTGAACTTCAGGCCTGGGCTGCACCTGTCATGTGGGCTAAACCCCCACACAGTCTGCTT
The DNA here is from genome assembly GCA_004027455.1 of Hydrochoerus hydrochaeris. Classification (NCBI taxonomy): domain Eukaryota; kingdom Metazoa; phylum Chordata; class Mammalia; order Rodentia; family Hydrochaeridae; genus Hydrochoerus; species Hydrochoerus hydrochaeris. The sequence continues at coordinate 464,108 of PVLA01000422.1, read as the reverse complement.
CACCACTGGTTCTTACTGGTAGGCAGTAACTGAAGCTTTCCTTACTTTTAGTCTTCAAAGAGCTGATATGTAACTTTGAAATAGCATTGCAAGTTACTGTGAAAATTGCACTTTAATCTCAGACATCTCTGAGGCAGGAGTTATTGTTCATTTCATTTAGAAGATAAAGAGAATTTTAGTATGGAGAAGTCATTGAATTGATTAAATTCACACCCTTCTTAGGTACAGAATGATTCTTGAACTGGTTCCAGTGGGTCACAAAGACAATGTCTAACCTCTGTGCTAAACTGATAGGATAGGTTATCTGTGCTTCAAATTAAAATAGGTATATATTTATTCATTTTATTATTCATTCATGGATTAGTATAGAACTATAATTCCTTGGACATTTAAAATTCCAAAAAGGATCCTAGTATCATGATAGTCATCTGTTTGACCTTATTTACTCTATAGTAGGAAAAATTGAGGCTCATAATTAGGAAGTAATCAGGTTCAGGCACCTGAATTAAAAAATTACTGTCAGCTTGACAACAACTTTGACCAAGGAAAACTTGTGGTATTTTTTCCTGTATATACTTCATAGTCTCCCTAACTATAGGCACCAGTATGACTCTGGGGTCAGCTTTGTGCATTTGGACAGAGATGGTTTTGCTATCCCTCAGTATTCACTTTATGAAAATTTCAATATATAAAAATTCCAAGGACTGTGTATATAGGCCATGTAACATGTAGCATATTTTTGGTCTGCCAATGAAACCATATCTCTATCCTGTATTTTGTATTCTCTATTCCTACTGTAATTTCTATAGCACTCAAATATTCATTCTATAATCCTCACTGGGCCAGGATCTTGGAGAGTTTCCATGGGAGACAAGGCTGAGCCAGATTTTTTCCTTTCTTTTATAACACTTCCATCCAACCAAGAGGTAGGCATAGGTCAAGACATCTCATAATTGAGTCTATAAAATGAATATATTGTGGATATAATAAAATGAAATAGTAAAAGATTTTTCTTCACATAATAAAGGGAGTCTTAGGGAACGATGAGACCACAGAGGAAAAATTCATGATTCATGGGCTTAAGAAAGAAATAAAAGGGGCAAAAGAGAGTAGAATTATAGACAAATGTTTCTGTGAAAAGAGTACTAAGGGATGTGTTAAACTGCACATAACTGATTCTACCTCTTGTATATCCAATTATGCTCTGTTCTTATAATATTCTATAAACAGTATCTATGTCTATTGAGGGCTTTCTAAAGATGCCTATAAACAAAGCATGTATTACATTGCATTTACTTCTCACAAAGAAGTATGTCAGTCTTTTTAATTTTTTTTGAAGACAGTAAAATACAACAAAACAAGACAGAACAAAGCCAACTGAGACAATTCAGTGAAATTGGTACAGAACTTCAGAGCAGGATACCAGAATACTAGTAACAGGTACCATGGTATATCTTGTTGTTTTCACCATAGTTGTCCATTCAATAAGGTATAGCAAAATCAAAAAAAACAAAAAATTATAAAATCTATCAAAACAGAATATTGAACAGACAAAACAATTCATCAGAACAAAGCAAAACATTGAAAACAATATTTGCCTTCAAAGAGAAGACAGAAGGAAATCCCTCATATTTGCTATATTGCCTATGGTCATCCTCCCAAGAGATGCTCAGACCTCTGGCTCATGTTAGCATAATCAACCAAGCAATACAAGCATTTAGTTGCTTTATATGCCTTATTTGCTATCAACTCCAGCTGTCCTCGACACCATCCAGTTGCTAAGTGGAGGGATGGGGCATGGGACATTTGATTCTGAGCTGTGCTCTGGTAGGCACAAGGTAGACAGTGACTTGTTTTCTCCCTGGTGCACCTGCTGCTTGCTCATGCTGCTGTTTACCAAGAGGGGAGGCTCATTGTTTTTTTGCTCAGCCCCTCAAGTTCCAACATGTCTGGATCTTGGGAGACACTGACTGGTGTGCCCACTGCTCACTCACACTGCCACTTACCAAGAAGGAGAGATCCTTGCTTTCTCACTTGGCCCCCCAACTTCCAGCATGGATGGAACTCGGGAGACACTGACTTGTTCTCTCCCTGGCACACCCACTGCTGGCTTGTGCTGCCACTTACCAAGAAGGAGGGCTCCTTGCTCTCTCAATTGGCCTCCCAAGCTCCAACATGGCTGGATCCTGGGAGACACTGACTGGTTTTCTCCCTGGTGCACCCACTGCTCACTCACCCAAGCATTTCAGTCTTTTAAATGTTTTTCAGAGTCATTTGCTCAAGAAACCTTTTTGATATTTCCAAATTATATTGGTTTGTTCCACTCAACCATTTCATTATTATTCTAAACTTTGGATAAGTTCATGTGATGTAATGAGAAATACTCATTTTAAATAAATACACATAACAAAAAACGATCTTACTCAAGTCACTGACAACCTGTTTGTTTCATTTGTTGTGAAGTGTTGTTGATTCTCAGAACTATTTTTTGTGCCATTGGGTTTCTGTTCACAATGTCCTTGCCTACACCTATGTTTTCAAGAGTTTTATGTATTTTATATTCCAACAGATTAAGTGTTTCTGTTTTAACATTTGGATCTTTGATTCATTTTGATTTTAGTTTGCTACATAGTGAGACATATGGGTTTAGGTTCAATCTTTTGCATGTATACATTCAATTTTCTCAGTACCATTTATTAAAGAGTTATCATTCCTCTGTGCGCATTTTTGGCCCCTGTGCCAAATATCAAATAGCCATATGTGTTTCTCAATGCCATTTTAATCATCATAGTTTTATAATATAACTTCGAATCTGGAATTGTAACGTCATTTGTTTTACTTTTATTACTCTAGATTCCCTATGTTGTTCTGGGGCTTTTCTGATTCCACATAAGTTCTATTATTGTTTTATCTAGGTCTTTGGGAAATGCCATATTTATTTTGATTTATTTTTATATTAAATCTGTATATCAGGTTTGGAAATATAGTCATTTTGATAATATTGATTCTGCCTATTAAGGAACAAAGGATATATTTCCATTTTCTGAGATCCTCCTTGATTTCCTTTTTCAGAGTGATGTAATCTTTATTGAAGAGGTCTTTCACTTCCTTGGTTAGGTTAATTCCTAAGTATTTTCTCTCACCTGATTGCTTGTGTAAAGTTTGAAGACTATTTTGAACAGGAGTGATGATAGTGGACAGTCTTGTGTTTCTGATTTTAGAGAAAAAGCTTTCAGTTTTTCCCTAATTAATATGACTTGAGCAGTAGGTTGATAATAAATGGCATTTTTTTCAGGCTGAGAAAATTTCCTTCTATACCTATTTTCTTCAGAGGTTTTATCATGGATGAATGTTGAATTTTGTCAAAGAATTTTCTTCCTCTATTGCAGTCATCATGTGATTTTTGCTTGCTTTTGTTTATGTGGTGAATTAAATTTACTGATTTGTGTATGTCAAATGATCCTTGAATCCCTGAAATGAAGCCTACTTTGCAAGGATTTATGATCTTTTTGGTTACTTGTTGCATCCTGCTTTACCAGTATTTGTTAAGGATTTTACATATTAGAGCAATTGGCTATTCTCTTTTTGGTTGGATATTTGTTTGGTTTGGGAATCAGGATGATGCTAGTCTCTAAGAATGTTTTGGAAGTATTCTTTCTCTCTTCATTCCATTACAAAGAGTTTTAGGAGTATTGGTAGTAGCATTTTCCTGAAGTTTTAGTCTTTGGCTTTTCTTAATTGGCCATATTTCTGTATTCTTACTTCTATTTCATTGCCTGTTATTGGATGGTTCAAGGTATTCTTTTGAGACAGGGCCTTGTTATGTACTTCAGACTGGCCTTGAACTCACTATGTAGCCCAGGCTGGCCTCAATTTCACAGTGATGCTCATGCCTCAGCTTCCTGAGTGCTGAGATTACAGATGTGAAACACTGCACCTGGCTTTTGTTCAAGATTTTTTAAGTCTTCTTGGTTCAGTTATGGTAATCTATATGTATCCAGGAGTCTCCATTTCTTCTGATTCTCCAATTTTTTGGTATATGTTTGTGAGGTAATTGCTAATATCTTTCTGAATTCTGGTAGCATTTTTTGTGATTTTAGCTTTTTTATTTCTCATTGCATTTATTTGTGTTTTCTTTACTTTTTTATAAAATGATTTAAGAATTTGTCTACTTTATTCTTTGAAAGAATCATATCTTTGCTTCATTCTTGGTATTTTCTTTTCAGTGTCCATTTCATTAAATTCTGCTCTGATCTTTATAACAAGCTCTGGATTTGGATTATTCTTTCTTTCCTACTATCTTGAGGTGTATTATTAAGTTATTTATTTGGCTTCATTCTATGTTTCTAATGTGGACATTCAAAGACTGCCTTCATGTGTCCCATAAGTTCTGGCATGTTGTACTGACATTATAATTTAATTCTAGGAACTCTTATTTTTTTTTTTAGCAGCTTAAATTCCTCTGTGTCTCATTAATTATTAAATAATGCATTGACTTATTTCTATGTGTTTGTATACTTTCTGTGGTTTCTTTTGTTACTTATTTCTAGTTTCATTTCACTGTAATGAAAAGAATTTATATTCTTGATTGGAATAGGAAAATTATAGTTCACATTCAAAAAGTCTAAGAGAGCAGCATTGTGGGAGCAGAAACTTGACAGCAGGTAGAAGTTGAGTGCACAGAAACATTTTAGAGAGGGAAAACATATTTTAAAAACTAAGCAGTCTAGGTGGAGTACTCAGGCCACTTTAGAAATCAAATATATGCAATTCAAAAGAATCAAAGTATACACATACATTTCAGCTTATTCCCAGTATCTCCAGCTATGAAAATTTAGGACATTTTAAAATTTATCTAGCTTCAGGTTCTTCATTACTATAGCCAGGGCCAGTCAGAACTGTACTTCAAAATGTCTTCATAAATATTTAAAAATTTGATGTTCTGAAAAAGTCCTGCATTTTGTATGCACTTGCTTTGTAAGTGTATGTTAATGGGGCATTGAATGCTGGCTTGGAATTTTGACCTATATGTTAAACAGATAATTCTGTCCTTCACAGCACACACATACTACAAATCAGGTCTGAAGGATGCACAAGGGCCACAGATGTAAAATTAGTCCCTTAAAAATCAAAGGAAATGTTCATTTTAAAAGAGAAGAAACCAATAAGAACATTTTTACACTAAACTGAGGTGCTAGGGGAAGATGGAAAATGATTTGGTTGGAGCATATCATTTGGAGAATATAGAGGTAATTGGCAAAGAAATTAGTGAAGTGAATTATATAGAAGTCAGGTAATTGAGATAAGTTATAAGATTTGGCCATGCTGAAACCCATATCTATTTAGGAAATGAAGTGGGAAAAGGAAGTGTAATTGGAAACACATTGCTCTTGCCTAACTTTGTAAAGTTGACACTTACTATGACACTGTACAGGTTCTGTGCCTTTCTTCTGGTGACTTCTGAAAATACCTCTTCAATATTCATTTATGTGCTCTATAACAATTTTTGGCTGTGTTCTGAGAATTTAATTTTCTCAAGAAGCAGGAGGCAGAGAAAATATAAAAATTAATTTATGAACCTTGCAAAGATCAGTCACTCTGTCACTTACTTTTTAATATTTGTACTTCAGGATCTCAAAACTAATGGTGATCAAAATTGTCTTTCCTTCAGGGGTACTCTGTGTCTGATTCAGTTCATAAAACCTATAATTGAAATATAGGGGGAAATGTGATTAATTTTGTATTCTCCAAGGCTTTAGGTGATATTTTGGTTAGGCCAGTTGCAATCACTAAGCCAGTGTCTATAAACATATTTACAGTATATCAACAGCCATGGTAAGAGCCAGGTAGCAAAAAAATATTGTATTACCATTCATTCACCCAATGTGAATGATGTACATGTCATACGTGCATATGTGTACCAGTTCCTTTCTCTCACAAAATTGTGTAATCACTACAATTTGTAACCAATGGAAATTGGTGCAATGTATTCAGCCAGTGTCAATAAATTTAGTTGGAGCCAATGGCAAAATAAATCTTTACATGGAATAAAAAACTAAAATAATTAGCAACATTCAAGTTCATTCCCAGAGGCATCTTTACAGAATACTTTAAATATATTTGCTGAAAAAATTTTAAGAAGCAGAATAAAAATATTTAAGTGCTTTTACTTTTTTATATTTATTGTAAGATGTTGATACACATATTGACACATTTTACATCTTTTTATTTCCCCTTCTTCTGCCCAGTCCCCACATCCTTGGCTTTTTGTCCCCTTCCCATTTTCAAAAGAGCTATCTCTTTGTTTCTTCTTATATATCCATAAACAATTGAATGGATAAAAAAACGTGGTGTTTATATATGGTGGAATATTAGTTGTCTATAAAGAAAGATAAATTCAAAACATTAGAAAAATGAACACACTTTGAAAATTTAATGCTGAACCTTACACACCCTGGGACCTTGGCCCACACTGCTGTGCACTCCCTCTGTGGACTGCACTGGCCCTGGGAAACACATGCTGCCCTGGGACTTTCACCATGCAGCTGTGTGCTTTCTACAGGACTCCAGCTGCCACTGAGGAACCTTACACTGCCTGGGACCTTGGCCTGTGCTGCTGCACACTCCCTGTGTGGCCTGCACTGGCCCTGGGAAACTCATGCTGCCCTGGAACCTTGGCCCATGCAGCTGCACACTTTCTACAGGACTTCAGCTGCCACTGAGGAACCCCATGCTTCCCTGGGACCTTAGCCCATGACCAGCAGGCACTGGGACCCGGGACAACTGCTAACACCCTGGGGACACTGCCTACTTCCTGGACCTAACACTACTGTTGATCTTCAGCTTCCACCTTTTTACCAGAACCTTGGACTACAGCAGATTAACTGTGCTACCCTAAAGGGAGATTCAGTAACTGCCTCATCCAAACAGAAGATCTCAGCAGGCTCCAGTCAGTGCGGTGAGTATGCACACAAATTAGAGGTGTGCAGTGGGTAAATAGGGCCAGTAGTAAGCTCCCACCAACTAACTTGACCTTGGTGAGTCTGACAAGAGTGTGAGTGACCCCTTCCTGAACAGAGAAAACATCAGGCAGGGTGAGAAGTGTTCCAATAAGGACTCCCCCAACTTGGAGAAAATCAAAAGGACTTATGAGACATAGGCACACAATAGGGACATGGTAGGGCCTCAGCCAACACAAACACTATAGACAGGGAGATTTGGTGACCTGAAATAACATGAAGATAAGATAACAGCAGGAACTAAAAGTTGACCTACATCAATACTACTAGGCTTGTCAGCCCAGGAAGAGTATAGAACTCACCCAGTAGGCCCTGCAACAGGAAGTCAGGTGACTGACCCATCTATTCACTGTGGGACCCAGCAATTAGACAAACATCAACCTTACAGTAGGACCCCAAGATACACACTACCAACCGCTGACATTAGTGGGATAGAAGGACCAAATATTAACTTGAAAGGGGAAAATGGCAAAATGAAAAAGCAAAATGCAATCTCAAAGATCTACTCCACCAGGAGCAAGTACAGGAGACATTGAAATAGAGGACTTCAAAAGTAACACACCGGCAGTTTGTAACCATCGTTCCCAGGGGTTGGGTGCCTGCCCAGCTCCCTAGGACACCGGACTAGGCTCAAGAGGTTTGGTGGGCCTAAATAGGCCACACCCAGTGACTTTTTTTCAACCACAGGAGTCAGCCCTGCACCACGAGGGAGCCAGGTCCATGCTGAAAGGGTAGCCAGGCCCACACCACAATGGGAGCCAAAGCCAAGTGAGTCCTAGGAGCCAAGGGCACAGAAAGTGATTACCACCACACCCAGGGGAAGCTTTGGAACATCACTCAAAAAGCAGAAATGTAGGAAAATGACAAAATGAAAGACAAAATGCAATCTCAAACTGCCAGCCAATCCCAAGAATGCCTAGGAGCCATGTACATAGAAGGAAATATAAGACATGCACCTGAAATGCCTGAAATGGTATCAACTGAAATAAAGAAGCAGCTCCAGGAAGCTATGAAGGAACTCAAATCAGAAATAATCTCCCAGGTAAAAGAAGAAATGATAAAAGTAATGAAAGAAATACTGAACACAGCTAAAGAAGATACAGTTAAAAAATTAGAGGAACAAACAAAAAGATAGAATCTCTGAATGAACAGTATAAGAAACAAACAGAATGCATGAAGCAGATTCAAAGAGATACACAGGAAATCAAAAATTCGATTGAAAGTTGGCAAAACCACCTCAATGAAAGTAAAGATAGAATTTAAGACCTCAAAAATAAGATTGTGGGTAGTGAACAGGAAAGGAAATATCTTTTAAAAATAACAAGGAACCAGGAAATAATAATTCAACAACTGCATGATGATGCAAAGAAAAACCACATAAGATTGATAGGTATAAATGAAAAGGAAAGTGACAACACAAACAATATCAAGAGGCTATTTACAGAAGTAACAGCTGAAAATTTCCCAAACATGAGAAACTGACATACATATTACTGAAGCATAAAGAACTCCAAATAGCCATAACCAAAATAAAACTACACCCAGACATATAATAATCAATGTCCCAGAAATCCAACATAAGAACACAATATTAAAAGCTTTTAGAGAGAAAAGTCAGATCACCTATAAAGGAAAACCTATCAGAATCACAGCAGACTTCTCAACACAAAAAATGAAGTCAAGAAGAGCATGGAGTGAAGTATTTAAGATAATAAAGGAAAACGATTTCCAACCAAGATTGATGTACCCTGCAAAACTGTCTTTCAAAGTAGATGGAGGAATAAGATATTTCCATGAAAAAGAATAGCTGAAGAACTTCATGATCATCAAACCAACCCTACAAAGAATACTGGAAGACATTCTAGATACACATAGGAAAAAACCAATAAGCAAGACAGACAAACAGAATGGAAAGGTAAAGATGCAACAGCAGAAAGATAACATGTCAACAATAAGCCAATATATAACAGTTATAACCATTAATGTAAATGGCCTCAATTCATCAATTAAAAGAAATAGATGGGCAGAATGGATCAAGAAACAACATCCAACCATATGCTGTCTACAAAAAACCCATATGACCCAAAAGAAAACTCACAGACTGAGAGTCAAACAATGGAAAACAATACTTCATGCAACAGGAACTCAAAAAAAAATAGCAGGGGTAGCTATTCTGTTTACAGACAATGTGAACTTCAAACCAAGAATGATCTGAAGAGATAAGGTCACTACATACTAGTTAGGGGAAAACTTGAAGAGGAAGAGATGACAATCTTAAATATATATGCACCAAGTTCCAGAGCACCCAGCTATACAAAACAAGTATTGACAGAAATGAAAAACCAAATAAGCAATAACAAAGTTATAACAGGAGACCATAACACACCATTGGCACAAAGGGACAGACCAACTAGACAGAAATTTAGCAAAGAAATAACACAACTGAATACACCTCTAAACAAATGGACTTCATAGACATACAAAGTGTTCCATCCAACATCAGAATATACATTCTTCTCAGCAGTACATGGGACATTCTCAAAAATAGACCATATACTAGCTCACAGAACATATTTAACTAAATGTAAAAGAATTGAAATTATCCCATGCATGTTATCAGATCATAGCACCATGAAACTAGAAATTAATGATTAAAAAAAACTGCAAAAAGCCCACAAACACATGGAAATTGAATAATACACTCTTGAGCAATCAGTGGGTCACAGAGGAAATTAAAGAAGAAATTAAACAATATTTAGAAGCAAATGAAAATACAAATACAACATACCGGAACCTGTGGGATGCAATGAAAGCAGTCCTCAGAGGAAAATTTATTGCACTAAGTTCCCACATTATGAAAACAGAATGAACACAAACAAACAACCTGTTACTACACCTCAAATAGCTAGAAAAAGAAGAGCAAGCCAAGCCCAAAGCCAAAAGAAAGAGGAAATTATAAAGATCAGAGCAGAAATTAATGCAATAGAGACTAAGAAAACAATACAAAGAATCAACGAATCAAAGCATTGGTTGTTTGAAAGAATAAATAAAATTGGTAAGCTCCTAGCCAACCTTATTTTTAAAAAGGAAAGAAAAGGCTCAAATTCAGGCAATAAGGAATAAAAAAGGTGAAATCACTACCGACCTTGCGGAAATAAGAAAGATCATCAACACCTATTATGAAAATCTCTACTCTCATAGGTTCAATAATACAAAAGAAATAAACAGATTTCTAGAAACATATGAATTACCAAAGCTAAATCAAGAAGATGTAAAACTGATGAATAACCCAATTTCTATTAATGAAATTGAAAATGTAATTTAGTCCTTACCAACAAAGAAGAGCCCAGGCCCAGATGGATTCACTGCAGAATTCTACAAGAAATAAAAAGAAAATGCCGACACTCCTCAAACTCTTCAATGAAATCAAAAGAGAAGCAATTCTTCCTAAGTCATTCCTGGAAGCAAATATTACTCTAGTACCAAAACCTGAGAAAGACCCAACTAAAAAAGATAACTAGAGGCCAATCTCTTTAATGAACATAGATGCAAAAATTCTCAATAAAATACTGGCAAATGCAGACACAACATACTGTAATCTATGGGATGCAATGAAAGTGGTCTTAAGAGGAAAATATATAGCAATACATTGTCATATCAAGAAAACAGAACAAGCACAAATAAACAATCTAATGCTTCATCTCAAGTTTCTAGAAAAAGAAAAGCAAGTTACACCCAAAGGTCATAGAAGAGAGGAAATTGTAAAGATTAGAGCAGAAATCAATGCAATTGAAACTAAAAAAAATACAAAGAATTAATAAATCAAAAAGCTGGTTTTTTGAGAGCATAAACAAAACTGACAAACCTCTAGCTAACTTTATAAAGAAAAGGAAACAAAATACAAAATCCATACAGTAAGGAATGGAAAAGGGGAAAACACTACAGATCCATGGAAATTCAAAAGATCACGAATGCCTACTTTGAAAATACTTACATAGAGTGGAAAACATAGAGGAAATGGACAGAGTCCTAGAAACATATGAACTAGCAAAGCTCAACCAAGAAGATATAGCAATTTTGAATAACCCAGTATCAGCTGTTGAAATTTAAAATATAATTAAAAACTTACCAACAGAGAAAATCCCAGGTCCTCATGGATTCAGGGCTGAATTCTACAAGAAATTTAGAGAATATTTGGCACCAATACTCCTTAAACTCTTCAATGAAATAAAAAAGAAAGCAATCCTCCCGAACTCATACCTGGAGACAAGTATTACTCTCATATCAAAACCAGAGAAAGACCCAACCAAAAAGGAGAACTATAGGCCAACCTCACTAAAACATTTATGCAAAGATTCCCAATAAAATACTGGCAAATAGAATGCAGGAGATTATCAAGAAGGCTTATACATTGCAATCAAGTGGGATTCAATCCAGGAATGCAGGGATGGTTTAACATATGCAAATCAATAAATGTAATACACCACATCAACAGAGCCAAAAATAAAAAACACATGGTCATCTCAATAGATGCAGAAAAAGCTTTTGATAAAGTTCAAAACATGTTCATGGTTAAAAAAACCTACAGAAACTCAGAATACATGGTGTCTACCTCAATCTCACAAAGGCCATCTATGACAAACCAACAGCCAACATTATAAAAAATGGACATAAAATGAAAGCTTTCACACTAAAATCAGGAACAAGACAAGGATGTCCACTATCACCACTCCTATTCAATACAGTTCTGGAAACACTAGTAAGGCCAATCAGACAAGAAAGAGAAATAAAAGGAATAAAGATAGGAAAGTAAGAAGTTAAATTATCACTATTTGCAGATGACATGATACTCTTTATAGAAGACCCAAAAACCCTATTAAAAGACTACCAGAAGTAATAAACAAATTCAGCAGCATAGCTGGATATAAAGTCAGTACTTGAAAATCAATAGCATTCCTGTACACAAAAAACTCACTGAGACAGAAATTATGGAAATATCACCCTTTACAATAGCATCTAAAAAAAGTGAAATACTTAGGAATTAACCTAACTAAGAATGTAAAAGAACTATATACTGAAAATTATACTATGCTTAAAAAGGAGATTGAAGAGGATATTAGAAAATGAAAGGATATTCCCTGATTTTGGTTAGGAAAAACCAACATTGTGAAAATGGCCATACTCCCAAAACTGTTATACAGATTTAATGCAATCCCAATCAAAATACCATTGACATACCTCACAGATCTAGAGAAAACACTCCTAAAATTCATTTGCAAACAGAAGAAACCTAGAATAGCAAAGGCAATTCTAGGCAACAAAAGCAAGGCAGGAGGCATCACAATCCCTGCCTTGAAGTTATACTACAAAGCTACTGTAATAAACTCAGTACTATACTGGAACAAAAACAGACCTGAAGATCAATGGAATAGATTAGAAGATACAACTACAAACACATTCAGCCACCTTATCTTTGATAAAGGGGCCAAATACATCCACTGAAAGATAGTCTTTTCAATAAATGGTGCTGGAAAATTTGGCTCTCCATATGCTGAAAACTAAAACTAGACCCACACCTATCACCATGTACTGAACTAAACTCTAAATGTATCAAACATCTAAATATTAAAACAGAAACACTAAATTTGTTGGAACACAAAGTAGGTAAAAATCTTGCAGACATAGGGGTAGGTAGAGAATTCATGAACAAGAATCAAAACACACATGAAATGCTTCACAGAATCAATAACTGGAATCACTTCCTATTAGAGTTTTTCCATGTCAAAAGAAATATCCAGCATAGTAAAAAAAAAACCCTACAAATTGAGAAAAATCTTAGTGAACAGTCCCTCAGACAGAGGACTTCTGTCTAGAATATATAAAGAATTTTTAAAAATCAGATCGCCAAAATTCAAAAAGATCCATTCCAAAAATGGGCATCTGAAATGAGTACACAGTTCTCAGATGAAGAAATACAAATGGAAAATAACTACATGAAAATATGTTCAGCATTATTGGAAAAATGCAAATTAAAACAACACTGAGGTTTCATCTCACTCTGGAAAGAATGGCCAGGATAAAGAAAACTACCAGCAACAAATGCTGGAGATACTATGGGGGAAAAGGAACTCTTCTGCACTGTTAGTGGGAGTGTAGATTAGTGCAACCACTATGGACGTCAGTCTGACTACTCCTCAAAAAGCTGGGATTGAAGTTCCCATTGACCCCATTATCCCATTTCTTGGCATATTCCCAGAAGAACTAAATACATCACAACACAATGATATATGTACACCCATGTTTATAGCAGCACTATTTGTAAAAGCCAGCTCTTGGGAACAATCTAAATGCTCATCAACTGAGGAGTGGATAAAAAAGATGTGGTATTTTTATAACATGGAGTACTTACTCACCTATAAAGAATGATCACATTGAGGTATTTATAAGTAAATGGATGCAACTCAAGACCATACCCATAAGTGAAATAAATCAAACTCACATGTATGACTACCATAGTCTCCATAGTGTAAGAAATGATAAGAGTGCATAAGATACAAAACACTTAATAATTACAGTGAAAGGATAAGAATCTGCTTAAAGGGGAAAAATAATATCTCAGGGAAAATGAGGAAAAAGAAAAAGGAAGGGAAAAGAAAACATATATAAAATTTTATAAAAACACTTATGATAGTTAAGATGATTGTGCTGCAAACTCTGTAAGTTCTTGAAACAAAATAGTTAACATCCATAGGATTGGAACAATTGTGCATATTATTGTATAGTGATTTGAGGAACTCTTGAAAACTATTATGTAAAATAACAACCCTAGTTATGCTCATACCATCTTATTTTTTAAATTTTATTTAAAGAGAAAAAACAAAACAGAAAAAGGGTAGAAATAATACATACTTAAATAAACAGTAACAAATCACTAGTTGATAAATTACATATTGTCCTCTTAGAAATAGTTGTTCAAGTTACAAAATTAAAGCATACAGAGTGGACATTCAAACAGCAAGACTGCAAACAGTTCTGTTCAATGATGCAACAAAAACATAGTAATATGGTTATCAATCCTACACACTTAAGCATAAATGCAGTTATGTCTTTTAGAGCACCTGCTTTTCATCTCTTTCTCTCAATAGAAATTACGCATTTTGGGTTTCATTAGTCCTACAGTTCTTATTTCTTTTTGCACTAGAGACACAATGTAGCATATATAAATATGATTCTTATTTTTCACTTATGAGGATAGTCTCAAGTTGTCTCCATTTACCTCTTGAAGGCCTCAAGATAATCCTTTTTTATAGCTGAGTAATATTCCATTGTATAAAAATAACACATCTTTTTCATCCATTCTGCAGTTAATTGGCATCTTGGTTGTTTCCAACATATATCTATCACAAATTGTGCTGCACATATATCACTGTGATTTCACATTTTCAGATTTTCTGGGAAAATACCCAGGGGCAGAACAGCTGGATTGAATGGAACTTACAATCCTTTCAGCCACCTAGCCAAACACATGGTATTTGATGACCATCTTGTAATCCCATACTATATGGTCCTCAGCAGCCATCTTGCTGTAGCTCACATAGAGGACAGCTGCCATCTTGTGGTCCACTGCTATGTAACACTGTACCACCATCATGTGACAGGTTTCAGGGTGAGTGGCCTTCACCTTGCAGTCCCTTATCATGGGATCAGAATCAGCCATCTTGTTGCAGATCACATGATGATCAGTTCCCATCTTGTGCTTCTTCACTGTTCAACCAGCAGTAGTCATCTTGTTATGGGTCTCATGGTAGTCAGTCACCATCTTGTGTTTCCCTTTCACATGGTGATGAGTGGCCATGTTGTAGTCAATCCCCCAGTAACTGCTCACAGACACCTGCTGAGTGGTTGTCTGCTTGTTGGCCATTTACACCTCCCACTCCACAGCCTTCTCAGCCTCAATTCCTATTCCTCCTTCAGAAACAGGCTGGCTTTTGGGGACTAGTTCATATTCATGTTCCTTTTTCCCTCATGGACCTATCTCAAAATAATCATAAATTAGTTTCCTTTTCTGTTGACCCACAAAATTATAGAAAATTTAAATTTACAACTAATTGTTATGAATTACATTTCAAGGAGGTTTATGTAATTCTGAACACCACCCTCATCTCACAAGAGTTGGCTCAGGTACTCATATGCCAGAATAAAAGACCCTGGAGAGATCCAGATAGAGGGAGATGGATTCTCTTGACACAGGAAGAAATCAAAACATAAAAAACTCATCAAACATGCAGTCTTGGAGATTACAACTGAAACAGCTAAAATTACCAGACAAGACATTTTCACTGTGACCCACCAAGTTTGTACCAGCCTGAATTCACAAATTCGTGCTGGCTGGCAGAGCCACCCAAACTTGTTCTCGCCACCGCACAGAGGAGCCACAGCTGCGCTGAAGTCAGTGGTTGGTGAGTCCAACAGAGAGCAGAGCCAGTGAAGGGACCTTCAGTAATCCACAATCAGTGCTGGGAATGAGACCCCCACCATGGGAAGGGTGTGACAAAATGGGCAACATGTTGGAATCAGGGAAGAGAAACCTGAACTGGAAGTGACAGTGACTTCAGTTGGTTGCTTCCTCCCCAGAGCAGATTCGTGCGATTTGCTTGGACTGGGTCACACCCCTGGCCGGGACCCAATCCCAAATAGATTCCCTGTGCCTAGCACACACTAACCTGGTGAAAGCACCTGAAGTTTTGCTGGGGCAGTGGGGAGGGGCCAGCTTATGCAACCCTTGCTTACACCTCAGGGACAAGAGCAGACAGGAGAAAGTGGAGGTCCCTCGCCGGCATGCTTTGGAGAAACTGTGGCTGACAGGGAAAGGGGCTAGGACCTCCACTGTACACCTCTGTAGAGGAGGCCAGGACCATGACAGGAGAGAGAGTCAAGAGGAGGCCCCCAGCCCAGAACCCTGACAGCACTGATCCAGGAGAGGGAAAAGCAAGGGAGACTGAGGGTGGCAAACATGCAACATCAGACATGGCTTCAATAGACATTAAGAGATATCTTCAGGACCTTGTAGACAAGCTCAAAACTGAAATATTAAATCAGGTAAAGCAAGATTATGAGTAGAGTAATAAAAGAAATGCTAAGCATCTTTCAGGAAGACATAGATGGAAGAAGGGAGGAACACAAAGAAGGAAAGAAATATTTGATAAAGAATAAAAAGAAAATATAGAATACATGAAGCAGATTCAAAGAGATTATCAGGAAATTAAAAACTCCATTGAAAGCTGGCAAAACTCCTTAAAAGAAACTAAGGAGAGCCTGCTGAAAGGGGGAGCCAAGCCAAGCCAAGCCGCGAGGTGAGTTGCAGCTCACCAGAGCAGACCCGGAAAAGTTTGGGACCATCAATCCTGGTGGCTGGGTGCTGGCCCAGCCCCCTTTGGTTACTGGCCTAGGCTCCAGAGGTTCTGCGGGCTTGAATGGACTGTGCCCAGAGACCTTCATTCAACCAGGGGAGCCAGGCAAACCAAAAAGGGAGCCAAGCCTGTGCTGCACCAAGAGCTGAGTTGCATCTCACCAGGACAGGCCCAGAAAAAGTTTGAGACCATCAATTCCTGCATCTGGGTGCCCGCCCAGCCCCCTTAGAACACTGGACTAGGCTCCAGAGGTTCTGCAAGCTTGAGTGGACTGTGCCCAGTGACCTTCATTCAACCAGCAGAGCCAGGCCCAACTAAAGGGGAGCCAGGTCAGCACCACTGCCACAAGGTGAGTTGCAGCTCACTAGGGCAGGTCCAGGAAACATTTGGGAACACCCATCACAGCAGGTGGGTGCCTGCCCAGGCCCCTTAGGAAACTGGACTGAGCTCCAGAGGTTCCAAGGGCATGAGTGGACCATGCCCAGCAACCTTCATTCAACCAGGGGAGCCAGGCCCACCACACAAGGGGAGCCAAAGCCAAGTGAGTCCAAGTAGCAGAGGGCTCAGGAGGTTATTTCCAATACATCCAGGGAAAGCTTTGGAAAATCGCTGGAAACACAGAAATATAGGAAAATGACAAAACAAAAGACAAAAATGCAATCTCAAACCACTAGCCCATCCCAAGAAAACCTAGGAACAATGTACATAGAAGAAAATGTTACACATAAACCTGAAATGCCTGAAATGATATGAACTGAAATAAAGAACCAAGTATGGGAAGCTATGAGGGAATTCAAATCAGAAATATTCTCCCAGGTAAAAGAAGAAATGATAAAAGTAGTGAAGGAAATATTGAATGCATCCAGCGAAGAAGCTAAAAAATTAGAGGAACAAAGCAAAATGATAGAATCTCTGAATGAATAGTTTGAGACAAACAGAATGCATTAAGCAGATTCAAAGAGATATACAGGAAATCAAAAACTCTAAGGAAAGTCACAAAAACTGCCACAATGAAAGTGAAGATAGAATCTCAGACCTCGAAGATAAGATTGCAGCTAGTGAACAAGAAAGGAAAGATCGTCTGAAAATAACAAGAAATCAGGAAATAACAATTCAACAGCTGCAAGAAGATGCAAAGAAAAACAACATAAGATTAATATGATAAATGAAAAAGAAGGGGACAACACAAATGATATCAAGAGGCTATTTACAGCAGTAATAGCTCAAAATTTCCCAAACATGGGAATGGAAGCTGACATTCAAATTGTGAAGCATATAGAACTCCAAATAGGAATAACCAAAACAAAACTACACCCACACATATAATAATCAATATCCCAGAAATCAAACATAAGAACACAATATTAAAAGCTGTTAGAGAGAAAAGACACACCACCTATAAAGGAAAACCTATCAGAATCACAGCAGATTCACAGCAAAACACAAACAATGAAGTCAAGGAGAGCATAGAGTGAAGTTTATCAGATCCTACAGGAAAACAACTTCCAACCCAGACTGATGTACCCTGCAAAACTGTCCTTCAAAATGGATGGAGAAATAAGATACTTCCATGACAAAGAACAGCTGAAGAACTTCATGATCACCAAAGCAAACATACAAAGAATACTGAAAGACATTCTAGATACACATAGGAAAAAAAACACTAAGCAAGACAGACACTTAAACAGAATGGAAACTTAAGATACAATATCAGAAAGATAACATATCAACAAAAAAACAATATATGACATTAATGTAAATGGCCTCAATTCACCAGTTAAAAGAAACAGACTGGCAGAATGGATCAAGAAACAATGTCCAACAATGTGCTGTCTACAAAAAACCCATCTAATTCAAAGGGAAACTCATGGAATGAAAGTCAAAGGATGGAAAACAATACTCCATGCAACAAGAACTCAAAAAAAAAAAGCAGAGATAGCTATTCTGTTTGCAGACCATGTGAGCTTCAAACCAAGAATGGTCCAAACAGATAAAGAATATCACTACATACTAGTTAGGGGAAAACTGAAAGAGGAAGAGATAACAATCTTAAACACATTTGCACCAAATTCCAGAGCACCCAACTACACAAAGTAAGTATTAACAGAAATGAAAAATCAAATAGGCAATAACATAATTATAACAGGAGACCTTAACACACAATTGACACAAAGGGATAGATCAACTAGACAGAAAATCAGCAAAAAAATAACAGCACTGAATCACACCTGTGAATGTAGACAGTGTTCCATCCAACAACATCAGAATATATATTCTTCTCACCAGTACATGGGACATTCTCTAAAATACACCATATACTAACCCACAGAACATATTTAAGTAAATGCAAAAGAATTGAAATTATCCCATGCATGTTATCAGATCATAGCACCATGAAACTAGAAATTAATGGTAAAAGTAACTGCAAAAACCAAACAAACACATGGAAATTAAAATACTCGAGCAATCAGTGGGTCACAGAGGAAATTAAAGAAGAAATTAAACAATATCTACAAGCAAACAAAAATACAAGTACAACTTACCAGAACCTGTGGGATGCAATGAGTCATCCTCAGAGGAAAATTTATTACACTGAGTTCCCACATTAGGAAAACAGAATGAACACAAATAAGCAACTGATATTACACTTCAAACATCTAGAAAAAAAAAGAGCAAGCCAAGCCCAAAGCCAAAAGAAGGAAGTTATAAAGATCAGAGCAGAAATTAATGCAATAGAGACTAACAAAACAATTCAAAGAATAAATGAATCAAAGAGTTGGTTCTTTGAAAGAATAAATAAAATTGACAAGCCCCTAGCCAATGTAATTTTAAAAAGAAAAGAAAAGACTCAAATTCATACAATACAGATTGAAAAAGGTGAAATTACTACCGACTCTGTGGAAATACAGAAGATCATCAACTATTTCAAAACCCGCTACATTCATAGGTTAGATAGCACAGAAGAAATGAACAGATTCCTAGAAACATACAAACCACAAAAGTTGGGTCAAGAAGATGTAAAACTGATGAATAACCCAATTTCTATTAATGAAATTGAAAATATAATCAAGTCCCTACCAACAAAGAAGAGCCCAGGCCCAGACAGATTCACTGTAGAATTCTACAAGAAATACAAAGAAGACTTAATGCCAACACTCCTCAAACTCTTCAATGAAATTGAAAGGGAAGCAATTCTCCCTATGTCATTCCTGCAAGCAAATATCACTCTAGTACCAAAACCTGAGAACAACCCAACTAAAAAAGAGAACCACAAGCCAATCTCCCTAATGAACATAGATGCAAAAATTCTCAATAAAATATTGGCAAACAGGATGCAGCACATCATCAAGAAGATTATAACCCATGAACAAGTGGTATTCATCCCAGGGATGCAGGGATGGCTCAATGTACATAAATCAATAAATGTAATCCACCATATCAATACAGCCAAAATCAAGAATCACAGGATCATTTCTATAGATGCAGAAAAGGCTTTTGATAAGATCCAACACCCATTCATGATAAGAACCTTACAGAGTTTTGGAATAGATGGTCTTTACCTCAATATGATAAAGGCCATCTATGACAAACCAACAGCCAGTGTCATATTAAATGGCCAAAAACTGAAAGCCTTTACCTTAAAATCAGGCACAAGACAAGGGTGTCCCTTATCACCACTCCTATTCAATATAGCACAGGAAATACTAGCCAGAGCAATTAGACAAGAGAGAAAAATAAAAGGAGTAAAGATAGGAAAAGAAGAAGTTAAATTATCATTATTTGCAGATGACATGATACTCTACATAGAAGACCCCCAAACCTCCATTTAAAGACTCCTAGATGTAATAAATAAATTCAGCAATGTAGCTAGATACAAAGTCAATACTCAAA
The DNA here is from genome assembly GCA_004027455.1 of Hydrochoerus hydrochaeris. Lineage (NCBI taxonomy): Eukaryota > Metazoa > Chordata > Mammalia > Rodentia > Hydrochaeridae > Hydrochoerus > Hydrochoerus hydrochaeris. Next base: position 443,788 of record PVLA01000422.1, on the reverse strand, counting down.
AATCAATAGCTTTCTTATACACTAACAACAAAATCACCAAGAGAGAAATAAGAGAAGCCACTCCCTTCACACTAGCATCCCAAAAAAATGAAATACTTAGTTATTAATCTAACAAAAGATGTAAAAGTGTTGTACAGGGAAAATTATAATATGCTGAACAAGGAAATCAAAGAGAACCTCAGGAAATGAAAAGCCATCCTTTGTCCATGGATAGGAAGAATAAACATTGTGAAAATGGCCATTCTCCCAAAATTGTTATACAGATTCAATGCAATCCCAGTAAGAATACCACTAACATACCTCATAGATATAGAGAAATCACCCCTAAAATATATCTGGAACCAGAAGAGACCTAGAATAGCAAAGGCAATTCTAAGCAGCAAAGCCAAGGCAAGAGGCATCACAATCCCTGACTTGAAGTTATGCTACAAAGCTACCATAGTAAAGTCAACATGGTATTGGAATAAAAACAGACCCAAAGTTCAATGGAGTAGACTAGATGATACAACTACAAACACACTCAAACAACTTATCTTTGATAAAAGGGCCAAGCATGTTCACTGGATGAATGACAGTCTCTTTAATAAATGGTGCTGGAAAAACTGGCTATCCATATGCCCAAAAACTAAAACTAGACCCATGCTTATTACCATGTACTAAACTAAAATCCAAATGGATCAAAGATCTAAATATTAAAACACAAACACTAAATTTGTTGCAAGACAAAGTAGGTAAAAATCTTAAAGACTTAGGGGTAGGTAGAGAATTCATAAACAAGAACCAAACTGCATGGGAAATACTTCCCAGAATCAATAACTGAGACCACATCTTATTAAAGAGTTTCTGCATGTCCAAAGAAATCTCCTGCAGAGTGAAAAGAAAACTCACAAACTGGGAAAAAAAAATCTTAGTGAACTGTCCCTCAGACAAAGGACTTCTCTCTAGAACTTATAAAGAATTTTTAAAAAATCAGACCCCTGAAATTCAAAAACCCAATCCAAAAATTGGCATCTGAGATGAACACACAGTTCTCAGATGAAGAAATATGAATGGCAAATAAATACATGAAAAAAATGTTCATCAGCATTGGTCATTAGAGAAATACAAATTAAAACCACACTGAGATTCCAGAAAGTCTCACTCCAGAAAGAATGGCCAGGATCAACAAATCTACCAACAACAAATGCTAGAGAGGCTGTGGGGAAAAAGGAATTCTTCTGCACTGTTGGTGGGAGCGTAGACTGGTACAACCACTGTGGAGGTCAATCTGGAGATTCCTCAAAAAGCTAGGGTTGGAGGTCCCATTTGACCCAGCTATTCTACTCTTAGGCATATTCCCAGAAGATCTGAAAACAACTTACCACAGTGATATATGCACACCCATGTTTATAACGGCACAATTTGTAATTGCCAGATTTTGGAAACAACTTAAGTGCCCATCTACCAAGGAATGGATAAAAAAAATTGTGGTACTTTTATACAATACAGTACTACTCAGCTATAAAGAATGATCACATTGAGATATTTATAAATAAATGGATGCAACTCGAATCAATACTCATAAGTGAAATAAATCAAACTCACATGTATAAATACCATATAGTCTCCCTAGTGCAAGAAATAGTAAGAGTACAGAAGATTTTATGGTAATCATGATTTACCATTTTATTGCTTTGAAGTCTTATGTTTTCATTCATTAGTTGGAATGGTTTTATTCTGTTTTGTATGATCTTAATATATGCAATTGTATGAATAGTTATTTTGAAGGCAAGACAATATGGCAGCCATTGTTGATTTAATATCATCTTGCTCTGACATCCTACCATGCTCTTGTTTTTCTATTATCATTGATTCTATCACATTGCATCTTATTGGATTTTAATATGTATGATAGCATAAACAAAATTTTTATGGAAAATGAGATAATATAGCAGCCATTGTTCATCTTCAGTTATTTGGTTCAGAATGCCTTGCAATACTTTCATTCTCTTGAGTGGTTTTATTCTATTTTGTTATATTTGACATTTGTAAGGCTAAGCTCAACTATTTCAAAAAAAGAGACATTACAATAGCTACTGTTAATATCCAATTTTCTTGTTGTGAAGTGCTGTGATGCTTACATTGTTCTGTTCTGATCTGTTTAAATCTGTCCTCTTTTGTTTTATTCTCTTTAAAATAAAAAATATTCCCACAAAAAAAAGAAACTAAGGGTAGACTATCAAAACTTGAAGACAAGCTTGCAATGTGTGATCATGAAAGGAAATATCTCCTAAAAACAAAAAGGAAACAGGCAATAACAATACAAAGGCAAGAAGATGACAAGAGAATGTATAATTTAGGAATAAGAAATGTGAATGAAGAAGCAGGAATACAAACAGGTGAATTACAAAGGCTACTCATGGAAATAATTAAGGAAAACTTCCCAAGCATGGGAAAAGAAAATGACATTTGGTTATGTGAGGCATACAGAACTCCAGCCACCTGCAACAAAAACAGAGCTACACCCAGACATAGTAATCAAGATACCAGAAATTCAATATAAAAACAGATTATTAAAAGCTATCAGAGGAAAGAAACAGATTACCTATAAAAGTAAGCCCAACAAGATCATGGCAGACTTCTCGACCCAGACCATCAGATCAAGAAGAGCTTGGAGAAAAGTATTCCAAGCCCTGAAAGAAAATAACCTCCAGCCCAGATTGATGTACCATGCAAAGCTGTCACTAGAAATTAATGGAGAAACAAGATGCTTCCATGACAAAGAGGAATCCAATCCTACAGAGAATACTGAAGTATATTCTAGGAGAGAGAAAAAAAATACCAGGATTTTAGTAAAAGTGGCAGAAAGGCCTCAATGAGTGGGGCAGGCAGTAGAATGAAGGAGAAAAGTAGACAAAGGCAGAAAAATAGCATAGCAGAAATGAGGTAGAGAAGGATGCCTAGAATCTCTTAATATAGATGGCCTGATACACTATATTGTTAATAGTGTACCAGGATTTAAAACCCACATTACTCACCACTCTGCTTAGATGTATTATATTCTGTTCCAGTCATTCTACCTGTACTAGATTTGAGGACACAGACAGTTATCCCAAAAATAACATAATATAGTATGGTAATCATCCTTAATTTCCTATTAACTTAATCTAAAGCTCTGTATAACCTACACTGTTTTACCATGACTGATCATAATTAAACCTGGTTTGTTAGATCACTGTTTTGTATTGCTAGATTTTATTCAAAGCTGTTATGATTGATAGTATCAGGTCTGAGAGTATAGGCAACTGCACTGAAGATGACAAGATTCACTAGAATAGCCACTCTAGTTGGATTATGACCTGCCTTTGAAGTTTTATACTACCTACAATGTTTTATTTTTACTAATATTGTTATGTACTGCTATATTCAATTATGTCTGATGATATAGACAATTATATTGAAGATAATAAGAAACAACACATAATCATTGTAGATCACCTTGTACTTTGGTTTTGTATGAATTTTTGGTTTCATATTTTTATAGGAATTTGTTTTGTTTTGTATTGCTAGGTTTTGTTTTTTCCTCTAATACAGAAAAGATAGAAATACTTGTAGAGACTCATGCATGCGTAGCTGTTATAGTCTCACTGTTTGAATATCTACTTTGTATGCTTTAATTTTGTAACTTGAACAACTATTTCTAAGAAGACAATATGTAATTTATCAACTAGCAATTTCTTACTGTTTATCTTTTTTTAATTCTGTATTATCTCTACCCTTTACAGGTTTTTTTTCCTCTTTAAATACAAAAAAATATTTTTTAAAGAGTTGGCTCAGCTATGGCAAGCAACTCAAGAAGAAGCCAATCATAAAAATAAAGCAAATACTACTAAAAATGACCCTGGGTCTGTTATTCTTTTTCAAGAGATCTCTGATAATAACCTCCATAAATATTCACACTAATCTATTTATTATAGTTCAAGCTAGCCAAATATATTTGCATGTACTCTGATTTTGTAAGATGTTTATCAGTCTGTCTGTGTATCTGTTGTGTTTGTCCAGTCTGTTTATACTGTACAGATCATCTATTAATGTTTGTCCATTTGTCTGTTTTATAAACAGCTGTTCCTTTGTATTTGAGCTCAACAATCTTTTTCCCTTCTTCTTTTGCATTTTCAGATCATTTAATCAAGTTTTGTTTGGGTTACAGATTTAAAAATTATGCTTCCACCTAGATTGTCAGCTGGTCAAAATGATACTAAAATTAGTTAAACAAAATCCCTTGGGGTAAGGAGAGAGATTGGATAAGACTTCAACTGATGGGAAAGTAGCTTCCTGGTAACTTTAACTAGTTCTTATTCATTAATAAGAGGCCCCAATAATCTCCATGGCCTTATGGGAGACACCCCAACTAAAGTTCATATGACTAAGACAATTCATTATTGCTGATCTTATGGTATATTTGTGTGTTCAAATATAAAGTTGGGATTGTTTCTGATGATAAACATTTTCTTTCCATTCCAGACATCTGCCTTTTTCTTGTGTTCCAGCCAAGAGATTCAAGTCAAACCAACATGAGGTCACCAGTAAAATAATAATTATTAAACAAAAATGTATGTAATGTATATCAATAAAAGGACCTAAAAGTCAATGGGTTATAATTGCTAAAAACTAAAATTTTCTAAACTTAATTCTCAGCCCTACTGCTCATGCTTTGATTATACATGCCTTTGTTTATACTTTGGTTACACATGCTTTGATTAAAATTTGTTCTTGCCTAAAAGGTGCCAGACCCCAAGGTATCATACAGATATAAACAATGACTAATATGTTAAATTCCTTTTACTGGGATCCACCAGATCTTTCCCCAAAACAGGTTATATGACACATATTGAGGCCATAATTAACTACTCAATTGGCCTTAAATGACACTGCAGCCAATCTCTCTCCTAAATAAAAAAGATAAAATGAATAAAACAGGCCACCTTCCAAAATCAGATGGCATTAAACATTTTAACAGCACAGAAAGTACTTTAGCAATTGTAAAAACTAAAGATATGTATGACAAATAAATAACATGTCAGTTTCTAAAATTCCATGGACTTTATCCTTATCCTCCTTGTGGGAAGCCATTACCATTACTAACTACTCATAATTATTCTGTTGATTCTATTATTTGGCCCATGCATACTTAATTGATTTTTTGCCTTTGTCTCCTCTAGACTCAAAGCTGTATGCCTACCCAAGATGAAAATGCCTGCTACCTACTGAGGGCCACTAGTTAAAAGCTCTGCAGAGTATCTCTGACTGCTACTCAACAACTGCAACACCCTTCACCTGAAAAAGCCAGATTGGTCATCACCCATTACCCCTCATAGCACTTTGGGTTACTTCTTCAGAGGAAAAAACATTACAACAGCTGAGTCAGTTAAAAAATATTATAGGCAGTCAGACAGGGCTAGGGCCTCAAAGTAGCCAGTACAGAGGACCAGATGTCTTGTGACCATGGAAGGGACAGATACCTCCCATTGTGGGCTGGATCACAAGACAAAAGGCTAAACTTGGCCCTCAAACCTCACAGGGAGACCTTCTTAACATGGCTTTTCATGTTTTGAACAACAGAGACAAAATTCAAAAGGAGAAAAAATAGCAATCTGATCTTTAGCAGTGGCAGTTGGGCCTCTAAGACATGTAAACTGAAACAAAGCCCACAACCTACATTAAGGTATCCTTCTCAGAGCCCCAAGTCTCACTGGAGGTCTTGGGTAACACATTCTCCATACTTGTAGACATGGAGACCAAGTATAGTGTTCTTCCTGAGTTTTCAGGCCATTATATTAAATCCTCAGGCTATTATATTAAAACCTATCCTCAGGGACACATACCACTCCCTTCCTTTCCTACTCATCAATTTCATGGACAAATCCCTGGTCAGTTCTGGCAGATACATTTTACACACCTGCCCCACCAGAAAACTCTTAAATATCTTCTTACTTTTGTCTGTACTTTTTAATGATGGACAGAATTCTTTCCCACAACCAGGGAGTCTGCTGATACAGTTACTAAAGTCCTGTTACAAGAAATCATTCCAAGATTTGATCTAACTCAGAGTATCCAGTCAAATAATGGTCCAGCCTTTATTTCTCAAATCATTCAATAGGACTACAAGCAAAGTGGAGTGGTCCCTACCTAGTCTTCATCACAACCCCAATGACAAGGTCACTACACTAGACTGCCATCCTGGATCCATATCACTTGAGCTAAGCAGTGCCTACCTAACTCTAGGTACCCTGACTCTACACATCCTGAGTGGTCATCACATCTTCTATCTCTGTCTGAAGGCCCCATAGCCACAACATTCAGCTAGGTCATGTTTTGGTATCCTATTTGGTTCCTAATCCCTTACATTCTAAACATGAGACCCCTCTGGGTCTAGAATCTCATCTCACTTATAGTGATACAGCCACAGCCCTCCCTATCCTTAGTTTATAATTTCCCAAACATGATTCAACTATCAGGCTTTACATTTCTCATGCTTCCCATTCTCTCCAGCTCAACCCCTGGACCAAGGACAAGTCCTACCTGCACTTTTACTTTTACTCTTTCAGATGGGGGAACAATTGCCTACTATAACTTCACCCCTCCCAACCCCATGCTTATTTCTCAGATCTTCCTCACCATAGTACTGATGGAATGACACATTTGGATCAAGGGCTGCCTTCCTTCTACCTCACCTAGGTCCTTTAATTATGATAGTGGCCTGCCTCCTCATAGCACCTTGTCTTTCTATTTCTCCAATATAGGATATGAGCATTCACCAATGATTAACTCCTTATCCTGGCTGGAACACCTAGTACCAGCTTGTACATAAGCATCAACCATCATCCTGTCAACCACCCCAAAATCCCCACACAACACCCTCATCCAGTAGGAAGTAGTAAGAGACAGACTTTTCCTAACAATACAAAAATGGGAATGAAAGGTTCTTGCCCTAGTATAAATTATTGTTTAATTATGGCAGTGGTCTAATATGACAGAAGGCCAAAGTGGGAATGCTTACCACTTCCTCATCTTTTTCAGCCCTAATCGCAACTCCTTTTCCTGTTTGCACACAAAGAAAATTCCAATCAGTTCCTCAGACATCAACAATGTCCACCCCATGCGCCACTTCCAATCAGAGGTCATATAACCCTCTGCCTTTCTGTATTCAGTCAAAGGAGATAGCCCAATCGCCATTGGTTATGTGCTCCTTTTCACATCCTCAACAAATTTGTTCTTTTCTTTTTTACTTTTTGCTTCTCTATAGTGCCAGAAAACTATAACAAAAACATGGTTAATTTTGAAAACTGACAGCCTGACACTAAGCAAAATGTGTTATAAGGAAACAAGACATCTGTTAACAAGTAATATTATGCAAACTGCTTCAGTTATACTGCTGATTATCTTGAGAAATGTAGGGAATGCCAAGGATTTCAGATAGAGCTCTGGGATTATTGCATGGTTTTCCTATCATGTTTTACTTATTTTCACATTAAAAGTATAGCTCAAAAGATAATAGTTTGTGAGATTGAACCAAATACATATCCAGGGAAAATTCCCTTCTTTTTATGTACTCCATGGAATCTGTTTCTGATTCTATGGCTAGTAATTTATCTTTTTTTTTATTTGTTCCCCTGATCTATGCTCCAGCATTGAGGACAAGATCCACAGCCTTACACATGATGACAGGCCCAGCCCTTCTTGTTTTTTTTAAACTTTGACATAGAATCTTGCTAAACTGAACAAGCTAGGCTGGAATCTAAGGATCCTTTTGCCTAAGCATCCCCTGTAGCTGAGATTACAGGGTTGCATGATTCCTCCCCTCCCCTGGCTTTGTGATTTTTTTAAGAAATATTTATTTATTTGTTTTTGGTTTCTTGAGATAGGGTCTTGCTAATATAAGGGAGTGAAACTCCTGGCCTACTAAATGTCAGGTATAAATTTGTGTTCTCTAAATCTCTAAAATTGAAGAATGGATTTTAGGAACAGTGGAGGTTAAAAGCAGAATATGTTTATTGAGAGAAAGAAGGCTTCTGTTGAGAGACAGAAGCAGTCCCAAGTGGGTTGCCACAGACTCTGTCTTTTCTAGGAACTAAAAGTTAAATCATGGGGTGAGACAGGTTCAAACTGGATCTTGCAAAGTAGGCATAAGGTAGAACAGAACTCTGGTCAACCAAAAAGATTAATTGCTCAGGTAAAATGTATTAAATTAGGAACAAATGGGGAAGCAAGTCACACAGTAAGTGGGCATGCTTAACAGCCATGACTCTTCCTGTAGCAGGGTGGGATGTTGACTCCTGACTTCCTTGAGGTGATAGAGAACTATTTGGACTTTTGATCCTTAGGATGTGATTGTATTTGCTTTGCCTTTTGTCTTGAGATCTGGCCCACAGCAGAATGTGATTTTCTCTTCCAAGACTGCAAGGTATATGAACTTCTGCTCTGGCTCCTTTGAGGGCTCAGCCCTGTCTGACTGCCTATAATATTTTTAACTAACTCAGCTGCCTGTAATGTTTGTTTTTGTGTTTTTGTTTTTTGGCACCAGGAATGGAACTCAGGAATGGAACCTTGTGCTTGCCAGACAGGCACTTGTGCTGCTAAGCTATATCCCAGGCAAGTCTTTCTCTGTAGTGTGGGCTGCCCTTGAATTTGTTTATGTAGCCCAGGCAGGCCTCGAATTCATGGTGCTCCTTCTACCTCCAGAGTGCTGTGTTTTCTGTTTGGGGTTTTTTCATGTTTCTGAGGCTGGTTTGGGAGCCTATCGAGTGCTAGGATTACAAATATGCACCACCATGCCTGGCTGTGATTTGCTTTTTGGTTTGTTTGGGTTTTTTTCTATGTATGTTTGTTTGTTGTTTTTTGGGGGCTGTCTTTTTGAGACAAGTTCTCACTATGCTGTTCAGGCTGGCCTTCCACTCACTTTGTAGCCAAGGCTGGTCTTGAACTTGCAATAATCCTCCTGTCTCAGCCTCCAAGTGCTGCGATTACAAGCAAGTGCCACCATGCCCTGCTCTGGCTGTGGTTGTTTTAAAACTTTTGATTACCAATTCTTTAAAACCTCAAAACAAAATTGTCCTTAACTTTAAAAGGAAGATATCTGTTCAAATTTTGACAATATTACACCTCTGGTTCCCTTCCTGATGATAAAGATTAAGCTTAATTAACACTAATTTTTTTAATAAACAAAAAGTCTCTGCTTTTTAAAGCAAATAGAAGACATAAAAATATGGCACTATTTCAAATCAAATGCCAACAAAAATGGCATCAGTACAAAGATCAAAGCAAATACCAAGTCAGGAGATTAGTAATTAGAGCATTATACAATAATTTCATTTTAGTAAGAACAAGAAGCTTAGTATCAGGTAAAAGAAACATAAGCCATTATACTGAAAATAGCATTAAGCCAAATAACCATAATTTTTACAAATTCTCAAATCATAACTGCTTGATTTTGAATGACTAAATTTTAGCTTCATGTTTAAATTAAATGCCTATCCAACAAAGCTAATTGAGCAAACACATCTATATAATTTAGATCTGAAAACACCAGCATAAACAGGAGACATCATTTAAAGATGAGTATGAATCGTCTATTCTTTTTCATCATCACTGTGATCAGGTTGCAAAGGAGATGTTTTTCTCTTTGTTTTCCCTAAGCCACTACTTTCTGGCTCTTCAGGAATTTGATTCTCTTTTTCAGAATCTTTAGGGGAAAGCCTGAATAATTCTCCAGTTCCTTTTTCCACTTTGTAGTTGGGTGTACACAAACTGGATTCCCTCCTGAATATTTCTTTTCAGCTTTCTTTGGGGACAAAAGTGACATCATGGAAGATGTAGAGGCACTCAGTACTTTCCTGGGGGCTCAAGAGGTCACCACTTCCCTGTAAGTGCCCCAACATGGTCTCCTTTAGTCAACACCATGGTAGGAGGAGATGAGGGAGCTGCACTGACTTCTTGGCAAGGATGTCCCACTGGACAAGTACCTCTTTTTCCTGTTCACCTGAGCATCACAAAGGGTCCTATAGATCCTCACTATTCCATAATTTGTAATCAAAAAGAAGTTTTCATGCAAAATCTGAGCAACTCCTTTCAAGATAACAATATATAACAACCATTATCAAATTCCCATCATTTTATTTTGAAATCCTGTATTGTTATTGTTTTGGAGTTTACTTTATTATTTTTTGTGTTTTCTGTTTTTTTCTCTTTAAAATTAAAAAAAAGTTTTCCTTTGATTTTTTTTCTAGTAGAAGTACCCAAATTTGGTACAAAGACACATGAAAGACAAGATTTGCAAGTTTTGGAGAAGGTAAAAAGTGAATCAGCAGATTACTCATGAATGGATAATGATGATCCATTATGATAAAATATATGCTTTCATAACAGAAGAGTGGGCAAGTGAATGATGTTGATTATGATGATGATGATGATGACTTTGATTTATGCCATGTGAGCCAAAGTTTCTGTGACAGTGAAATAGAGCAAGAATCAACTGATACAGACACAGGGAATGAAGAACTGCTTGATTCAGATGATAAATAAAATGGCTATATAAGTACATATTTGACTAATCAAAAAGTTGCAAGATGGCCATGCAACCAAGTGAAATGACCCAATGTTATAATTAGGTCCAAAATATAGTGAGGATCTTAGACAATAGACCAGAACTGACATTCAATGTTGGAAATTGTAACATGAAAAGCTATAAGATTCTGTGAAATACACAAAGGCTAAAATGCAAGTAAAATGTTTTATGTCCACCAATAACCATTTTCAAAAATGTATTTGTTACTTACCTCACTAGTTGAACTGAAAGCATCCATGGGTCTGATGTACTTAGCACAGATTTATTGTGGTTATTGCAGGAATATAAAAGGGTTATTGAAAAGATGGGTCAAAATATGGCATGAAAATCTATGTTCTTGTAGATATGAAGGATTATTAGAATTCAGCCATCATGTCCTTATTCATGTAATAATAAACCAAATGATGTTGTGAACATACTTGTTGCACTAATCTCCTGAACTAATCAAAATGTGACAGCAAACAACCAGGTAATCAGTTTCCAATTGATGTTACATTTACAAATAGAGCACAAGTTAACCAACAAAGAAACTGCACACAGGAACAAAGTAGAAATTCCAAGTGAAGTGATGCAATTTCAAAACAGACAATTGTATTTTCAGAAAGATATAACATTGCCCTCATATATGGCAAAGAAAAATAAACTGGTATCACTGATATCAACATTGTACCATGATGGAAATATTGATAGGAAACCCTCAACAAAACAGGAGCCTAAGATAAAAACATTCTACAATTAAATGAAAAGTGGAGTAGCTGTTGTTTATGAGTTATATGGCAACTATGATGTCATGTGACATCACATGGGAAAAAACAAAATGTTTCTGTCTGGGGTACTATGCAAAAAAAAAAAGTAGAGCATAGCATTGCGCTGACAGATGAGCAGGCAAGCAAAGAATCACAAAGACCTACTGTGACAACAGGAAAACAAAAAGATATAAAATGTGCCCTACAAGAAAGTACAGGAAAACAAAACATACACCCTATAAATGTAAGCAATCCTTACATTGTTTTGTTGTTTTTAGTCTGATTCGTTGTTTTTACTTTTTTATTTTTTCTTATTTATTATTATTTTTTATTTTATTTTGAAGGTAGTAAAATACAGCAGGACAAGACAGGACATAGCCAACTGAGGCAGTGCAGTGAAATTGGTACAGAACCTCATAGCAGGTTACCACAATAACAGCAATAGGTACACTAGTATATCTGGTTTTCTTCATAATAGTTGTTCCTTCAATCAGGTAGAGCAATATCAAAGGAAATACTGAAATTATAAAAACAGAATATTGAATAAAGCAATATCATTGATCAGAACAGAGCAAAACAGAGATAAAAATATTTGCCTTTAAAGAGATGGCAAAAGAAAATCCCCCCTTATTTGCTTTATTGCCTATAGTCAAACTCGCAAGACATGCTCAGATCTCTGGCTCTCACTTGCTAGTAGGGAAGGGGAGGATGGATGTTTGAGTCTTAGCCCATGCCCCAGTAGGCTCACAGCCACCAACCAGAGGGGTGAACTGGCTGCCCATTTTCCCATTGCCCTAAGGTCCAACATGGCGCAGCAAGGATCTCAGGAAATGCTGATATGGTTCTCGCCCTGGGGCGGCTGGGGCTTACCAGGCCACAGCCACTTACCAGAACAGCATGTTAGTGGCTGCCTGTTTTCCCAGTGCCCCAAGATCCAACATGGCACTTCGTGGGTTTCAGGAGATGCTCATATGGTTCTTGCCCTGGGGTGGCCACAGCTTGCCAGGCCACAACCACTTACCAGAGCAGCATGCTGGCAAATGCCTAGCTAGTGTTATTTTGACTGGGACTGTATGAAATATGTATAACAATTTTGGGATAATGGCCATTTTACAATGTTTGTTTTTCTTATCTGTGAATAAGGAATGTCTTCCCATTTTCTGAGATCACTTTCAATTTCATTTTTTTTTTATTTAAAGAGGAAAGAAACAAAGAAAAGGGTAGCAATACTACAAAATTCCAAAGGGAAAAAAGAAGAAAACCACCAAGAAATCACTAGTTGATAAATTACATACTGTCATCCTGGAAATAGTTGTTTAAGTTACCAAATTAAAGCATGCAAAGTAGACATTCAAACAGTGAGATTGCTAACAATTCTGCTCAACAATCTAACAAAAATATAGGAATACAGTCATCTATCTTACACACTTAAACATACATGCAGTTATATAGTTTAGAGCACTTTCTTTTCCTCTCTTTCTTACAATAGCAATTATACATTCTGGGTTTTATTATTTCTACATTTCTTATTACTTTTTACACTAGAGACACAGGTGATATTTATAAATATGATCCTTATTTATTTAACTAACAAGGATGGTTTCAAGTTATCTCCATTTACCTATAAAGGCCTTAAGATCATCCTTTTTTATAGCTGAGTAATATTCCATTGTATAAAAATAACACATCTTTTTCATCCACTCTGCAGTGAATTGTCATCTTGGTTGTTTCCAACATTTAGCTATCACAAATTATGCTGCTATAAACATGGATGAACATATATCACTGTGATATGAACTATTCAGTTTTTCTGGGAAAATATCCAGGAGGGCAACAGCTAGGTGGAATGGAGCTTCCAATCCTAGTCTTCTGAGAATTCTCCATACTGATTTCCATAGTGGTTGCACCAGTCTACACTCCCACCAACAGTGGAGCAGTGTTCCTTTTTCCCCGCAGCCTCGCCAACATTTGTTATCAGTTGATTTCTTGATGGCAGCTATTATTTCCAAAGTGAGATGAAATCTCAGTGCTGTTTTAATTTGCATTTCTCAAATGACCAGTGATGGTGAACATTTCTTCATGCATTTGCCATTCACGTATCTTCCTCTGAGAACTGTGTGTTCATCTCAGATGCCCATTTTTGGAGAGGGTCTCTGAATTTGGGTGGCTTGATGTTTTTCAGTTCTTTACATGTTCTGGATACAAGTCCATTGTCTGAGGGGTTGCTGGCTAAAATTCTTTCCCATTCTATGGGTTTTCTTTTCACTCTGTTGGTGATTCCTTTTGAAGTGCAGAAACTTTTCAATAATATGAGATCCCAGTTGTTGATGCTTTAAAATGTTTTCCATGCAGTTTGTGTTTTGTTCATGAGTTCTCTGCCTACCCCTATGTCTCCAAGACTTCTACCTACCTTGTCTTTCAGTAGATTTAGTGTTTCTGTTTTAATATTTAGGTCTTTGATCCATTTAGACTTTAGTTTTGTGCATGGTGATAGGCATGGATCTAGTTTCAGTCTTTGGCAAGTGGAGAGCAAATTTTTCCAACACCATTTATTAAAGAGGCTATCCTTCTTCCAGTGAAGATATTTAGCCCCTTTGTCAAATATCAGGTGGCTAAGTGTCTTTGTAGTTGTGCTTGCATCTTCTAATATGTTCCATTGTTCTTCAGGTCTATTTCTTTGCCATATGCTGATTTTGTCACTGTGGCTTTTCAGTACAGTTTTAAATCAGGAATTGAGATGCCCCCTGTCTTGCCTTTGTTGCCCAGAATTACCTTTGCTATTCTAGGTTTCTTCTGTTTCCAAATGAATTTTAGGAGTACTTTCTCTAGATCTGTGAGGTATGTCAATGGCATTTTGATTGGGATTGCATTAAATCTGTATAACAGTTTTGGGAGTATGGCCATTTTCACATTGTTGGTTCTTCCTAGCCAAGAGCAAAGAATATTCTTCCATTTTATAATATCCTCTTCAATCATCTTTTTCAGGATAGTATAATTTTCAGCATATAGGTCTTGTACATTTTTGTTAGGTTGATTATTAAGTATTTTGTTTTTTTACATGTTATTGTAAAGGGTGATATTTCCATAACTTCTCTCTCAGTGAGTTTTTTGCTTGTGTACAGGAATGCTATTGATTTTTGAGCACTGACTTTGTATCCAGCTATGCTGCTGAATTTGTTTGTTACCTCTAGTAGTCTTTTAATGGAGTTTTTTGGTTCTTCTATATAGAGTATCATGTCATCTGCAAATAGTGATAATTTAACTTCTTCCTTTCCTATCTTTACTCCTTTTATTTCTCTCTCTTGTCTGATTGCCCTGGTTAGTGTTTCCAGAACTATGTTGAAAAGGAGTGGTGATAGTGGACATCCTTGTCTTGTTCCTGATTTTAAAGTGAAAGCTTTCAGTTTTTGTCCATTTAGTATAATGTTGGCTGTTGGTTTGTCATAGATGGCCTTTATAAGGTTGAGGTAGACACCATGTTTTCTGAGTTTCTGAAGGATTTTATCATGAATATGTGTTGGACTTCATTGAAAACTTTTTCTGCATCTATTGAGATGACCATGTGGCTTTTGGTTTTGGCTCTGTTGATATAGTGTATTATATTTACTGATTTGCATATGTTAAACCATCCCTGGATTCCTGTAATGAACCCCACTTGGTCATGATGTATACTCTTCTTGATGACTTGCCAAATTCTATTTGCCAGTATTTTATTGAGAATCTTTGCATCAATATTCATTAGTGACATTGGCCTATAGTTCTTCTTTTTGGCTGGGTCTTTCTCTGGTTTTGGTATGAGACGAATACATGCCTCCAGGAATGATTTAGGGAGGATTGCTTTGTTTTCAATTTCATTGAAGAGTTTAAGGAGCATTGGTGCCAAATCTCTAAATTTCTTGTAGAATTCAGCCATGAATCCATCAGGACCTGGACTTTTCTTTGTTGGTAAATTTTTAATTACATTTTCAATTTCAATAGCTGATATTGGCCATTCAAAATTGTTATATCTTGTTGGTAGAGTTTTGCTAGTTCATATGTTTCTAGAAATCTGTCCATTTCCTCTGTGATTTCCATTCTATGTGAGTAGAGATTTTCAAAGTAGGTATTCATGATCATTTGAATTTCCATGGCATCTGTAGTAATTTCCCCCTTTTCAGTCCTTAGTACATGAATTTGGGTTTTTTTTCTTTCTTTTTCTTTATAAGGTTAGCTAGAGGTTTGTCAATTTTGTTTATTCTCTCAAAAAACCATCTTTTTGATTTACTAATGCTTTCTATTTTTTCAGTTTCTATTGCATTGATTTCTGCTCTAATCTTTACAATTTCCTCTCTTCTATATGCTTTGGGTTTAACTTGCTTTTCTTTTTCTAGAAGGTTGAGATGAAGCATTAGGTTGTTTATTTGTGCTTCTTCTGTTTTCTTGATATGACAATGTATTGCTATATATTTCCCTCTTAAGACTACTTTCATTACATCCCACAGATTATATTACATTGTTTCCACATTTTCATTGAATTGTAGGTATTGCTTTATTTCTTCTTTAATTTCATCTGTAGCCCACTGCTTATTCAAAAGGTTTTTATTGAATTTCCATGTATTTATGCAGGTTTTGCAATTTATTTTGCCAATAATTTCCAATTTCAGTGTGCTGTGATCAGATATTATGCATGGGATAATTTCAATACCTTTGCAGTTACTTAAGAATGTTTTATGGCATAATATATGGTCTATTTTGGAGAATGTCCCATGTGCTGCTGAGAAGAATGCATATTCTGATGTGGTTGGGTGAAACACTCTGTAAACATCTAATAAGTCCAATTGCTCAAAGGTATGATTCAGTTGTATTATTTCTTTGCTGACTTTTTGTCTAGTTGATCTATCTCTTTGTGACAATGGGGTATTAGGGTCCCCTGTTATAATTGTGTTCTTGTGTATTTGGTTTTTCATGTCAATTAGTATCTGTCTTATATAGTTGAGTGCTCTTGTGTTTGGTGCATACATATTTATAATTGTTATTCTTCCTTTTGAAATTTTCCACTAATGAGTATGTAGTGACCTTCTTTATCTTTTTTAATCATTTTAGGCCTGAAGTTTATGTTGTCTGCAAATAGAATAGTTACTGCTGCTTTTTTCTGGGTTCCTGTTGCATGCAATACTGACTTTTAATCTATGAGTTTCCTTTTGAGTCAGATGTGTTTCTTATGTACAGTATATTGTGGGATTCTGTTTCTTGATCCATTCTGTCAACCTATTTCTTTTGGTAGGTGAATTGTGGCCATTTACATTTATGGATATCACTGATATGCACTGGCTCGACTTTGCCATGTTATGTTCCAGTTGTTTGCTTTCTGCTTTTCCCCCTTATTTAATTGCTTGTCCTACCTGGAGGTTTCTTTCTATTGTTCTGGGATTGTGGTCATTTTTATCTCTATGTAGTATGTCTTTCAATATTATTTCTAGGGTTGGTTTAGTGGACATTAATTTCTTCAGTTGTTCTTTGTCATGGAAGTATCTTTTTTCTCTGTTGAATTTGAATGAAAGTTTTGCTGGGTACATCAGTCTGGGTTGAAAGTTGTTTTCTTTCAGGGCTTGAAATACCTCACTCCAAGCTTGTCTTGACTCAAGGGTTTGTCCTGAAGTCTGCTGTGATTCTGATGGGCTTTCCTTGATAGGTGAGTTGTGCCTTTTCTCTAACAGCTTTTAGTATTTATTTTTCATGTTGTGTGTTTGAGATCTTAATTATTATGTGTCTGGGTGTAGATTTATGTTGGTTGTGACTGTGGCATCCTATATGCCTCACTTATCTGCATATCAGATTTTTTCAACATGTTTGGGAAATGTTCTGCTATTACTTCTGTGAATACTTTTGTTATGTCATTTGCATTGACTCCTGTGTCTTCACTAATGCTTATTAATCTTATAAATTGTTGCTCTTGGCATCATCTTGAAGCTTTTGGATTGGCATTTCCTGCTGCTTTGTTATTTTTAGAACAAAAATATTTGTTAGACCCTTTCATGATCACTAATTGCAATCCTGTCCTCAAGGTCCAAAATCCTATCCTCAACTTCATTTAAACAGTTTTGCACACTTTGAATAGAATATTTTGTTTCTTGGATGTCTCTTTCAGTTTGTTTCATGAATTCTACTTATTTTCTATATTGTTCATTCAAGGTTTTAATTAGTTTCTCATGCTCCTGTACTTTTTTCTCTATTTCTTCTTCAGCTGTGTTCAACAACTCCTTTACTAAGGTTGTTATTTCTATCTTTACATGGGAGAGTACTGCTAATTTGATTTCCTGTGGTTGGATTCCAGGCCCTGCTCACTACTTGCAGTTTGTTGGACATGGCCTGGTTAGGTCCCCATCCCTCTCATGCACCTTTGGTTGGTTCCAGGTGCAGGGCATGGTCTTACCACCTGGGAGCAAAGTTCCAAGTTTTTTTCCATGCACTGGGATTCCTACAAGCGTGCGGTCAGGGTCTGCAGCTGGATTCTAGGCCCTGCTTACTGGTTCACTTTTGATTTCTTATTCAGGGTATTATAATTTTCCCTGAATAGATGTTTTACTTTTCTCAATAGATTCATTCCTATTTCATTTTTTTTGGATGCTATTGTGGTGTGGCTTCTCTTATTTCTCTCAGTGAATGCTATTGATTTTTGAGTGTTGACTTTGTACCCAGCTACATTACTGAAATTATTTATTGTACCCAGGAGTCTTTCAATGGAGTTTTGGGGGGTTTCTATGTATAGTATCATGTCATCTGCAAATAATGATAATTTAACTTCTTCTCTTCCTATCCTTACTCCTTTTCTTTCTCTCTCTTGTCTAATAGCTCTGGCTAGTATTTCCAACACTATATTGCCATATGATGATATAGTGGTGATAATGGACATCCTTGTCTTGTTCCTGATTTTAGAGTAAAGGCTTTCAATTTTTGGCCATTTAATATGACACTGGATGTTGGTTTGTCATAGATGGCTTTTATCATATTGAGTTAAAGACCATCTATTCCAGTTTTCTGTAAAGTTCTTATCATGAATAAGCTTTGGACCTTAAGAAAAGCTTTTTCTGCAACTATAGAAATGATCATGTGGTCCTTATTTTGGGGTCTATTGATATAGTGGGTTACAATTATTGCCTTGTGTATGTTAAACCATCCCTGCATGCCTGGGGTGAATCCCACTTGGCCATGGTGTATAATCTTTTTGATGATTTGATGCATTCTGTTTGCCAATATTTTATTGAGAATTTTTGCATCTATGCTCATTAGGGAGATTGACCTGTAGCTGTCTTTTTTTGTTTGGTCTTTCTCAGGTTTTGATATAAGAGTAATATTTGCTCCCAGGAATGAGTTAGGGAGAATTGCTTCCCTTTCAATTTCACTGAAGAATTTGAGAAGTGTCAGCATTCAATCTTCTTTGAATTTCTTGTAGAATTCCACAATGAATCTGTCTAGACCTGGGCTTTTCTTTGTTGGTAAGCATTTAATTACATTTTCAATTTCATTAATTGAAATTGTGTTCCTCAGTAGTTTTACATCTTCTTGATCCAGCTTTGGTCATTCATATGTTTCTAGGAATCTGTCCATTTCTTCTGTGTTAACAAGCATATAAGAGTAGAGGTTTTCAAAATAGTGTATTGATGATCTATATTTCCACAGGGTCTGTAGTGATTTCACCATTTTAATTCCTTATTGCATGAATTTGAGTTTTTCTTTCCTTTTTTTAATAAGGTTGGCTAGGGGCTTATCAATTTATTTATCCTTTCAAAAAACCAACTCTTTGATTCATTGATTCTTTGTATTGTTTAGTCTCTAGTGCATTGATTTCTTCTCTCATTTTTATAATTTCCCCTCTTCTTTTGGTTTGGGCTTGACTTGCTCTTCTTTTTCTAGATGTTTGTGTTCATTCTGTTTTCCTAATGTGGGAATTCACCACAATAGATTTTCCTCTGAGGACTGCTTTCATTGCATCCCACAGGCTTCAGTAAGTAGTATTTGTATTTTCAGTTGTTCGTAAATATTGTTTAATTTTTTCTTTAATTTCCTCTGTCACCCACTGATTGATCAGGAGTGTATTATTCAATTTCCATGTGTTTGTGGGATTTTTGCTGTTTCTTTTGTCATTAATTTCTAGTTTCATGATACTGTGATCCAATAACATGCATGGGATAATTTTAATTCTTTTGCATTTACTTAAGCATGTTCTGTGGGACTAGTATATGGTCTATTTTAGAGAACATTCCATATGCTGCTGAGAAGAATGTATATTCTGATGTTGTTGGGTGGAACACTCTATATACATCTACCAAGTCCATTTGTTCACAGGTGTGATTCAGTTCTGTTATTTCCTTGCTAATTTTCTGTATAGTTGATCTAACCTTTTGTGTCATTGGAGTGTTAAGGTCTCCTGTTATAATTGTGTTATTTCTTATTTGATTCTTCATTTCTGTTAATATTTGTTTTGCATAGCTGGGTTCTCCCAAATTTGGTACATATATATTCAAGTTTGTTATCTCTTCCTCTTGAAGTTTTCCTCTAACTAGTATGTAGTGACCTTCATTATCTCTTTGGATTATTCTTGGTTTGAAATTCACATTGTCTGCAAACAGAATAGCTACCCCTGCTTTTTTGGGGGGATCCTGTTTCATGTAGTATGGTTTTACAACCTTTGACTTTCAGTCTATGAGTTTTCTTTTGGGTTAGATGGGTTTCTTGTAGACAGCATATGGGTGAGTGTTGTTCCTTGATCCATTCTGCCAGTCTGTTTCTTTTAATTGAGGAATTGAGGTCATTTGCATTAATGGTTATAACTGATATGTATTGGTTTACTTTTGACATGTTATCTTTCTGCTGTTGATTTTTTTACCTTTGCACTCTGTTTAATTATTTGCCTTGTTTAGTGGTTGTTCCTATGTCTGTCTAGAATGTCTTTGAGTATCCTTTGCAGGGTTGGTTTGATTGTCATGAAGTTCTTCAGCTGTTCTTTGTCATGGAAGTATCTTATTTCTCCATCCATTTTGAAGGACAGTTTTGCAGGGTATAGCAGTCTGGGTTGGAAGTCGTTTTCCTTTAGGATCTGAAATATTTCACTCCATGCTATTCTTGACTTCATTGTTTGTGTTGAGAAGTCTGCTGTGATTCTGATAGGCTTTCCTTTATAGGTGATCTGTCTCTTCTCTCTAGCAGCTTTTAATAGTCTGTTCTTATGTTGGATTTCTGGGATTTTGATTATTATATGTGGGTATAATTTTATTTTTGTTACAGTTATTTGGAGTTCTATATGTTTCACTGATCTATGTGTCACTTTTCATTCTCATGTTTGGGAAATTTTCAGCTGTTACTTCTGTAAATAGCCTCTGGATATCATTTTTGTTGTCACCCTCTTTTTCATTTATACCTATCAATCTTATGTTGCTTTTGTTTGCATCATCTTGCAGATGTTATTTCTGATTCCTTGTTATTTTTAGAAGATCTTTCCTTTCCTGTTCACTAGCTGCAATCTTGTCTTCAAGGTCTGAAATTCTATCTTCACTTTCATTGAGGTGGTTTTGCCAACTTTTGATGGACTTTTTTATTTCCTGTATGTCTCTTTGAATCTGGTTCATACATTCTGTTTGTTTCTTACATTATTCATTCAGGGTTTCCATCTTTTTGCATTGTTCCTCTAATTTTTAGCTATGTCTTCTTTAGATATGCTCAGCATTTCTTTCATTACATTTATTGTTTCTTATTTTACCTGGGAGATTATTTCTGATCTGAGTTCTTTTATAGCTTCCTTGAGTTGTTTCTTTATTTCAGTTGTTATTGTTTCAGGAATTTCAGGGGTATGGCTTACATTTTCTTCTGTGTCCGTGTCTTCTAGGCTTGCTTGGGTTGGGCTGAAGTTTGAGATTGCATTTTTCTCATTCATTGTTTCATTTTCCTATATTTCCAGGTTTTGAGCAATATTCCAAAGCTTCCCCCATGTGCTAGGAATTGCCTGGTCCACTTTTGGTTCACAGGGTAGACTGCAGGCAACTGCTAGCTACTTGGAGGTTGCTGGGCATCACCCAGCTAGGCCCGCAGGAACCCCCTGTGCATCCTCTGGAGATTTGGGATGCTGGGTGTGGCCTTACCTGATGGTAGTGATGCTCCAAAGCTTCCCCCTTGTGCTGGGAATCAACTTGTGCATGTTTGGCTCCCAGAACTGAATTCAGACCCCTGCTAGCTGCTTTCAGGTCAAGGCTCAAGGCCCAGTTAGGTCAGCAGGGACCTCCCATGTGTCATCTGGTGATTTGGGATGCTGGGTGTGGTCTTACCACCTGTGCACAATGTTTCAAATCTTCCCTATGTGCTGGGATAAAACTCATGCACATTCAGCTCCTGGGACTCAATTCAGGCCCCTGCTAGCCAGTTAGAGTTCACTGGGTATGGCCTAGCTGGGTGATGCAGGGATCTCCCGTGCATCCTCTGGTGATTTGGGATGCTGGCCATGGTCTTACCACCTGGGAGCGATGTTCCAAAGCTTTCCCGTGCACTGGGATTCAACTCACACATGTTCGGCTCCCAGGACAGAAATCAGGCCCACATTAGCTGCTTGGAGTTCACTGGGCATGGCTGCCAACATCTTATTAAATGGCCCAAAACTGAAAACTTTCGATCTAAAATCAGGAACAAAAAAAGGACATCCACTATCACCACTCTTATTCAGTATAGTTCTGATAATATCATTAGAGTAATTGGACAAGAGAAAGAACTAAAAGGAATAAAGATAGGATAAGAACTTAAAATTGTTATTGCAGATGACATGATACTCTACATAGAAGACACCAAAACTCTACCAAATGACAACTACACTTAAGAAAGTGTAGCATAATTGCATCCATGCTAAACCATCAAAAATGAATGGAATTCCTGTATATCTAAAAGAACTCACTGAGAGAGAAATAATACATTTCAAAATAGCATCCAAAAAAAGAGACACATCTAGGAATGAGTTTAACAAAAGAAGTAAGAGATCTATGTTATAGTTTGTGTCTATATGTGGTCCCCCAAGTCTCATGCAGTCGTGGAGGTAGCTGAATCTACTGTTTGTGATTGGTTTATTGTCTAGCACTGGGATTTGTGGTGTGAGTGCTGTACCTGCCCGGGGTGGAGCTGGCATACATTATAAGGGAGAGAAGGTATGTCTTTCCTCTTTTGTTCTGTTCACTCGATGTTTATGGTGGCAATGAACAGCTCCCTCACCATGCGATCCTGCCTTGGAGCCAGCTAAGTATGGACTGGAACTCCCAAAAATGTAAGAAATACTTGCTTCACTTTGGGCATCAGGTACCTTATTTCAACAATGAGAGAAAAGTAACCAAGACAGAATTTGATACCGGGTCATTGCTGTGACTGTACCTGACCTTGTGGTTCAAGAGCTTTTGGGAATGGCTGATAGGAAGAGTCTGGAAAGGTTTGGAGATATCACCTCAAAAAGTGGTGCTGGAACATCTTAGGCTGTTCTGTAGGGGAGATTCTTATCAAAGCTCAGGAGACCAGAAGGCTGACAGAAAATCTGCCAGTAGAGACCATGCTTGAGAGGTTTCTGCTGGAAAAAAGGACTACATTGGTTGTTGAACTCCATATGATGTATGTTATGGCTTAGCAAAAAGTTTGTCTGCATTTTTCTCATGTCCAGAGACTCTGCCTGAAACTGAAATTAAGGTCAGTGGGCTGATTAATCTGGCAAAGGAAATTTCAAGGTAGTTTATTGTTGAGGTGGTGGCATGGATATCATTCAGGGCTGTTAGCCTGGTTTATATTGTGAATCAAGAGCAAAGATGATTTAAAATGTTCTGAGTTTGGCCAGAAAGCTGTGAACTGTAAATATAGAGCTGAGACCTCAATTGTAGAGAAAGAACAAAGAACTTAAAAGGATGGCCTGGGGGCATCCCAGGAAGCAGTGGGTCTCCACCCTTTGCAGACCCAAAGCTACAAAAGTGAAAGAGGTTGCTCAGAGAAGGGAACTTCAGAGTGTCATATTCCACAGTGGCAGCAGAGGCCATGTGATGTTCCAAAATGGTGGTGGTTGGCAGCTTGTGAGCTGAAGCCTGCCAAAGCTGTGCAGCCATAGGACTTTGCTTGGAACCTAGTAGGTCCCTGCCCACCTCCCCAAACAGGTTGGGACCTCTAGATCACCACTCAGGTCCTGGCTTGGCCCCACCCAGTGACTTCCAGATAACTGGAAAGAACCACAGGTGAACTGAAGCCCACCACAGCAATCCCTACCTAGTTGTGCAGCTGCTGGACTCAGCATAGAACCTGGTAGGCCCCCACCTAGCATACACAAACAGTGTGGGACCTTTAGGTCATCATTCAGGTCCTGGTTGGGGCCCATCAAATGACCTCCAAGTAGCCAGAAGCCAACACATGTAAGCTGAAGCCTGCCACAGTGATTTCTACCTAGCTGTGCAGTGGCAGGTCTTTACTTGAAACCTCATAGCACCACACCTAGAGGCCCCAAGAAGCTGGGGAGCTTTGGTGTGCCACATGGCATGAGCTGAAAGCCTGCCCAGCATACTTCACATACCACTCAGCCTTACTACACAACTCAGAACCTGGTAGGCCCCTACCCAGTGACCTCAAGCAGCTAGGGAGCTACAGTGAACCACATGGGGAGTATTAAAGGTCCACCCAGTGAATATTGCCCATCTGGGGAGCCTTTAAGTGCCACTAAGAATGTGGGAAATACAGGAAAATGACAAAACAAAAAGCAAAATGCAATCTCAAATCTCCAGTCCATGCCAAACAAGCCTAGGAGACATGGACATAGAAGAACGTGCAAGTCATAACCTGAAACTTCTGAAACAATAGTACCTGAAGTAAAGAAGTAACTCAATGAAACTGTAAAGGAACTCAGATCAGAAATAATCTCCCAAGTAAAAGATGAAATGATAAACATAATAAAAGAAATCTGAATGCATCTAAAGAAGACATAATAAAAACAACTGAGGAGCACTGCAAAAAGATGAAAACCTTGCATGAACAATATAAGAAAGCAATAGAATGTATAAAACAATCAAGGAGATATCCAGTAAATCAAAAATTCCATCAAAAGTTGTCAAAACAGGGCTGGGGATTTAGCTCAGTGGTGCAAGTGCCTGCCTGGCAAGTGCAAAGTCATGAATTTGATCCTCAGTACCAAAAACAAAACAAAACAAAAACAAAAACAAAAGTTGTCAAAACTGCCTCAATGAAAGGTAAGATAGACTTTCAGACCTAGAATACAAGATTGTATATAGTGAACAGGAAAGGAAGATCTTTTTACAATAACAAGGAATCAGGAAATAATTAAATAGTTGCAAGATGATTTTCTTTAAAAATAATAAAAGATTGATAAGTGTAAATGAAAAAGGTGACAACACAAATGTTATCAAAACGCTATTTACAGAAACAATAACAGAAAATTTCCCAAACATGGGAATGGAAAGTGACATACAGATCAATGAAGCACATAGAACTCTGATTAGCCATATCCAAAATAAAGCTACACCCAGACATATAATAATCAACATCCCAGAATCCAACATAACAACAGAATATTAAAAGCTGTTAGAGAAAAGAGACAAATCACCTATAAAGGAAAGTCCATCAGAATCACAGCAGACTTCTCAACACAAACAGTAAAGTCAAGAGCAGCATGGAGTAAAGAATTTCAGATGCTAAAGGAAAATGACTTCCAGCTCAGATTGATGTACTCTGAAAAATTATCCTTAAAAATTGACAGACAAATAAGATACTTCCATGACAAAGAACAGCTGAAGAACTTCATGACTATCAAGTCAACCCTGCAAAGCATAGTGAAAGATATTCTAGATAGAAATAAAAATAACTATGACTTCAAGAACATCAAAAGAAAAAAAGCACCAATTAAGGCAAACAGTTAAACAGAGGGAAAAGATAAAGAACCAATGGCAGAAAGATAACATGAGAAAAATAAGCCAATATGCATCACTTAAAACCATTAATTTAAATGGCCTCAATTCCCCATTTAAAAGAAATAGACTGGCAGAATGGATCAAGAAACAACATCCAACCATATGCTGTATATAAGAAACCCACCTAACCCAAAGGAAATTCATGGACTGAAAGTCAAAGGTTGGAAAACAATACTCCATGCAACAGAAACCAAAAAAGCAGGGGTAGATACTCTGTTTTTAGAAAGTATGAACGTCAAACCAAGAATGATCCAAAGAGATCATTCTTGTAAGGGGGAAACTTCAAGAGGAAGATATAACAATCTTAAATGTATATGAATCAAATTTGGGAGCACCCAGCTATACAAAACAAATATTAACAGAAATGAAAAATCAAATAAACAATAACACAATTATAATGGGAGAACTTAACAGCCCGTTGACACAGAGACAGATCAATTAGACAGAAAATCAGCAAAGAAATAACAGAACTGAATCACACCTGTGAATAAATGGACTTAGTGATGAGTACAGAGTGTTCCATCCAACAACATCAGAATATACATTCTTGTAAACAGCACATGGGACATACTCTAAAATACACCATAGACTAGCCTACATAACATGCTTAAGTAAATGCAAAATAATCAAAGCTATCCTATGCATGTTATCTGATCATAGTGCCAAGAAAGTACAAATTTATGACAAAAGAAACTGCAAAAACTCCACAAACACATGGAAATTGAAAATTACAGTCCTGATCAATCAGTGGGTGACAGGTAAAATTAAAGAAGAAATTAAACAATATCCATAAGTAAATGAGAATACAAATAAAACTTACTGGAACCTGTGGGATGCAATGAAAGAAGGAAATTCTATTGTGGTGAATTCCCACATCAGGAAAACAGAATGAATACAAATAAAGAACCTGATGCTACATCTCAAACATCTAAAAAAAAGAAGAATAAGTCAAGCCCAAAGCCAAAAAAAAGAGGAAATTATAAAGATGAGAGAAGAAATTAATGCAATACAGACTAAGAAAATAACACAAAAAAATTAATGAATCAAAGAGTTGGTTCTTTGAAAGAGTAAATAAACTGATAAGCCCCAGCCAACCTTATTAAACAAATGAAAGAAAAACACTCAAATTCATGCAATAAGGAATTAAAAGGATGAAATAACTACAGATGCTGTGGAAATCTAGATGATCATTATTATAAACTTTGAAAAGCTTTACTCTCACAGGTTTGATAACACAGAAGAAATGGACAGATTCCTAGAAACATATGAATTGCCAAAGCTGAATCATTAAGATGTAAAATTGATAACCCAATTTCAATAAATGAAATAAAAAATATAATTGGAACCTTAGAAACAAAGAAAATCCCAGGTTCTGATGGATTTACTGCTGAATTCTACAAGAAATTCAAGGAAGAATTAATTTTGACACTCCTCAAACTCTTCAATGAAGTTGAAAGTGAAGCAATTTTCCCCAACTCATTCCTGGAAGCAAGTATCACCCTAATACCAAAACCAGAGAAAGACCCAACCAAAAAAGAGAACTACAGGCCAATCTCCCTAATGAATATAGATGCAAATATTCTCAATAAAATACTGGAAAACAGAATGCATCAAATCATCAAAAAGATTATACACCATGACCAAATGGGATTCATCCCAGGAATGTAGCAATGCTTCAATATATCCAAATCAATAATTGCAATACACCATATCAATAGAGCCAAAGATAAGAATCACATGGTCATTTCAATAGATGCAGAAAAACGTTTTGATAAGGTCCAACACTCATTCACAAAAAATGGGATAGTTGGTTTTTACCTCAATTTGATAAAAACCATCTATGACAAACCAACAGCCAATATCATATTAAATGGTCAAAAACTGAAAGCTTTTACTCTAAAATCAGGAACAAGACAAGGACGTCCACTATCACCACTCCTATTCAATATAGTGTTGGAAATACTAGCCAGATATATCAAATAAGAGAGAGAAATTAAAGGAGTAAGGATAAGAAAATAAGTTAAATTATTATTTGCAGATGACATGATACTCTACATTGAAGACCCACAAAACTCCATTGAAAGACTCTTAGGTATAATAACTAAATTCAGTAATGTATCTGGATATACAGTCAACACTGAAAAATCAATAGCATTCCTATACACAAACAAACTCACTGAGACAGAAATAAGAAAAGCCACACCCTTCACAATAGCACCCCAAAAAATCAAATACTTAGGAATCAATCTAACAAAAGAAGCAAAAGATCTATTTAGGGAAAATTATAATAATACCCTGAAAAAATAAATTGAAGAGGATCTTAGAAAATGGAAAGACATTCCTTGTTCACAGATAGAAAGAACAAACATTATGGAAATGGTTATTCTCCCAAAATTGTTATACAGATTCAATGCAATTCCAATCAAAATACCACTAGCATATCTCACAGATCTAGAGAAATCATTCCTAAAATTCATCTAGAACCAGAAGGGACCCAGAATAGCAGAGGCAATTCTGAGCAAGGCAGGAAGTATCACAATCCTTGACTTGAAGTTTTTCTACAAAGCTACTGTGATAAAATCAGCATGGTACTGGAATAAAAACAGATCTGAAGATCGATGGACTAGATTAGAAGATGTAACTACAGCTATAAACACACTGAGCCAACTTATCTTTGGCAATGGGGCCAAACAAATTCACTGCAAGAAAGATAGACTCTTTAATAAGTAGTGCTGGAAAAACTGGCTCTCTGTATGCTGAAACTAGACCCATGCCTATTACCGTTCACTAAACTAAAGTCAAAATGGGTCAAAGATCTAAATATTAAAACAGAGACACTAAATCTTCTGGAAGACAAAGTAGGTATAAATCCTGACAACATAGGGTAGGCAGAGAATTCATGAACAAAACTGCATGAGAAATACTTCCCAGAATCCATAACTGGGATCTTGTCTTATTAAAAAGTTTTTGCCTTCTGAGAAGATGGCAGATTGATAGCTAGCAGGGTAAAGAACCTCTCTGAGGGAAACAGCTCAGATGCTAGAATTTAACACCATGGAGAAACAAGATGAAAGGAGAGGGATTCTCATGACCCAGGAAGAAACTAAGGAAAAAGAAAAAGAAAAAAAAAAAGAAAGAAAGGAAAAATGTGGGCAGAAGGCTGGAGCCAGATGCACTCTCACCAGAGCCTTTCACATGTTGTGCTGGGCACCTTGGAGTCAGATGACTGATGGTCATGCTGAAGTCGTAGTCTATCTGAAATTGGGGGTTGGTGAGCCCAAGGCCCTTGGTGGGAGAATGCACCACAGTGGAGAACAGAACCGGCATGGAGAACTGCACTAACCCATGATGAGTGCTGGGAATTTTGGTCCTGCAGGAGGGGATGACTGGCTGGATGACATATTGAAGTTGGGCAGGATGGGCCAGAACCCAGAACTGCAGTGGCATCAGTCAGCCACTCCTGCCCCAAAGCATACTGGTGAGATCTGTTTGGGGTGGGTCACAACCCTGTTGGGACCCAATAGCCAGGGACAAAATTGTCCCAAACCAGTGACATCCACACAGCACAGACTAACCTGGTGAAGGCACTCACTGTTTGACTGGCTCTGAGGGGAGGGGTCAGCCCCTGCATGCACCTCACTGATCAACAGCAACTGGAGAGGGCAGCAATTCTCTAGACAGCATGCTTCACAAAAACCATAAGCAATATGGAAAGAGCCTGAGACCTCCACCATACACCTGTCTGAAAGAAACCATAAACATGACAAGAGAAACAAACAAAAAAAAAACTTCCAGCTGCTGACCCAGGGAATGTAAGTCAAGGAGAGGCAAATACAGAAGAGATCAAGGGCAGCAAACATGCAATATCACACAGCATCAGCTAACATGAAGACATATCTTCATGATATCATATATGAACTCAAAACTGAAATATTAATGGAACTGAAGCAAGATATAGGAAGATTAATAAAAGAAATGCTAAGCACCTCTCAAGAAG
The DNA here is from genome assembly GCA_004027455.1 of Hydrochoerus hydrochaeris. Classification (NCBI taxonomy): domain Eukaryota; kingdom Metazoa; phylum Chordata; class Mammalia; order Rodentia; family Hydrochaeridae; genus Hydrochoerus; species Hydrochoerus hydrochaeris. The sequence continues at coordinate 414,481 of PVLA01000422.1, read as the reverse complement.
ACATAGATGGAAGAATGGAGGAACACAGAAAAAGGAGAGAAACCTTTGATGAAGAATATTTTTTTAAAAAACCTAGAATACATGAAACTGATTCAAAGAGATTACCAGGAAATTAAAAACTCCATTGAAAGCTGGCAAAATTGCTTGACAGAAACTAAAGTTAGACTTTTTTTGTACCAGGGATCGAACTTACAACCATGCACTTGCAAAGCAGGCACTTATGCTGCTAAGCTAAATCCCCAGCCCTAAAGTTAGACTTTCAAATCTTGAAGATATGTTTACAATGTGTGATTGTGAAAGGAAAGATCTCTTAAAAATAACAAGCAACCAGGAAGTAACAATACAAAAGCAAAAAATAAAATACAAAGGCTAGAAGACAAGAGGGTCTATAACTTAAGAATAAAAAAATGTGATTTTGAGTTCAGTGCTGAGATCCTGGAGCTGAGAGCACCTCCAGTTTCTGTGACCTCTTCTTACTGATGGCTGCAAAGGATTCTTGGACACCCTCAAGCATCACAATGGATCTTGCCTTGTAGCCTGGGCTGGCCTTGAGCCTGTGATCCTCTTGCCTCTGCTTCCCAAATGCTGGGATTGCATGCAGTGTGTACACTGCTGTGTCTCAGTTGAATTGGAGATTTGATCAACAGCTGGAAACAGAAGCAATGCAGCAGTTAGCAGCTGTTTTAGCAATGAATTGGATTTTATCTGGAGAAAAAATGGGATCTGGAAATCATAGAAGAAAACTCATGTGGTTCAGTGGAAGTCTGTCAACTGGCCTCAGGTTCAAGTGTGGCTTTAAAGAGTTTCATGAGGATCACCTGAAGTTCAAGGCCATTTTGGGCTACATAGGTCAAGACCAGCCTGGAGTACACAGAGAGAACATATCTCATCCAAACAACGAAAAACCCAAAACAATGATGAGTAAGAATTTATGACCTGGATCACTGAGGTTCTCTCATCAATAGCAGGAAGCCAATTTCATTATGAAGAGAAAGCAAAGGAGATAGAATGTTGAGTGAAGAGGAAGAATAAGGGGAAGACTTGGACTCCTAAAATTGATTTTGCAGACATTCTGATGAATAATAGTGAGTACCTTAGATCTCACTTTCACAAAATTCTTACAATGTTAATTTTACTTTTTGAAGATGGATTCTTACCACAGGGGCTTGAGTATTAAATATATACTGAGGTTAAATTGAAATCAGAAGCAGTATTCTAATAGTGGAATCGAAGTACTGTAATTAAACAATGGGAAAGGTAGCAACAATTTTAGTGTTTTTGTCTTTTGGACATTTTTTTCAAATGTGAAGGGTGGAGGGAAAGCACAGAAGAAAGGGCTGTTTTTGATATTTGGAGCAATACTGCCATCCAGCAGAATAAATTTCATAAAGCCCCAACTCCAGAGCAGCTCCTCTATGAAAAGCCCTATCCAGTAAAGAAAGCAAGGCTTCCTGATATTGCATAGAACCAGATCCAAGCTGTGTTCCTATCTCTTTTCTCAGAGGCCATGAGAAAAAGTCTGAAATGTGGAGTGCAAGAAAACTTTACAAAAGTTTCACCTAGTAACTACCCAACTAAATGCATCACTCAGGAAAAAAAATACTTGGATACATCATCACTCTTGCCCAAGTCGTTTGAACCAAGTTCTCCTAGACCTCACACTTTACTTCACATTATCTTGTCAAGTAATTATACTTCATCACATACTCTGCAAATTACTTAAAGAAGACATGAGTTCCTTCTATTGTATCTACTACTCCCTAATAATCCGCCGACAGACCTTAAAATAGGACTTGTGTACTTAATACATGCTTTTGAATGACAATTTATAGCTATAATTATAGGGTTGAGACAAATCACTGAATCAAATAATTCATGTACCATTCTGTTTTCATAAAAAATTAAAATGATAGAACTAGAAATTACATAGGTCCCTTTACAAAAAACATAGTACAGGCCTGGAACCTCCCTGTGGGCCCGCCCTGCCAGCGGGAAATTAGCGGAAGACTGCATCAGGGATAAGATGCCTGGAACCTCCCCCGTAGGCCTGCCCTGCCACCGGGAACAACGAGGAGTCCCAGCCAAGACTGAAAACTGCCCTGGACTGCTTCAGCTGGGTCCGGCCTCCCACTTAGAACATCAGAAGATCTCAGCAGGCTTCAGTTAGTGTGAGAAAATTTAGAACTTTGCTCCCAGGTGGGTGAACCTTGGACTACAGCAGAATGACTGTCAGTGTGGTGAGTATACCCCTAAAATAGAGGTGTACAGGGGATAAATAGGGCCAGTAGTAAAACCCCCTCCAACTAACTGTAAGACTTTGGTGTGTCTGAAAAGAGTGATCCCCTCCTACACATAGAAAACATCAGGCAGAGTGAAAATGACAAAAAGGGAAAGCAAAATGCAGTCTCAAACATATAGTTCACCAGAAGGAAGTATAGGAGACATTGAAATAGAGGACCCCAAAAGTAACACAACAGGAATCTCTGAAAAGATAGCAAGTGAAATAAAAAAATAACTGCATCAGGCTATAGAGGAAATCAAATTAGAAGTACTCTCCCATGTAAACAGAAATAACAACTTTAGTAAAGGAGTTGTTGAATGCAGCTAAAGAAGAACTAGAGAAAAAAAGTACATGAGCAAGGGAAACTGATTGAAACTTTGAACAATATAGAAAGCAAGCAGAATTCATGAAACAAACTCAAAGAGACATCCAAGAAACAAAAAATTCTATTGAAAGAATGCAAAACTGCCTAAAGGAAGCTGAGGATAGGATTGCCGACCTTCAGAACATGATCACAATTAGTGATCAGGAAAGGATAGAACTTTTAAGAATAACAAAGCAGCAAGAAATGAATCCAGAAGCTTCATGATGATGCCAAGAGCAACAATATAAGAATAATGGGCATTAGCGAAGATACAGGAGTCCAGGCAAATGACATACGTAAAGTATTTACAGAAATAATAGCAGAAAATTTCCCAAACATGGGGAAAGAATCTGATATGCAGATAAGTGAGGCATATAAAACACCAAACAGTCACAATCAATATAAATCCATACCCAGACACATCATTAAGATCTCAGACATGCAGCATAAAAACAGAATATTAAAAGCTGTCAGAGAAAAGACATAACTCACCTATCAAGGAAAGCCCATTTGAATCATGGCAGACTTTTCAGCACAAACCCTCAAGTCAAGAAGAGCTTGGAGTTAGGTATTTCAAGCCCTGAAAGAAAACAACCTTAACCCAGATTGATGTATCCAGCAAAACTTTCATTCAAATTCAACAGAAAAAAAAGATACTTCCATGACAAAGAACAACTGAAGAAATTCACGTCCACTAAACCAACCCTAGAAAGAGTACTGAAAGATATACTAGACAAAGATAAAAATGACCACAATCCCCAAAACAACAACAGAAAGAAACCACCAGGTAAGACAAGCAATTAAATAAGGGGAAAAGCAGAGAGAAACAACTGGAACATAACATGGCAAAGTCGAGCCAGTACATATCAGTGATAACCATAAATATAAATGGCCTCAATTCACTTATAAAAAGAAATAGACTGACAGAATGGATCAAGAAACAGGAACCCACACATGCTGTATACAAGAAACACATCTGACCCAAAATGAAACTCATAGATTAAAAGTCAAAAGATGGAAAACAGTATTCTATGCAACAGGAACCCAGAAAAAAAGAAAAAAGCAGGAGTAGCTATTCTATTTGCAGACAATGTATACTCCAAACCTTAAATGATTAAAAGAGATAGAGAAGGTCACTACATACTTGTTAGTGGAAAAATTCAAGAGGAAGAACTAACAATTATAACTATATATGCACCAAATACAGGAGCACCCAACTATATAAGACAGATACTAATGGACACAAAAAACCAAATACACAAGAACACAATTATAACAGGAGATCTTAACAGCCCATTGTCACAAAGAGATAGATCAACTAGACAAAAAGTCAGCAAAGAAATAACAGAACTGAATCATACCTGTGAGCAATTGGATTTAGTAGACGTTTACAGAGTGTTCCACCAAACCACATCAGACTACACATTCTTCTTAGCTGCCCATTGGACATTCTCCAACATAGACCATATATTATCCCATAAAACATTCTTAAGTAAATGCAAAGGTATTGAAATCATACCATGCATAATATCTGACCATAGTGCACTGAAATTGGAAATTAATGGCAAAAGAAATTGTAAAACCTGCATAAATACATGGAAATTAAATAACAGCATTTTGAACAACCAGAGGGCTACACATGAAAATAAAGAAGAAATAAAGCAATACCTACAATTTAATGAAAATATAGAAACAACATACTGTAATCTGTGGTATGCAATGAAAGCAGGCTTAAGAGGGAAATATACAGCAATAAATTGTCATATCAAGAAAACAGAATGAGCACAAATAAACAACCTAATGCTCCATCTCACGCTTCTAGAAAAAGAACAGCAAGCTAAACCCAAAGCTCATAGAAGAGAGGAAACTGTAAAGATTAGAGCAGAAATCAATATAATCAAAACTAAAAAAAAAAAAACACCAGGAATTAATGAACTGAAAAGCTGGTTTTTTGAGAGAATAAACAAAATTGACAAACCCCTAGCTAACCTTATCAAGAGAAACAAAGAAAGAAAAAAACCCAAATTCATGCAATAAGAACTGAAAAGGGGGAAATTACTACAGATCCCATGGAAATTCAAAAGTTCATGAATACCTACTTTGAAAATTTCTACTCATATAGAGTGGAAAACACAGAGGAAATGGATAGATTTCTAGAAACATATGAACAACCAAAGATCAACCAAGAAGATATAGCAATTATGAACAACCCAATATCAGCTATTAAAATTGAAAATGTAATTAAAAACTTACCAACAAAGAAAAGCCCAGGTCCTGAAGAATTCACAGCTGAATTCTACAAGAAATCTGGAGAAGATTTGATGCCAGTACTCCTTAAACTCTTCTATGAAATTGAGAAAAAAATCATTCCTGGAGGCAAGTGTTACTCTGATACCAAAACCAGCGAAAGATGCAACCAAAAAAGAGAACTATAGGCCAATCTCACTAATGAACATTGATGCAAAGATTCTCAACAAAATACTGGCAAATACAATGCAGCAAATCATCAAGAAGATTACACATCATGACCAAGGGGGGGTTCATTACAGGAATCCAGGGATGGTTTAACATATGCAAATCAGTAAATGTAATACACCACATCAACAGAGCCAAAAACAAAAACCACATGGTCATCTCAATAGATGCAGAAAAAGCTTTCAACAAAGTCCAACACATGTTCATGATAAAAACCCTTCAGAAACTCGGAAAACATGGCGTCTACCTCAACCTTATAAAGGCCATCTATGACAAACCAACAGCCAACATTATACTAAATGGACAAAAACTGAAAGCTTTCACTTTAAAATCAGGAACAAGATAAGGATGTCCAGTATCACCACTCCTTTTCAACATAGTTCTGGAAACACTAGCCAGGGCAATCAGACAAGAGAGAGAAATAAAAGGAGTAAAGATAGGAAAGGAAGAAGTTAAGTTATCACTATTTGCAGATGACATGATACTCTATATAGAAGAACCAAAAAACTCCATTAAAAGACTACTAGAGTTAATAAACAAGTTTAGCAGTGTAGCTGGATACAAAGTCAATGCTCAAAAATCAATAGCATTCCTGTACACAAACAAAAAACTCACTGAGAGTGAAACTATGGCAATATCGCCCTTTACAATAACATGTAAAAAAAATGAAATACATAGGAATCAACTTAACTAAAACTGTAAAAGACCTATATACTGAAAATTATACTATGCTGAAAAAGATGATTGAAGAGGATAATTAGATAAGGGAAGGACATTCCTTGCTCTTGGTTAGGAAGAACCAACATTGTGAAAATGGCCATACTCCCAAAACTGTTATACAGATTTAATGCAATCCCAATCAAAATACCATTGACATACCTCACAGATCTAGAGAAAGTACTCCTAAAATTCATTTGGAAACAGAAGAAACCTAGAATAGCAAAGGTAATTCTGGGCAACAAAGGCAAGACAGGGGCATCTCAATTCCTGACTTGAAATAGTACTATAAAGCCACAGTGATAAAATCAGCTTGATACTGGCAAAGAAATAGACCTGAGGATCAATGGAACAGATTAAAACATGCAAGCACAACTGCAAAGACACTCAGCCACTTGATATTTGACAAAGGGGCTAAATATGTCCACTGGAAGGATAGTCTCTTTAATAAATGGTGTCGGAAAAATTGGCTCTCTACATGCCAAAGATTGAAACTAGATCCATGCATATCACCATGCACAAAACTAAAGTCTAAATGGATCAAAGACCTAAATATTAAAACAGAAACACTAAATTTACTGGAAGATAAAATAGGTAGAAGTCTTGGAGACATAGGAGTAGGCAGAGAATTCATGAACAAAATGCAATCTGCATGGGAAACACTTCAAAGAATAAACAAATGGGATCTCATATTATTGAAAAGTTTCTACACTTCAAAGGAAATCAGCAACAGAGTGAAAAGAAAACCCACAGAGTGAGAAAAAATTTTAGCCAGCAACCCCTCAGACAAAGGACTTGTGTCCAGAACATATAAAGAATTGAAAAACAGCAAGTTCCCCAAATTCAAAGACCCTCTCCAAAAATGGGCATCTGAGATGAACACACAGTTCTCAGAGAAAGATATACAAATGGCAAATAAATACATGAAGAAATGTTCACCATCACTGGTCATTCAAGAAATGCAAATTAAAACAACATTGAGATTCCACCTCACTCCAGAAAGAATAGCTGCCATCAAGAAATCAACTGATAACAAATGTTGGCGAGGCTGCAGGGAAAAAGGAACACTGCTCCACTGTTGGTGGGAATGTAGACTGGTGCAACCATTATGGAAATCCATATGGAGAATTCTCAGAAGACTAGGATTGGAAGCTCCATTCAACCCAGCTATTCCCCTCCTGGGTATTTTCCCAGAAGAACTGACAAGTTCATATCACAGTGATATATGTGCACCCATGTTCATAGCTGCACAATTTGTGATAGCTAAATCCTGGAAACAACCAAGATGCCCATCAACTGCAGAGTGGATGAAAAAGATGTGTTATTTTTATACAATGGAATATTACTCAGCTATAAAAAAGGATGATCTTGAGGCCTTCTTAGGCAAATGGAGACAACTCGAGACTATCCTCATTAGTGAAATAAGAATCATATTTATAAATATCATATTGTGTCTCTAGTGTAAAAAGTAAATAAGAACAACAAGTGTAATAAAACCAAAATGTGTAATTGCTATTGTAAAAAAGAGAGGAAAAGAAAGTGTTCTAAGGGATATAACTGCATGTATGTTTGGGTGTGTAAAATAGATGACCATATTGCTGAATCTTTGTTGGATCTTTGAGCAGAACTGTTTGTAGTCTGTTTGAATGTTTACTATGTACCCTTTAACTTTGTAACTTGAACAACTACATCCACGATGACAGTATGTAATGTATAAATTACTGATTTCTTAGTGGGTCTTTTTCTCATTTTCCTTTTTTTCTTTCTTTTTTGTTCTTTTAGAATTCTGTATTGTTGCCACTCTTTTTGTTTTGCTTTTTTTTCTTCTCTTTAAATAAAATTTTAAAAAAGTATAATTGCTATTGTTAAAAAAAGAGGAAATAGGAAGTGCTATAAAAGGTATAGCTGCATGTATGCTTAGGTGTGTGGGATTGATAATCATATTTCTAGGTTCTTGTTGGATTGTTGAACAGATCTGTTTGCACTCTCACTGCTTGAGTGTCCACTTTCCCAGTCAGTCTGCTTGAGTGTGCATTTCCCAGTCAATCCAAATACACTTAATTTTGTAACTTGAAAAACTATTTCTAAAAGAACAATATGTAATTTATCAGCTAGTGATTTCTTACTGTTTATCTTCTTTTCTTGAAATTCTGTAATATTTCTACCTTTCTTCTGTTTTTTTCTTTTTAAATAAAAAAAAGTTAAAAAAAATAGAACATTTAATAATGATAATACCATGTATTTGTGTAGCACTTTCCAATTTACAAAATGTTCTTTTCTTGGATTTTGGACTTTGAACTTGCTATGTAGCCAGATTGGCCTCAAACTCTAGCAATCCTGCCTCAGTCTCCTGAGTTCTGAGATTACAAATGTGCACAACCATACCCAGCTACACAATGCTTTTATACTCAATTATTCTCATTAGTGAAGAGATCATTATGAAAACACCAAAACATTAAATAGCCACATGACTGTGGATCAGGGCTCTGACCTGTATCAAGGAATTTAAAACCTAAAATTAAAAACCAACACTGTCAGCTGGGCATGGTAGTGTACACCTATACTCCTAGCACTTGGGAATCTGAGACAGGAGGATAGCTGTAAATTCAAGAGTAGCCTGAGCTACACAGTTAATTCAAAGCAAACTATATGAGACCATTTCTGGAAAAAAAAATCAACACTGTCCCCAAACTATGATGGCTGGCTCATGGTGGTATCTCAGAGGAAGACCCTAAAGACTTCCAGTGACTTTTGATAATCTCAAAAGGGAACAGTATGCTGACCCCTTCCAAGCCCATGGACTTTCTCAAGAAAGTCACAGGAAACCCAGAATTGCCTGGCTTTGCTGAATGCATTTCCCAGTCAATCCAAGTACAGATGATATTCTTCATGGAAAAATGTGTTCAATCTAAGGTCTTTATCCAAAAGACTAGGGCAATAAATTAAAGATCTCCTACTATAATTTCAATGTCTCTCTAAATTTAGGGATGATTCTTTTTAACTTTGAATAAGGGTCATAAAAATATCTTTAAATTTTGATTGCATTAGCTTGATAGCCTGTAATCCAACCTTTATTTATGAATTCTCATTTCAATTCTTATGGAAACAATATTATTGTCCTCATTATAAAAACTATTATAGATAATAATATGTAAAATCTACTCTATTATAGATAAAAATACAGTAATGAGAAGTAGAGATAAGAATTTATGAAATTTGAGTTCAAGAATTATCATATAGAAAGAATAACATAACATTTTAGCAATGATTCTTACTTAAAATATATATGTGTGTGTATATATTATATATATATATCCTCGTGTATCAGAGAAAATTTTATTGATTCTCTGTGATAAGATCAGAAAATAGCATATTTCAGAAAGAATTTTTCATGGAAAAATGAAATAAAAAGGATGTTCTGCCTAACTCTGAGCTAACCAGAAAGTTAAATTATTCAGAACACCCTGTTTCCTGAGTATCCCAGTTATTCATGGTTCTGTAACAGTTCACTCTCTAATGCCATTACTAAACACTGAACAACCACTAGATTTTTATAGGAAGAAAAAATTTCTAAATTCCAAAAGCTCTTCAATGTGGTAGAGGCTATATTCTTAAATTCCCACACCATTTTATGCTGTCAGTGTATATATGGGTTCCTAAGCACACATAATTCCAGTAAATATTTATTAAAGCTCTGCTATATGCCAGGCACAGGGCTGAGAGGCATGGAAAAGTCAAGGCCTAAAGAGATTTCTTTTCTGAACTCAAATGGTTTAGAGTCAAACAGCACATATAAGACTAGTATAGAAACCATAAAATAAGGTAAAAATTGTAAGGGCCATAAAATTTATGGATACAACAATCTAGAAAGTGAGAGAAAGGAGATAATTCAAGCAAGATAGTTTTTAGGAGGAGCCTTGAAGGAGAAAAGTAGTTTCTTGGTGGAGGTATAATTGTGTGGAGCACTCAATCCTATGGGGGAAAATCTCTTGAATGGAAATTTTTAACCAGTTCAATTTGTTTGGTGTGCAAAGCACAGGGAAGGAAAAAAAACAAGCAAAGATTTAGATAGAAACAGATGCTCAATAGTGGCTAGTTTAAATACCAAGTTCAAATATTTGGAGTTTGTTTTTGTAGCTAGTGGGAATCAGTGAAAGTTTTAGAGGGAAAAACAGAAGAGAAGCTTACAAACATTGCTCTAAGATTTATGGAGGATAGAAAGAAGATTGGATTAAACAACAGAGACCTATGTAATGAAATGAGTAGTTCTTCAATATTGTTCTTTTAGAAGACCATTCATAATTCCAATGGTGCAATTAATGATGAAAACACTCTTGGAATAGGTCTTTTATAACCTCAGGAGAGATCATTGTATACTTAACAAATGTATGAATCCTTTTTCTTGTGCTTCATTTCAAAATGGGATAAAATATTTGTAAATGACTCATGTGAAAAGAGACTAAGATATAGAATACATAAGGAAAGGGGCTGGGGATTTAGCTCAGTGGCATAAGCACCTGCTTGGCAAGTGCAAGGTCATGAGTTCAATTCCTGGTACCCCAAAAAAAATACATAAGAAAATCAATTCAACTGCAAAAAAACCAAATAATTCAGCTTTTAAATGGATTAATAATTTGAAGAGAAATTTATATAAAAATGGACAAATATGTGATTAAGTATTTGAATAAGTACTCAATATTAACTACAGTAATGGTTACTATAGTTTGGGGAGAAAAGCATGAAGGAGGGAGAGAATGAAAGAGATTGATTAATGGGCCTGTGGTATAGTTGGATAGGCAAAATAAATTCTGGTGAGCTAATACACAGACAAACAACAATAAATAATGCTAAATACTGTTTATTTCAAAAGAAGCTGGAAGAAATGATTTTGAATGTTTCACAACAAAGAAATTGTAAATATTTGAGCTGATGATGTGTTTACCTTGTTTTAAACATTATACAATGTGTATATATAATCAAAATATCACATGGCAACTCATAAATATGTAGAGAATTTTGTGAATTAAAAATAAATAAATGCTCAATACCAGTTGCTTAGTCAAAAAAACAGAATAAAAATGTGAGTGAAGAAGCAGGGGTAAACACAAATGAAATATAAAGGCTATTCACAAAAATAACTAAGGAAAACTTCCCAAGCATAGGAAAAGGAAATGACATTCAGATGTATGAGGCATACAGAACTCCAGCCAGCTACAACCAAAACAGATCTACACCCAGACATATAATAATCAAGATCCCAGAAATCCATCACAAGAACAGAGTATTAAAAGCCATCAGAGAAAAGAAACATATTATCATAAATGAAAACCCATCAAAATCACAACAGACTTCTCAACACAAACCATCAAATCAAGAAGAGCTTGGAGCAAAGTACTCCAAGCCCTGAAAGAAAATAAGCTCCAACCCAGATTGATGTATCCTGAAAAACTGTCTCTCAAAATTAATGGAGAAACAAGATGCTTCAATGACAAAGATGAAGTAGAGGAGTTTGTATCCACCAATCCAACCCTACAAAATATACTGAAGGACTTTCTAGAGAGAGAAAAATATCATCAGGATTTCAGGAACAGTGGCAGAGAGGCCTCAATGAATGGGTCAGACAGTGGAATGAAGGAGAAAAGTAGACAACCAATGGCAGAAAAGTAGCATAGCAGAAATGAGGCAGAGAAGGTTGGCTATAATCTCTACCACAGATGGCCTTGATACACTAACAAAAAGAAACACAGGCAGGAGATAGGAAATATAATCAAACTGAAAGGGGGTTTATGAACTGAAACTCAAAGATGAGAAAACAATGCTCTATGTAACAGGGAACCAGAAAGAAATAGGAGCAGCTCATCCAGCAGCTGCAGATAAGTTGGAAAGACATAACACTTTTGTGTAGCAGAGAACTACTCAGCTACAAGGAAGGAAAACCTTGAGGCTTTTATAGGTAAATGAATACAACTCAAGATCAACCTCAGGGCTAAAAAGGTTCAGAAACACTTATGTAGATAGCAAGTTGCCCCCTAATCTAAAAATTAAAAGAGTTTGTGGTGCCCAAAATGTACAAAGCACCCTGTGAAAGTAAAAGGGAATTGTCTTAAAAAGGAAGGCAGAGGACATTGTTAATAGTGTATCAGGATTTAAAAACCACATTATTCTCATTGTTCTAGTTTAACTTTAGTCTGTTCCAGTCTGTCCACTAGTACTAGATTTGAGGGCACACAGAGCTATTCCAAAAATAGCAAGATATACTACAGTAACTATCCTTAATTTCCTATTAACTTAAACTGAAGTCCTGTATTACTTACACTGTCTTACTATGACTGATCTTATTTGAATCTGGTTTGTTAGATTGCTGTTTTGCCATGACTGATTTTATTCAATTCTGGTATGCTTGATAGTATCAAGTCTGAGAGTATAGGCAACTACTCTGAAGATGACAAGATTCACTAGGATACTCATTCTAGTTTGATTATTAACAGCTTTTGAAGTCCTATAATGTCTCCAATGTTTTGTTTTAATTAATATTGCTATGTACTGCTATGATCAATTATACTATGCCTGATGATATAAACAATTATATTGAAAATAACAAGAGACATCATAGTAACTACTGTAGATCACCTAGTATTGTAGTTTTACATATCTTTTTCATTTCATGTTTTTCTAGGAATTTGCTTCATCTTGCTTTGATTTGTTTTTACCTTTAATACAGAAAGGATAGGTGTACATGTAAAGACTTATGCATGCATAGAACTTCAGGACACCTTGGGAGAATTGATTATGTAATGCACAGTGAAATGAACAGATACCTTAAAGAAAAAGAGACAGTAAGGTACCCAGTGTTAATTCCATAGCATCATGATATGAAATCTAGCAATACTGTTATTCTTTGTTCAGAGTGATATTAGTCTATTTTGCTTTGTTTAATTTCAACATATATGAAGGCGTGGGCAGCTATTTTGAAGGAATGAGAGACATTATGGCAGCCATTGTTGACTTCCCTATTGTCTGGTCTTGAAGACCTAAAATGCCTTCATCATCCTGTTCTGATCAGTTTGCTGCTATTTTGTTTTGTATGAATTCACTGTGTGTGAAGATATGGATGACTATTTGGAAGAAAACAAGAGACAATATTATAGACAATAAAAATCTTCAGTGGTCTTGCTTTGAAATCTGTGTCTTTTGTATTGTTTTCTTGTGATCTGTTTTGTTTTGTTCTGTTTAATTTTACCCTCTTTAAAATAAAAAATAAAAAAAAAATTTTAAAGTTTTTGCATGTCAAAAGAAATCTCCAACAGAGTACAAAGGAAACCCATGAATTTTGAAAAAACCTTAGTCAACTGTCCCTCAGACAAAGGACTTCTGTCTAGAGCACATAAAGAATTCAAGAAAATCAGACCCCTGAAATTCAAAGACCCAATCCAAAAAATGGGCACCTGAGATGAATACACAATTCTCAGCTGAATAAATACAAATGGCAAATACATACATGAAAAAATGTTCAGCATCATTGGTAATTAGATAAATGTAAATTAAAACCACACTGTGATTCCATCTCACTTTGGAAAGAATAGCCAAAATAAAGAAAACCACAGACAATAAATGCTGGAGAAGCAGTGGAGAAAAAGGAACTCTTCTTACTGTTAGTGGGAGTATATACTGGTGCAACCACTGTGGAAATCAGTCTGGAGGTTCCTTAAAAACCTGAGATTGGAAGTCCCATTTGACCCAGCTATTCTACTTCTGGTATTATTCCCAGAAGAATTGAAAACATCATATCATAGTGACATACATGCACCCATGTTTATAGAAGCACAATTTGTAATAGCCAAATCTTGGAAGCAACCTAAATGTCCATTGACTGAAGAATGGATAAAAAAGATGTGGTACTTTTGTACAATGGAGCATTACTCAACTATAAAGAAGAAGGATCAAATTGAAGCTTTTATAGGTAAATGGATGCAACTTGAGACCGTACTCATAAGTGAAATAAATCAAACTCACATGTGTAAATACTGTATTGTCTCCCTAGCATAACAGTAAGAGCAAATAAGATACAAAGTCCTCAATAAACACTGTTAAAGGTATCAATCTGCTCAAAGGGAAAAAATAAATCAGGAAAAAGGAGAAAAAAAGGAAGGAAAATATATATATATAAATTTGTATATATACACTTAAGATAGCTAAGATGATTGTGCTACTAATTCTATTAGTTCTTAGAACAAAAATGTTAACATTGTGTTAACTTGTGACAGTCCATAGGATTGGTTCAATTCTGCATGTTTGTGTCTGGTAATCTGAGGAATTCCTTTGAAGATTACTATGTAAAATAACATCCTTAGTTATACACCTACCACTTTGTTTTTGGGTTCTTTGGTATTGTTTATATTTGTCTTTTTTCTTTCTTGTTTTTCTAGTAATTTGCTTTGTTTTGTTTTGTTTTTCCCTCTAATGCAGTAAGGATAGATGTACATGTACAGGTTTGTATATGCCTAGAACTTGTCCTAAACAGTATAGGAGAACTGATTGTAGAACAGCTACTTTGAAGAAAAAGAGACACTACAGTAGCCATTGCTGATTTCCTATCATCATGCTGTGAAGTCCAGTAATGCTCTTATTCTTTTTTTAGAGTGGTTTTAGTCTGTTCTGTATTATGTAATTTCAATATATATGAAGGTATGGACAACTATTTTGAAGAGAACAAAAGATATTATAGTAACCAATGTCAATTTTCCTATTGTCTGGTTTTGAAGGCCTGTAATGTCTTCATTCTTCTTTTTTGATCAATTTTACACTATTTTGTTTTGTATGAATTCATTGTGTGTGAAGATATAGACAACTATTTAGAAGAAAACAAGAGACATTGTGGTAGCCACTGTTGATCTTTTGTTGTCTTGCTTTGAAATCCTGTGGCACTTGCATTGTTTTCTTCTCATCTGCTTTGTTCTGTTTTGTTGTTTTGTTTTACTGTCCTTAAAAAAAAAATGTTTTTGAAGGAGCTAAAGATGGCCGATCAGTGAGCAACAAAATACAAAGCCTCCTGGGAGAAACAACTCATGTGCCAGAAAAACATCCAGGAGAGATCCAGACAGAGGGAGATGGATCCTCTTGACACAGGAAGAAATTAAAATGTAAAAAAGCTCATCAAACACGCAGTCTCAGGGCTACAACTGGAACAGCTAAAATTATTGCACACTGCATTTTCACTGTGACTCACCAAGTTTATGCCAGTCTGAATTTGCAAATTCACCCCAGCTGGCAGAGCCGCCCAAACTCATTCTTGCTGCCACTCACAGGAGCCACAACCATGCTGGA
This sequence comes from Hydrochoerus hydrochaeris, assembly GCA_004027455.1. Lineage (NCBI taxonomy): Eukaryota > Metazoa > Chordata > Mammalia > Rodentia > Hydrochaeridae > Hydrochoerus > Hydrochoerus hydrochaeris. The sequence goes on along the minus strand of PVLA01000422.1, from coordinate 399,320 downwards.
GTCAGGGGCTGGTGAACCCAATGGAGAGTGGAGCCAGCAAAGGAACCTTCAGTAATCCAATCAGTTCTGAGAATGAGACCCCCACCATGGGAAGGGCGTGACCAAATGGATGACATGTTGGAATCAGGCAGGAGGAGCTTGAACTGGGAGTGACAGTGACTTCAGTTGGTTGCTCTCTCCTCAGAGCAGATTTATGGGATTTGTTCAAACTGGGTCACGCCCCTGGCCGGGACCCAATGAGCCATCCCAAATAGATTCCCTGCGCCTAGCACGCACTAACCTGGTGAAGGCCTCTGAAGTCTGGTGGCCCAGCGGGGAGGGGCAGGCAGGAGAGGGGGGAGGTCCCTCACCAGCTTGCTATGGAGGAACTGTGGCCGACAGGGAAGGGGACTGAGATCTCCACTGTACACCTCTGTAGAGGAGGCCAGGACCATGACAGGAGAGAGAGGCAAGAGGAGGCCCCCAGCCCAGAACCCTGACAGCACTGAACCAGGAGAGGGAAAAAACAAGGGAGACTGAGGGCAGCAAATACACAACATCAGATGTCTATTGAAATGTCTATTGAAGCCATCAACGTGGCTTCAATAGACATTAAGAGATATCTTCGGGACCTTGTAGATGAGCTCAAACCTGAAATACTAAATCAGGTAAAGCAAGATATGAGTAGAGTAATAAAAGAAATGCTAAGCATCTCTCAGGAGGATATAGACGGAAGAAGGAAGGAACACAAAAAAAGGAGAGAAACATTCGATAAAGAATATAAAGAAAATATAGAATACATGAAGCAGATTCAAAGAAATTGCCAGGAAATTAAAAACTCCATTGAAAGCTGGCAAAACTCCTTAAAAGAAACTAAGGATAGACTATCAAAACTTGAAGACAAGTTTGCAATGTGTGATCATGAAAGGAAAGATCTCTTAAAAATAACAAGGAAACAGACAGTAACAATACAAAGGCTAGAAGACAACAAGAGAATCTATAATTTAAGAATAAGAAATGTGAATGAAGAAGCAGGAATATAAACAGGTGAATTACAAAGGCTATTCATGGAAATAATTAAGGAAAACTTCCCAAGCATGGGAAAAGAAAATGACATTTGGTTATGTGAGGCATATAGAACTCCAGTCACCTACAACAAAAACAGAGCTACACCCAGACATATAATAATCAGGATACCAGAAATTCAATATAAAAACAGAATATTAAAAGCCGTCAGAGAAAAGAAACAGATTACCTATAAAGGTAAGCCCATCAAGATCATGGCAGACTTCTTGACACAGACCATAAGATCAAGGAGAGCTCAGAGCGAAGTATTCCAAGCCCTGAAAGAAAATAACCTCCAACCCAGATTGATGTACCCTGCAAAACTGTCACTAGAAATTGATGGAGAAACAAGATGCTTCCATGACAAAGAGGAACTAGGGGAATTTGTGACCACCAATCCAACCCTACAGAGAATACTGAAGGACATTCTAGAGAAAGAGAAAAAAAATACTAGGATTTTAGGAACAGTGGCAGAAAGGCCTCAATGAGTGGGGTAGGTAGTAGAATGAAGGAGAAAAGTAGACAAACAAAGGCAGAAAAATAGCAGAGCAGAAATGAGGTAGAGAAGGAAGCCTAGAATCTCTAACATAGATGGCCTGATATACTATATTGTTAATAGTGTACCAGGATTTAAAGCCCACATTACTCACACCATTCTGCTTAGATGTATTATATTCTGTTCCAGTCATTCTATCTGTACTAGATTTGAGGGCACAGACAGTTATCCAGAAAATAACAGGATATAGTACAGTAATCATCCTTAATTTCCTATTAACTTAATCTAAAGCTCCGTATACCCTACACTTTTTTACCATGACTGATCATAATCGAATCTGGTTTGTTCGATCACTGTTTTGTATTGATAGATTTTATTCAAAGCTGTTATAATTGATAATATCAGCTCTGAGAGTATAGGCAACTGCACTGAAGATGACAAGATTCACTAGAATATCCACTCTGGTTTGACTATGACCTGCCTTTGAACTTTTACACTGTCTACAGTGTTTTATTTTTACTAATATTGTTATGTTCTGCTATATTCAATTATACTGCTATATTCAATTATGCCTGATACTGCTATATTCAATTATGCCTGATGATATAGACAATTCTATTGAAGATAATAAGAAATAACACATAATCATTGTAGATCATCTTGTACTGTGGTACAGTTTTATACGACTTTTTGGTTTCATGTTTTTAATTTTTATTTATTTATTTTTTATTGGTACCAGGGATTGAACTCATGACTGTGTGCTTGCAAGGCAGGTGCTTATGCCACTGAGTTGAATCCCCAGCCCTGGTTTCACATTTTTATAGGAATTTGCTTTGTTTTGTTTTGCTAGGTTTTATTTTTCCCTCTAATACAGAAAGGATAGAAATACATGTAGAGACTCATGCATGCGTAGCTGTTTACAGTCTCACTGTTTGAATATCTACTTTGTATGCTTTAATTTTGTTACTTGAACAACTATTTCTAAGAGGACAATATGTAATTTATCAACTAGTAATTTCTTACTGTTTATCTTTTTTTTGAAATTCTGTATTATCTCTACCCTTTACCTGTTTTTTTTCTCTTTAAATAAAAAAATGGTTTTGAATACCAAAAAGAATGTTGAAAATTCTGATGCTTTTTGCATAAACACACATTAAATATTTAAAATGCAATACTTTACTTTTAGGACATTCTTTTTCCTGCAAAGTACTGATTGTTTGAGTTAACATGGTGGAGTGCTGAGTGTCAGCTATCCATTTTCTCCAGAACAAAGTGCCAAGGGTCTGGAAAACAACAGATCAGAGAGTATCCTAAGGCACATGGAAACCAAAAAGCAACTGACAGTGTAAAAGAAAAACAGGATTCATTGCTACAGAAATAGTAGCTCACCACCACAGACCCAACACCATGCTGTGCAACTGGAGCAGCTGTGTAGCTGACCCAGAGGGTGGGAAGATAGCAAAGGCAATTTTGTCCCTCACTGGGAGACTGAGACCTGACCTGGACCAGGAGTTTATACAGTTGGAGGCAGCAGTGGGAACACAAGACATTGTTTCCTGTGTGGCCCCCTTGATTCAAAGGGTGATGAGTAAACTAGAATGGTGCATGGCAAATAATCACATAGAGGAGCAGCAGTGGGTAAGCAGGATTATCATTTTATTTCAGAGGGCTTGGGTCTTCAACTCACACAGCAGAACAGCCCCAGGACTACTTCATCGCCAATATTCCAGACAGAATGAGGGAAGTAGACACAGTGACTGTAGACAGTCAACATCTGGACATCAGAATGGGGAGGATTCTGCCAAGAAGTAGGAGCCAGCACTGCCCAGACTCTGTTCGAGTGGCCACCAAGAGCCAGTATTAGCCCTAGCTACAAAGGACTGAAAACAGTTCCCTGTTCTATGACCAGCAGCATAAGAATGCAAATAGCCTTGGCCAGAGGTGATCATGCCACTCCCCCAACCCTACAACAAAATGTCAAATTAGCAGTGATAACAGCTTGTCATTTTCTAGCCTGTGCATGATGATATTGTTATTGATAATTGTACAACTTTAACCAAGATGTGATACTTGCTGTAATTACTTGTTCATTCTTTTATGACCACGTTGTGACAAGCTGGAGTCATAATCATTCACATAGTCCAGTACAACCAATGTATGTGAAAGGAGTCAGTAGTCTTACCAAGATCAGCCCTGCACTCAATAGTACTTCTACAGCAGACTTGGTAAAGTTACTCTGTACAGAGTCTGACTCTGACTAGGAAACTAACAGAAATGGGGGCACCAGAGGAATTGCAGGGGTAGGTTTTCACTTTTATTGTTTGAGTTGTTTTCTGTGTTCTGTTTCTCTCTTTCCTTAGTGGTCTTTCTTACAAAATTTTCCATTCCTGTCTGCAAACACTCTCTCCTACTCAAACTGCTATAAAACTCCTACTCAAAATGCTATAAAACTTCTCTCTACCAGCTGCTTGGGGCCATCAGTCTTTTTGCCTTTGACCCACCTGCATCCACGTTGAAATAAGCTTCAACTTCAGCTTTACCTGATTCGGTGTGTCAGCCATGACTAGGTGTATCCTAACAGGTACAGCATACACAAATAAATAAATGTAATAGACATATTGACAGAGCCAAGGATAAAAACCATATGATTACATCAATAGATGCAGAAAAAAGGTTTGACAAAATCCAATACCCATTCCTGATTGAAAAAAACTCTACAGAAAATTAGAACAGATGGTTTTTATCTCAATCTGAAAAAAGGCATGTACAACAAACCAACAGCAAACATCTTACTAAGTGGTCAAAAATTGAAAGCTTTCACTCTACAATCAGGAACAAGATCAAGGTGTTCACTATTAACACTCTTATTTAGTATAGTTCTGGAAAAATTAACCATAGCAATCAGGCAAAAGAAATAAATAAAAGTAATAAAGATAGGAAAGGAAGAAGTTAAATTATCATTATTCACAGATGACATAATACTCTATGTAGAAGACCCCAAAAGTTCCACCAAAGACTTCTAGATTTAATAATCAGATTCAGTCATGTAGCTGAATACATACTCAAAAATCAATATCATTCCTGTACACAAATAATATACTCATTGAGAGAGAAATTAGGCAAATTGTGCCATTCATAATAGCACCAAAAAAATGAAATACTTAGGAGTCAATCTAACAGAGGTAGTAAAAAATCTCTACATTGAAAATTAGAGTACTGTAAAAAAGATCAAAAATGATATCAGAAAATGGAAAGATAATCCTTGCTTGGGTAGGAACAGAAAACATAGTAAAAATGGCCATACACCTAAAATTGTCACTTAGATTTAATGCAATCCCAATCATTGTGGTTCATGTCTAGATAGCTCCCTAAAGCCTAGGGGGGTTTTCAGAGGAGGGTGAATCTAGAGTTTGTGACTGATTCAAAGTCTAATGCTAGGATTAAAGGTGTGACTGCTACCCTAGGGTGGGTAGCCTTCATATAGCATAAAGTATAGTAGGAGTATCCCCTCCCCTTTTTTGCTTTTGCTGTTTTCCACCACTGTGAACTGTTGCCCTCTGCCATGTGCCATTCCACCTTGGAGTCAGTTAATTACAGACTGAAACTTGTACAAACTGTGAACTAAGTAAATTTTTCACCCTTTAACTTTGGGTGTGTAGTATTTTGTCTTAGCAGCTAGAGAAAAGTAACTAAAACACTAATCAAAATACTATTAGCATACTTCATAGAATTAGAGAAAACATTCCTAAAATTCATTTGCCACCAAAAGAGACTTAGAAGAGTAAAAACAACAAAGGCAAGGCAAGATACATTACAATCCCTGACTTGAAATTTTATTACAGCACTGGCAAAACAAACAAACAAAAAATACCTGATGAACAATGAAACAGACTAATGGAATCATCAACAGAGTGAAAAGGGAACTCACAGAGTGGGAAAAAGCATTATCCAGGTTTTCTTCAGACAAAAGACTTATATCTATCTAGAACATATAAAGAACTGAAAAAACAGATCCCCCATATTTAAAGGCCAAATTCATAAATGGACTTTTGAAATGAATAGACAATTCTCAGAAGAAAAAGTACTAATGGAAAATAAATATATGACAAAAAGTTCAACATCATTAATCATTTGAGAGATGCAAACAAATTAAAAAACAATCCTAAGACTTCATCTCACTCCAGAAAAAAAGGCAACCACCAACAAATCAACCAATAAAAAATGCTAATACGGGTGTAGGGGATAATGAACCCTTCTCCACTATTGGCGGGAGTGTAGACGGGTACAATCACTCAGGAAGTCAGTGGAGATTTAAAAAAAAAAAAAAAAGTAGAACCAGAGATTCTATTTTTCCCAGCTATTCCTCTTCTTGGTACCTTCCCAAAAGAACTGAAAGCATCATACCACAGCAATATATGCGTACTCATGTTCACAGCAGCACAGTTTGTAATACTTAAATCTCAGAAACAACGCAAATGCCCATAAACCAGTAAATAAATAAAAAAGATGTGGTTTTTCTATACAATGAAGTACTACTCAGCCACAAGGGATAAACTTGAGACATTTATAGCTAAATGAATGTACCTTGAGACCATACTCTTGAATGAAATAAACCACACACACATGCATAAATATCACATTGCTTCTCTGGAGCAAGAAACTGAAAGCATAAATTAGAACCAAAGTGAGAGAGAGAGAGAGTCAGAAAGGCGAGAGGCACCAGAAGCAGGCACGTGGGACTCCAGACATAAGAGCCTAAGCCTGCGGCCTCCCCGCATGGGGGGACCGGACCTTCGCAATTCACCACATCCTCCCCCTCTGCCCCAAGTGGGCGCCCACAGTGATCACTATCTTGAAGGTAACAGGATGCTCCCAACGCAGGGGGCTGCCATGGGTGCTCCTGCCGGAGGGGGCTCCCCTTGCAGGTACCCAGTTATCCAGCCCAGTTCTAAGTTCTGCCAGAACTGGCTCCACAGGGGCCTCAAGAGCACGCCAGCCCAGCTCTGAGCTCTCTGGACAGCCACTTTCGAAAGGGTTCTTTCAAATCCCAAGGGAGCCAGTGGCTGCTGCCCACCCAAAAACAGCCTCGGAGTGGCCAGGTCAACTCCAGCCACTACAAGACGGAGCTGTGCCACCCCTTGGAGGAAAACGGCGTCTGTAAGTACTGGGGCAGGTGCCAGTTCGCACATGGCATCCATGAGCTCTGCAGCCTGATCCACTGCAAGAACAAGGCGGAGCTGTCCCTCACCTTCCTCGCCATTGGCTTTTGCACCTATGAGCCCCGCTGCCACTTCACCCACGACGCCAAGGAGAGCCATGCCCTGGCCGGACCCCGGCCCTCTCCGCTGACCGTCCCCGCCTCCAGCATAGCTTTAGCTTTGCGGGGCAGGGGCAGCAGGACAGCCCCACATCCATCATCCCATCCCCATCCTGAGCGCGGATGACCTCCTGGGCTCACCTACGCTGCCCAGTGGCACCAATAACCCCTTCATTCTCCAGCCAGGAGCTGGTGACCCTCTTTGCTCCTAGTATGGGGGCTGCCTGGGAGTGGCTCTCCAACCACCTTCCTTTTCTGGCCCGTGTCCGAGTCCCCTTACGTGTCTGACTCTTCCCCCAGCCCTCGGGATTCTCTCTCTGACCAGGACTACCTGAGCAGCTCCAGCAGCTGCTAGAGTGGCTCAGACTCCCCCACCTCGGACTACTTGAGATGCAGCAGACTTTCCGTCTCAGATGACTAAGCCAGGGTAGGGAGACACGCCAGCTTCCTTCACCTCCCTTGCCCCACACCTACACTTTTAACTTCCTACCCACCCCATTCCCCTTGACCCTGCATTAACAAGGTTAAACTCAAATGCCTTTCCCCAGAACCTTGAAATGTCCCCTTCCTATGTCCCCACTCGAACACAAGTCAATTTGTCAGTAGCTTCTTCTAGCTTGAAACCCTCTCCCTCGATTTTATAACCCGTTTACCACGCATTACAGACAAGTCTGATATTTGTTGGTAGATGCTTTTTTCCTGGTTTATGATTTACGTGCCAAATCACAAAAGAAAAACCCGTAACAGTTTATAGAAGCAACTTTAGTGCCTTATAATTTTTGTCATTGTGACCACATCACCTCCTCAGCGCCAGGCGGCCTCTGTCCACGGGTTGATGGCAGCTCCCTCCACGGGGGACAGGACTGCGCCTTCCCTTATTTCCCTGCGTACTTCTTCCTCTCTCCCCAGTAGAGCTGTTAAACCCTTGAGAGCGTCGTTGCTGGACCTGGTTTTTTGGAGGAAACTGCCTTGACATTCAAAACCTTTTTATTCCCAACCTGAACCCTCATTGACTAATCTTGCCTGGGTTTGTAGGTCTGCAGCAAGTAAGGCTGGAAAATGAAGATTTTGACATAAGTAGGACTTCATGATTTAACTTTTTTTCTTGTTTAAAGTGGAGAGGAAGGGAAGGCTAGATGGGCTATGAGAGATTTGATTTTGGTGCTAAAGTTCCTCAGTTCATATGTGACATCTTAAAAAAAAGAGAAAAACGCTTCAAAAAAAGTAAGGGCTGAGCAGTTAATGGTATTTGTTCCACACACAGTATCTGTTTAAAACTATTTCCTGTAGAAGTAGCTTTAATGGTTCTACTCTAGAATACCAGAGGCCTACCTTTAGAGCACTCACACCATGCTTTTTACCCTGCCTTTGAGACTGCACATCGCTTTCAGAAATAGGAGGGCAAAGATTTTGCTTGTCACCACATGTCGATATAAAAAATTTATTTATCAAAAAGTATGTATTGCCAAACTATGCTTTTTGTTAATTTTGTTCATATTTATCGTGATGACAAATCCATAGAATACATTCTTTTATGTTAAATTAGGATCTTCATTTTAATCTTAAAATTTTGCAATGCCTTTTCCTCCCCCCAGTTTTAATATATTATTCTTAACATTTTTTGTAACTTTACATGGCTTTGGTTATTTTATTTTTTAAAAAAGAAATTAATTTTAAAATGCAGAAAAAACTGTTGGATTATTTATTTTAGAAATTCCTCCGTTTGTATTGGACTGCAAATTGAGTTTCTTTCTCTTAGGCTTTTTACAGCTAGGACTGAGAATGTATGTAAAAGTTCTGTGGCAGTACAGAAGGAAAACAACTTTTATGTATAGTTTTTAAATGGGGGACAAGAAAAAGAGAAGAGAGAGAAACCCTTTGAATTCCAATCCATCTCAAGACATTCTGCTTGCAGATTTGAGGTTCTGGATTCCAGGTTTGGAATTTTCCAAAGTTAGTGCAAACAGAACTGGCACAGAGACACATTAAGATGAGTGTAATTATCTTGCTGTCAGTTTCTATTTCTCTTTCTTTGTGTGAATTTATTTAAAAGAAAAAACATTTTGTAATGATTATTTTCAGTTTAAAAATCAATAAACCCCATTTTACAAGAAAAAAATTCAGAATATATAATAGATAATAGATAATATGAAATAGGAAGAAACTGTTCAAAAGGAAAGGGGATTTTGGAGCAAAGAAAGGGAAAAAATGAGTAAAGAATGATAAAATGGAAACAAAGTTTTGTAAAAAGAGAAGAGAACAGGGAAGAAAAGAGGAACTAAAATACATCATGTACAGGTACAAGTTTCTTCTGAAGAACATGATCATTATGTATATCTAAATTGTACCAGTAAACTTAATAAAAAATCTAAAGTACTTGTTTAATATTAAAAATTTATAAATTTAAAAAATTAAAATTAATAATTCATCAATAGAAATATTCTAAAGAATAAGTGTAGGTCTGACAGACCCATGTTTCTGTACCTTTTTGATCAAAGTACTGTTATGCTCCTAAGTAATCTACTGAAGGACAGAATAGGTAAAACTCTTGAAGACATAGGTATAATCAAAAATTTTCTGTACAGAATCCTGGGTGCACAAGAAAGACCATCAAAATTCAACAAATGAGATCACATCATATTAAAAAGCTTCTGCACAGCAAAAGAAAACACAAGGGGTGAAAAGACAATATATAAAATGAGACAAAATTTTGCCAGCTACTGCTCAAAGTACTGTTATCTAGATACCTATCAAAAGGATACTTTGTACTTATAATTTCAACATTTTATGTACATACATATGTCTTGCATTGTGTGCATTTCTTTGAAGTGTTAAGGAACCTCAGGACAGAGTAGATCCTTCACAGTAGGATAACTTCCTCCTACCCCTTTATGTCCAGACTCAAGGACCAGGAACAAAGGTGACACAGGTCAATACACTTCAGAATGTTCACATCTACAAATTCAGGCTCTTGGAGATGGGTATGGGAAGCAAATAACCAAAGAAAAATTGTATATGAACTTCTTGGAAGCTTCCCTGAAGTGTCACCTCTTAGATGGTCAGACAAAGAGGAGACAGACTTTATCTCATTCAAGAATAGTTTATATGCAAAAACTGTCCTACTCAGGAAGGATGTCACAGGACAGAGTCCCAAGAGGTTGCTCCACAGAGAATATGAAGACCTTGACTTTGCTCCATCCATAGGACACCTCAGCAAAAGGCCTAGAAAGACTTATTAGGCAGAGTCAAAGAGGCCCACACTCAGAAGGGAGTACAGACTCTCAAGAGAAAGAGGCATTAGGATCTAGAGTTTGGTTTGCTTTAATGTGGTCTTGGAGGTCACAAGAGGGGTGATCAAGGATGCATGTTCCCACTGTTACTCAGGTTACCCATATAGTGGGCTGAATGCAAACCTTTTGTATGCATTTGAAGTTGGAGATACATAACCTTCTTGCTTGTGCTGTTTCTTTGAGAATAGAAATTTATGGGAGGAAAAGGTTGGGATTAATTTACAGGTGAAAAGCACAAGTCCAATTTATAGGACCTTTTTAATACCTTTATGAATTAAATCAGAAAAGAAATTAAGTAGGAAAAGAGAAAGGCATTGCAACCTTGGAAACTTGAAAAATTCGACACTTTGTGTCCTGAAGCTACAGTTTTCTTTAAAATACAACTTTAAAGTTACTATTTTCTTTGTCTCTTTTGTATCTATATCTTTTTTCTGAAAATTGAGCTGAGGGCTTTTGCTCTGAGCAACATCCTTAGCCTTTTAAAATTTTTGTTTATTTTGAGCAACATCCTTAGCCTTTTAAAATTTTTGTTTATTTTGATGGGATTCTAAGTCAAGAAGTCAGTTGGGTTGGGCTCAAACTTGTAATACTTCTGCCTCAGCCTACTGGAGTTTGGAGATTATAAGTGTATGCCATCTACTTTTTATTTCTTCTATCCATCCTCACTACATCTACAGATGTACCTGAGATGCACCTGAGGAACCAATTCCCACCTCTGAGCTCCTTCTCCATTCCCCAGTGTAAAGCCACATCTCAGCCTCCCCAGACATATCCATGGGTGTCAGAGACTCCTGCCCTGCACACCTGATCACAGGAAACTTCATCTTTAGTCTTCTCTTCCCATTGAAGAAGGAGCTGATGGAGAAAGGTGATGCCTGTGCAATAGAGCAAGCACACGGATGCACACAGGGTTGTTCTGAGCTTCAAAAGCAGCTGACCATTCCCTCCTCATAAAAACCCTGTGAGGTTGCTGTGTTTCACAGTGCAGAAAAGAAAGCAGAGGCTGCCCTGAGTGAAGCCAGGATCCATCCTAGATGGCTGCACACACTGGCCTTGCCTACAGGAGGCTTGGGTTTCAGTACCCTAAAAACTCACCACAGACCCTTCTGATTCTGGGAGACATATGTATGTCTTCCCCCAAAAAGCAAGTCCCAAGCAGCATTAGGTCTTGCAATCAACTAACAAGATGACTTGCACTCAGACCAACAGAATAAAAGGTTAAAATGAGAATATCCTCAGATGCCTTTTCACTCATGTGTAAGTGTGTGCCCACCTAACCTCTTCTGGCTCCTGAGGATATCATCTGAACACTGACTGAGCTTGATTCTTGATTTGAAACATCCAAAATGTATCATTTTTGACTTTTTAACTAAAATAGCATTTACTTGAGATTTAAACAGAGCACCATCCCTGAGTGTCTTTTTTGCCTCTGGCTATTTTCCACTTCTTCACTTTTTAAGATCCTGTCCGTGGTCTGCAAATTCATGGCTAGAACAAGGAATTTGAGATTTGCTGGGACCTAGCATTGCAGTGTGATAGCATGGCCTCTGGTTGATCTCTCAAAGCCTTAATTTCCCATTAGAGAGATGGGGTAATAAATATTTTTTTTTTCCCTTCTTACAGTACAGTAGGTGCCATAGTGCACAAATGGGCTGTCCCACACTAGGATCTCAATGAACAGTATCAGCAGTTGAGAATTCTGGGAATTCTTTTACCTTATAGACTCAATTAAAATTTTGTTTTGGGGTTAGTCCCTATTGGGCCTTGGATACAAAGCCTATGCTAAAAACAACCCTCCCCCACCCCAGGCCATTCACAGCTGCAATGGGAGCAGTGTTCCACCTGGCCACAGGCAGCCTCCTTTAAATTCACCTGCTGTTTCTTCCACTTTGAGGTTGTACTTTGGGAGTCAACACTTGAATCACCTACTCTCTGGCACATGTCCATGCCCACAAAGAGATTACTGAAAAAGTCATTTGGGCATGAATGAAGGTCTCCATACACTCTTCACAGATGAGGATTGCAGAATCATGGGAATTGAGCCTCCCAGCCTGGGACACAAGGTTTGTAACCTGGGGGCCAGAACACATTGTGTTCCAAGGTCTCCAATGCCACAGGTAATGCAGATAGAGTTATTCTATAAAGCTGACCCTCCCTCTGTGTTTCTTTCACATGGCTTGATTGCTGACATATATACTCAGCAGACTTTATTTAATATAGAATACAATGGGAAGGAATAGAAATCCTATAATCCCACCCAGGAGATAACCATGTTAACAAGGGTGGGTTTCCTCTATTCAACATTGAGGTTGGTCTAGAGTAGGACATAATACAGATACCCGCTCCACACTCTTGGACTGACTATGCATTTCTGGTCAGGGCTCTGATTGTCTACAGAAGAGGGTATGTGGCCAGGACACCCAGGTTTATCCATATCCTTTTGAAAAAGAAAGGCCTGAGCAGGTTGTGAATATGGCCTGTAGGGACTGTAGTGTCTGGATCATCCCTCCTCACTTTGAGACTTGTGCTGCTCAGAAGATAGTGAAAAGACCAGAAGCAGCAGCCTCAAAGCTTATTTGTCTAATTTGTCTCTTTCTATCCCCAAACCCCTAACACCCATGTGATGACACCAGTCTACCACCACAGAGACATAAGCAGGAGGCAGAAGCAAAGATGTTGGTCCCAAGGTCAGCAGCCAAATGCCAAGCCTCTCAACCTTTTGATGTACACTGCAACGGTGGGGTGAGGGTGCTAGGAGCCACTCTGAGCCCAGAGAAATCAGGAAGCTGACAAGGAGCCTCCATTCCTAGCTGTCTAGGACCAAGGAACAAGTCACTCACCAACAGTGGACAACAAAAGGTCTTTAAACTTGACCAAGATAGTGGAGATAACTTTCCTAGTGGTCAGGGAGAGGAATGGGCTGGGATCCAGAGTTTCTAGACTAACTCTGCCATAGCTGACATTGTAACTGGGTCCCTCTGTAGAAGGGACTGCCATAAGCATTCTCCCACTTTTAGTGGCAGCACTGACCTGCACGGCTAGTAGTACACTCTGCACTTCCTAGTGGTGTTATTTGCGCTGGTGAAACAAAGGATGGGATTGTTCTGCTTAAGAACCACTGCACGAAAACTGCGTTGCCCACTCTTGAGACCTCCCATAGACTGCCACATATGTCTTTCTTGGCTGACATTGATGCTTTTCCATCCATAAACTGTGCCATCAAGTCATGGTGTTTGGATGTTCCAGCAGTTCACAAGTTTGACTATTCTCCTTTTACCAAGGATTTTCTTGTCTGTTCCATTATTTTAAAAGTTAGGAAAAATGTGGATTGTCAATCTAGAAGTTTGAGATTTCAAAGTCCATTGCTATTTCCATTTGGGAGACTGATGACCCACGGGTTACATTCTCTAGGGTTTATGCTTGATAATCAAGGTCTTTTCTTTGTTTTGAGACATGTCTCACAGTCTAGGATCAAACAATACTCCAACCTCAGCCTACCATGTAGCTGGGACTACAGGCATGTGCCACCACACCCAGCTTTAGTTACTGATTCTGATGGATTCTTTCAAACTATGACTTGAGGAAGATTAGGCTATACCTGTTCCTGTTTTCTTTATCACCCTCCAATGAGGCCTCCAGGGGCTTCTGTGATACTGTGGCCACACAGAGAGAACTTGTGAAGAATTCAATTTCAATCCTGCTACTAGACTCTGAAAAACCTTTTCCACCTGAAGGCTCTGTATCCTGTGGTTTGTCAACACACAACTCTACCATGAACTCGTGGCCTCGAATGATCCTGGTTAGTCTCAGTGACTTTCTCTTTCTGCTCCTCATATCGATCACTACTTGAGGGCAATAAGCAATTAAATTCTAGGCATAGCCCCTCTGCAACATCTCTGTGTCTATGGGACCTTGTTTCAATGTAGTTTTGATTGATGGAAAAACCAGGTGAGCACATAAGCCTTGGGTCACATTCTGAACCACAAAATTCAAGAATTTCTCTCACTCCCAATCAGGCTGCCCACAGGCCAACCTGGAGCTGCTTGAAAGTCAGTGCCTCCAACCCTTCCTTGGAAAGTCTATTGTTGGTCCCTTACCCTATCCTCAATCTGGGTCAGAGATCAACTTTTTCCATGCTCCTGAGCCTCTCCTTTCCACAAAACTGGGTTCTCCCTAGAGTGCACAGCTTGCAGAAGACAGCGGCCAATGACTCTCCACTAGTTCAAAGAACCACACTCAGTTTAGAAAACTCCCCTGAGAAAGCCAGCACCTCTGCCCAGGCTGCTTGCCAAGTGTGCATCTCTTGGTATTTTTGTTACTTTACATGTACATTTGAGACCCTACATATCTGGCCCTCTAATCAGTCCTCTGACAAGTCTGATATTTCTCTTAAAGGTAGGGATTATAACTCTGAGCCTTTGTGGCTATTGTCCCTGGACTAAACTCTTAGTGTGTAATAACATGTAGCAAAATTAAATGAAATTTAAATTTTGTGGAATGTGATTTTGCACTCTGTATTAAGGCTTTAGCAATATGTCTGTCCTTTACAGCCTAATAATTCTATTTTTTTAGGAGTTGTTTCTAAAGAATCAGAAATAAGTGAATTCAAGAAATACAATATTCTATCTTAAATACTCATTAAAAATAGAATGATTTAAGTTATACCTATATTCATATATACACCTTTTAAAATCATGTTTTCTAAGAGCACTTGATGAAAATTTTCATTATGTAAAAGCAGGTTACAAAACTGGATAAATAGCATGATCACAACTTCATTAATAAATATAAAGCACACCTAAAGCTTAATAGAGTTGACTAGTGATTCAGGTGAGTGACTTTTTTTCTCTCACTTCCTTGTATTCTCCAGATTTCTTTTGCAATCAATTTATGGTAAATTTAAATTATTTAAAATATAAATTATAAAAATTCATATCACTGTTCATAATAGTTTTCAAAACCTGTGTGTCATCTCATCCTAACGTCTTCACAAACTCCTCAAGGGCAGGCTGTATCTTTAGTTTCTTCCACCGTCTTGTAAAGGCCTCTCCCTTAAGTTCTCTGTTGATGTCACTATTAATAGAGGCCAAACTTGTTCTCTTTTTTCTACTTCCTTTCTTTAAAAGGTTTCCCTTGTCATTAGAACGGTCTAGAGGAGCTGCTGACCCTCTTTTGTCCCTTTTATTTCCGCCAGTGCTCCACTGCACTTAGGGGTTCACGGCCCAGAAGGCTCCTCTGCTAGACCGAGATTGGACAAAGCGGCAGGCAGGTGATGCCCAATGAGATGAGATCATTTTTCTCCTAAATACCTGAGATGTAGCAAAAGTCAGCTCTCGTCCTAGACTCCCCGGTGGGTAAACAAACCACGAACTCTGGCTAGGTCAGCTTCCTTTTCCAGTGTCCGAGTTCAAGGAGCCAGGAGCTCGCGGGACGTGGGTGGACTAGCCCTCCGGGGCCAGGTCCGAGTAGGCAGGCGGGGCCCTAGGGGTGCGGCGGGGGGAGGTGGGACGCTCGGCAGCGGGAGGCGGGGCCTGGGGCGCAGGGAGGTGAGAGGCGGGGCGCGAGGCGCGGGGAGGTGGGGCGTTGCGCGTCATCGTCCTCCGTGCTCCTCCCGCGCGCGGCCCCTGGAGCTCCCGAGGCGCGAGGTCAACCCAGCTCCGGCCCGCAGCACAGCGAGCAGCCCCTCGTCGGAGCAAGTGCGGGCCGGAGCCGGGGAGGGCAGCGAGGAACGTCCCTTTCCAGGTTCTTTCTGTGGTCCCTGAGCAGCTAGGGCGACGGTGAGGCTGAGCGGGGCCGAAACCATGAACCGGAGTTTTCATAAGTCTCAGACCCTGCGCTTCTATGACTGCGGCGCGGTGGAAGTCAAGAGCAAAGTAAGCTCCCTCTGGAGGCCCGTCCTGGCGGTCTGCACCTCCTCCCTGGCAAATGAATTGGGTGCCCAGCGGGTAACTGGAACGGTGTGGGAGGCAACCGGCGCCGGCTACAACTTTCGAGCTCCGCGCTGCGCGCTACTGCTTGGGGTCCGTGAGATGTGCACCCGGGGTCCCAACCATTCTTCCCGCCCCTTGCGCGGACACAAAGCCCCGCAGACTGGGGAGGTCCTGTCGGGGCCCGCGGGCCACCAGACAGTCGGTGCAGGGTCGGAACTCGCTCCCCGAGATCCGCTCTTTTGTTCCACGAGCGACCGGCGACCCGGGCACGCCACACGTTAGAGGGGAGGGCGGCGTTTCCGGGGCGAACTGGGGGCTGGAGGCTGCTGGAATTCCGGGCCGTGGAGGGGAGTCTGCAGGCCCCAGCTGGAGAAGGGCCTTGGCGGCGCCGCCTCCTTGGTTGTGAAGACATTACCGGTAAGGAGGAGGCTGGCTGCCTGCTCCCGGATCTGGGCCCCAAACTGGACCCCTCAGCCCCCAACCAGGCCGGGCGCACACCGGCCAAGGCCCTGGTCTACTCCAGACCCCACCCCCGAACGTGCTCCCTACCCAGGCACCTCACCAGTGCGCCCCCCCAGTTTAGACTCCTAGGCCTCCGGCCGGCCCCCAACCCAGGCATCCCCTCTGCAGGCGCCTCCCCCACCCCTACTCCCACCCAGACTGAGACCTACTTAGCTGGGCGCACCAGGGAGCGAGACCCAGACCCATAGAAGTGCTGGGGCTCCTCCTGCTTGCTGCCTGCACCTGGCCCAGCGTGCCCGAACTTGCGGGTTGCCTTGCGTGTCTGGGTAATTGGCTGATAGGATCTGGCTCTTCTGCTCTTTGCGGGGGCGGCTCCTTTAGAGACTCCTTTGTCTGGGAGGGCCACAGTGGTGGGCCTCTTGGGCCCTGGAGGAGCTGCAGTGGTCTGGGCCTCCGGAGGGCAGGGAGGAGGGGGGAGGCGGTTGGTCCTGTGGGAGTCTTTTGCAGACTACTGATTGGGAGCCTGGTGGCCTCCATGGCCTTTGTGGCTGTATCCCTGTACCCCGTTAAACAAGAGGAGGCTGCCAGAGGAATGAGAAAGGGGTCAGGGTTTGCTCTTAAGCTTTGTGCTCACTTAGAGGGCTAGCAGATCCTCCCAGTCAGTAGTGAGGTAAGTTTCTCCCCAGGCCACTGAGCAGCCCCCCAAAAATGTAGGATTTCCTGAGTGTCCACCAAGGGGGTTTGGTCCTCAGCAATGCCCAGGACCTGGCTGACATGAAGAGACCACTGCTGTGAGTTGTAGGATTTCCTTCCAACTTGGGGAGGGCATAGGCTTTTTCTGAGTCCCTTATTGCCAATAAAATTTTGCCCTTTCCCTGAATACTAATTCCCTAACTCTGGCCCCACATCCACCCCCTGTGCCCTAAAGTCTCCAAATGTAGTACGCCAGCTGTGGGCTATAAAGGAAGGAACCACAAGCACAAGTGAGAAGTTCAAGTGATTGTCCTCTTTAGCTCCATATGAAGGCCAGTAAGAAGGGTATTTAAATTTCGTTTAACTTTTGTTTGGAGATCATTGTAGATTCCAAGCAGAGTATAGAGATCTGAGGATGCTTTGCCCAGCCTCCCACATGATGATACGTAGCGTGACTAGCACCTCTTCACAGCTGTAGGAGCCAGACTGTGGATCTCACCAGGATACTGTGGATGTGTGTGTGTGTGTGTGTGTGTGTGTGTGTGTGTGTGTATGTGCAGCTGTGGGACTACTGACACAGTCAAGGTACCAAACCCTTCATCACAAGGATTATCTGTACTGCCTGCTTGCAGTGTCTACTTCATTTTGAGTATTTTGAGTATGACCAGTATTAAATACTCTGCCCTGATGCTTAGTAGCCTTGTGGCAGCTTTTTGCCTTATCAAACACACAGCAAGGCCCTGGGACAGATCTGGAAGAAATGTCCTGGCACCCATCTTTATCCTGTAGGCATTTCTGGGCTGTGGCCCTGGGTAGGCTGCTGAGGTGGGGCTGAGGAGTAGGGATCTGCCTTTGCCTCTCCCTGGGATGTGAGCCCACTAGCCTCTTCCACCTCCTTTCAGTACAGAGGTGCCACCCCCTGCCTTACCCAAGGTCAAGTTTTGATGCTCCCATTGAGGCAAGTGGCAGAGCCAGAGTTTTGATTGAACTTGGAATTCTTAGAAGGGCCACGTGGACCAGACTTCCCATAAGACCAGCTGTCAGCCATCACACCCTCTTCCATAATAGAACCAGATTTACTGCTTGTCTAGAGGGTCCACATGGCTCTTCCTTCAGTACACACCCTGTCAGTATCCCCTTTTTGTAATTAGTATCTTTTACTATAAAGTCTATCTCTTCTGGAAATGGATGGCTCTTGTCACACACAATACAGGATGCAGAACTTCATAACGGTGAGCACTTCACACAACCTAAGCATATCACCACAACACGACAAGGTTGCTTGGGAAATGGCAGCCACCTGAGTTCTGTCACCTGCTACCTTTGAGGATGTTACCCAGTCTCAATTCATCTGTAAGACGGGTGTTATACCTGCTCGCTTACCTTCCAAGATGAAATGTGGCAATGAATGTGGGAGCATATTGAAAACCACTGAGTGCCCATGGTCTTAAGAGTTTAGCACTGTGGACCAGGATCCTGTGGCATTTAAATATACAAGTCTGAAAACTGCCTCAGGTCCTCTTGGAATTATTGTCATTTGCCATGGCTGGTCAGTTCCTGGGCAACATTGGGGGTCTTTGCCTGGTGGCTGTCCCCTTTTCCCCTCATACTTTCCTGAACATCCTTAATTCCAGTGACTCTTGCTCTTTTCCAAAACAGCAATGTGCACTTCTGATTACCTGGTCCCAGCTGAGTTTCCCATTTACCTTTGACTTTTTGCTTCTTCTGTATACCTACAGTCATGAGAGCAGAGGCTGTACCAATGATAGGGGGAAGGTGTTTCAGACGGAGAGAAGACAGATGACTGCTTTGGTCTTCTTGATGGGTAGCAGGAAGGCTGGTGCAGGAGTGCAGAGTGATAGATGAGTTTTCATTTGAGAAGATAAGAAGCACGGCCGTTACAAACTCAGTAAGGCTTTTCACTCTCAGCATCGTCAGTCGCGCCATCCTCTGCTTATGCTTGAAAACCTGAAGAAACATGGACCAGCCTGTCTCAAAAAAGTCTCAACCCCACTGTCAAATAAATTATGGCCCCAGGTTTCTTTCCAGACCTCATGGTCTTGGTCCCACCTGGTAGGCCGCTCCCTCTTCCATGCTGATGATGCCTACCACTGGGCCAAGTTCCTTTCTTCCAACCCATTCTCTATTCATCTTAGGGCCCCTGTCATGATGCTTATGCTGGAATCCTGTTTAGGACAGGGTCAAGGACCCTGCTGACACCACAACAAACTTGTGTCCATGTCTGGGAGAATAAAACTGAAGGTTTTCATCTTTCTTGTGCCTCTTGTTTGAATTTTGGGGCATAAAGAGGTAAACACACCATTGAAAATCCTCCTGTCCCAAGGTGAGCCACTGTTAAATGTTACCTTGTAGCCTTCTGATGTGTTGTGTACATATTTATCTCATGTCACATTGTTGTTTATAGAATTAGAATCTTGTAAGCATGTTTTTTTGCTGCTGGCTTCCCACCTTCAACTTGACACTATGTGGCAAATGTTTCTTCATATTATTAATATTCTTAGAAAACATTTTAAAATATGTATTCTTTCTCATATTTAAGCCATAATTAAATGAATATTGTATTTGTATTTTTAAAGTTTTTTCAGTAATAAACAGTCCTGTGAATACATTTAAGTTTATACACACAAGTTTATATAACATTTACATATATAGAGTATACAGAGATTCTTGGTTCTGTTAAATCAGTACAGAACTCTTATTACTTGTTTAGGACAAAATAGAAGTAAAATTACATGGGAGACAGGCATGTACTGTTTTTTTTCAGTGCTAGGAATCAAACCAAAAGCTTCTTGCAATCTAGGCACATGCTTCTACCCTGAGCTGGATCTCTAGCCCAGTGTGTACATTTTTAAGGGTTTGAGTACATACTGTTAAGTGTTCTTCAAGGAATTCTCTTCTACAGTTGACATGTACTGTTTGATATTATTCATCATATCTTTCTCATCTCCCTCTTCCTTCCTGTTTCCATTACTGGGCATTTTCTCATTCTTTTCTGATTATTTAAGTGAAATGGTATTCCCTTGCATTAATATGTATTTCTTGAGTGATTAGTATGTTGAAAATTTTAATTTGTGTGTCTACTTTTCCTGAGCTGCTTGTCCACAGGAAGTTTCACCATCAGTTCAGGTAGTTTGAGAGGGACTGGTATTTAGTGTAGAATGGAACTGATATTCTTTCCCTAGAGTAGCCTTGCCCCAGATATTAACCCAGACCTCTGGGATGGTGAGTATGTGACGAGCATCTTGGTGTCTTGCTCATCATGTATTGCCTGGTCAGATTCTGCTGGGGATCACTGGGTAGTGTTTGAGCCTGTCTCCTCTGGTCCCCAAGATCTTATCACTGGCTAAGCTTGTTTTGGGCTGCTATGGTGTTAAAGGGTCACACCCTTCCATGTGTTATGAAACAGTGGTGCGATAGAGCTTAGGCCAGCCCTCTCCATTAGGTAGCTGGGGAGACTTGCCTCCCATGGGCCAGTTGAGAATTGCCTGGACATGGTTTGACTCACCTATGTGTCAGCTACACCCTTTTAAGGTTCTGGTTTGTTGTATTTGTGCACATATGTGTTTAAACAGGTTCAGCGACTTGATTTGGGAAACCACATCCGGAAGAGACTCTTGTTAGTGATGCAAGATCAGGTGCTTGTCTTGGAGGCATGGATGGTGTCACTGTCCTCAGAAGGCTGACCTTCCTTGTGGGTATGTGGCCTGGAGTAGCAAAACACAATGCAGCCAATCAGGGAAGTCGAGCCCTTTGTTAGGATCCAGGTTGTTTCAGATTACAGGACTAGAGTTCTCCCAATTTTAGGGGAACAAGAGTATTGTGGAGTAACAAATGTAGCCCTTCAAGGTTTCAGAAGCTCTGACATCTAGAATTAGCACAAAGAGAGGCATCCTGGCCTTGCCTTTGGAGGGAACTTAGAAGGACAACAGAATGTGCCAAGTGGTTAGGTTTGTCCAACTGGCTGTTTTCATGGCAAATCCTCATGTTTATTGACTCCTTACTTCCTCTTGGCAAATTTCAATTGTACTGGGAATCATAGGATGTGCTGTGCTTACTTGCAACCCCACCATCTTCTCCCCAGCACATACCTGAGCCTTAGGTTATCCTGGACATGCTGGAGGTGGGGAGTGTGGTGCTGAGCCAGAAATTGCAGTGTCAGAGGTCATGTTCCGAAGTATCTCTTCATGTTTATTTAATGCCCCTTCAATGGATATTTGCATGTTGGTACAGATATGGTCCTAAATGCAATGCCAGGAATATTTTATTAATCCTCATTACAACCTGTGAGATGGATTGTGTTATCATCCCCATTATGCACAAAGGGACATTGACCCGCAGGAAGCTCCTCTGATCTACCAAGTGTTATAAAGCTCAAGAGAAGGTTTGAAACTCAGGTTTTCTGGCTTCAGAGTACATGACCAATGCTACTCATTGTGGCCACCAGTGGAAGAGAGCTCAGGGCTGTTCTTAGGGATTAAGGTGTAAAATGCAGACCAGGCTATAGATACGAATGTCCCAGCCCTCCTTGTGTTGGATGAAAGACTTTAGCTGTTTGAGTCCGGAACTAATAGAATCAGCTGGGAGGCCAAGTCTTGTGCTTTTCGGGGAAGAAGTGCTACTTTCCTTGCATCACCATACAGGTTCTTGCTACAAGAGCTCAAAGGATTCCCTGTGTTCACTTACTGTTCTTAAGTCTTATCCTAGCCTCCATCTGTTCTTTTGTTTGAACAACTGTTACATGCCAAGCTCAAGTCCCATACAAGAGTACAAGGGTGACAAAAGCAGATGTCACCCTGCCCCTGGCAGGTGAATGGCAGATGGTAGGGGGTTCATCCTGCTATCCTCAGTATCACCAAATCTCCAAGTTCACATCTCTCAATCCAAAGGCCCCAGGAAGCCTAGGTGTCCCTCCACCCAGCACACTTAGTCAAGGTGCATGAGCATCCTGGTGTTGCTCTCCTGGTGATGTGTTGCATCAGCAGTAGGGAGGCCTGCTAGGTTGGTTCTCTGGGGCAAGTCTCAGATTGAGACTTCTGGAATCAGGTGGACTCTTACAATTTTCTTCATTTGGAACTCTTCAATCTTCCACATGGTACTGATTGGATTTAGCAGGCTGGAGACCAGCCTAGAAAGTTGATACCATTCTCAGTGGGGTACTAAAGGAAAAATTAATCTCTAACATGTGGAGAGTAGTAGTTTGTGTATAGTCAGTACCCAATAAATGATCACTGAGATGAATTCATATGAGATATATCTGGATTTTCTGATAGTTGCTAGTTCAGAAATGGCTATTAGGGTACTTTAGAAAATGCCTACTTTTTAAAGCAGGTGATTGACTCTGGATTTGCAGTTGACTTATTGCTACAGTTTCTCTGGAAGGGCCAGTAGCCTTCTACTCTCTTCCTCCCTGGGCAGGTGATCATACCAGTGTTGTAGGACAAGGGAGAAGACAAGCTGAACAAAACAGAGAAACCTAGAAAATTAAAATTTCACACTGCTCAGCCTGGCATAGAGGTGTACAACTGTAATCACATATACCCAGGAGGCTAAGGCAGGAGGACTGCAAATTCTGAGGAAGCCTGGACGATTTAACAAGACCCTGACTCAAAGAAATAAAAGGGGATAAGGATGTAGCTTAGTACTCCTTAGGTATATACTCCATAGTATAAACCAACAAAACAAAACAAAAAGCCACGTTGCTATTTCTGCTGCTATTCATGCCTCCTGATTTTCTTAGTGTTATGCTTGTGGCCAGGACTGCATCTCCAATGTTCAGCATGATCTGCTTCCTCATGCAGAGCTGCCTCAGATGTACCAGGGCCCACCCACTGAGAATAAGGGGAGCTGGGTCACTTCCTGTGATAGGTGTGTCTGCAGCTACCTATGATTACTCCCATTGCTGTCATTCCCATGCCTCTGCCCTGCCTCTCCCTCAGCCTACCAGCCTTGTCTTAAGCTTTGAGCACCATCTCCAGCCTGAGTACATCTGTACTGTTTTGGGTATATATATATATATATATATATATATATATATATATATATATATGGTGTTTTACTTAGAAAAAAAGTATTTTGATGCTTACAGAGTCTCAAAATCCCCATTGTTCAGTGCAGTCTCTGGCTGAGTGCTAGAACCGTTGCCTCACAACCCAGCCTATGTTAAATTCGTAATGACACTCAGTGACTTACCTGCAAAGGAAGACTCTGCCACCTGTGTACACCACATTGGTCTCCTGACTATGCAGTTGTCTGTGTTGTATATCAGCACATCATATTTCTCATTGCAAGCCAACAGTTCTTATTCTTTCATTGCAGCCCTTTACTCCTTTGTATGATATACCACAGCCTGTGTTTCTGTTCTCTTGCTGGGGGCAGTGGGTGTTTACAGTGTTTGACTCCAGTGACCAAAGTTGCCATAAATGTTCCCATGCGTATCCACGAGCAGTATGTGCATACATTTCTATTCAATGCATAAAGCATTTGCAATTCTTTCTTGTAACACAGAGCCCGGTGGTCGTGGCCAGTAGCCCATCCCCGTGCTGCTGTCATTTGATTTTAAATGGCATGGAAGCTGATATCTTAGCTACTAGTCTCACCTGTGACTTGGCCTTAGCATTTTTCTTACTCTGCTGTCTGTGGCCTGTGATTTTTGTCTGGATTAGGGTCTGAGCCATCATTGTAACAGGTCTGAAGATTTAGAAGTTCCTAGAAGACTCAAACTATAGTAAGTATTTGTTGGTTGATCAAGGTAATCTGGAAAAGATTCATTATTTTGTAGAATTTAGGGCCCCCACTTCTGATATGTGATGGACTTTTATGGCCTTTCTTTTCTTTCTCTCTCTCTTTTAATTTTATTGGTACATTTTAGATATACATAGTGATAACATTCATCATAGGGAATTTGTACCTGTACATGGTATGTCCTGCTTCTAAAATTTTTTCCCATTCCCTTCCCCTCCCTTCAGTCTCTCTTCCCCTCTTTATTTACAAACACTTTGTTTCCATTTTTCTTCTATTTTCATGGCCTTTCAAAAGTACTTTTTCTTTCAGTGTTGTGAATTGAACCGAGGGCATCACACAAGCACTAATAAGTGCTCTAACACTGAGCTACAGCCCTTTCCCCTTTTATAACGTTTCACTTGACTCTCTAGTTGAATGGTTGCTTTTATATGTTTCTTGGTTTTCCATTAGTCCATAGTAACAGGTCATCCAAAGGTCCCCTCTGATAGGCTAGGTACTATGGGGTACTTGGGGACATGAGATGAAAGAAGACCAGCCTGAATGCCACTTGGCAGGTCACAAGATGTCTCTGTGGCACTGTTTTTGTGTATGATGAAAGTTAGAAACTCTTCCTTTCAAAAAATGCCGGAGCTGTGTGTGCCTGACTGAAGACCTTCAGCCACATCACAAGTAGCGGACTATAGAAACCTATGCAGCAAGAGTTGTCCTTGCACCTTCTTCACGGGAGTGTGCCTGGGCCACCCCACAGGTAGCTTCTCACTGTACACACACTTGAAGGTGTTGTTTGTGTACTGTGGGAATTTCTGTGGTCTTCCTAAAAGTTCCATCTACTGAGAAAATGCGTGTATTTTCTGTTTTATTGCATTGATATGATTGTCAAAAGCTGAATCATGAATCATTCAGACCTGTGGCAAGATAACTGTCTGTTTGCCTCTAACCCCAACACAGGGTAGATGAACTAAGGCTTCCAGGCCTAGAACACTTGCCCTCAGGTAGCTTCTTCTGGGGAATATGTGCTGATACAGAAAGGCTCACAGAGGGGCCATGAGAGAAGAAAATTGGAGGACTGTGAGTGATGTTATTTTTAGATGGTCAGCTGTTATAGAGGAACTTAGAAATGGGAGTGCTATTAGTATCCTGTTCTCCATAGCTCAAAGAGTTTAAGCCACTGGCTGCCCAATTGCAGTCCTGACTCTCATTTTTCTGAAATAGCAAGATGTTTCTCTGGGATAAAACAAACTTCTCTTCCTGCAAAGTGGTCCCTTACAAAATATAGGAGGTATACCTGTGTCCCATTTGCCTATGACCACCTTGGTGCCACAACACCAGTACTGATATAGGGATGAGAAAAGAGAGGCCACCTAGGTCTTTGCTATGGTCTGAGTAATTGATGCTAAACTTTAGATCCTGTATCACACTTCAGGTGCTGTGTTCTGTCTGAAAACTGCACAAATGTGCTTCTTTTGCTGAAGGCGGGGGGGCGGATTGTTTGTCTGGAAGGACCTGTGTTTCTGAACAGACTGGCTATAAATATTGAGAAGTTACTGCCTTGAGAAGCAGCATGGTGACTAAGCTTTACTTTGCTCTTCATGAGATGATCTGCCCTGTGGGCCTACATGCAGCTCTTTCCCTCAAGAGACTTTCACTGTGAACTCATGGTCACCTGTCCTGCTACTGTTTCCCAAGGACATGGCCTCATTGGCTGTGAGAGTGATAAAGCTGGTCAGAGCTTGGAGATGCCTCTCTCTCAACCAGTGGTCACAGCCTGGCCAAGGATTATTGTTTGATGCTTAGGTGATGAGATACACCGTTGTGGCATTGCCTGAGTTCCTTCTGGAGTCTGTTTCTTTGGGGTCCCTCCTGCCCTAGGAGCCTAGTCAGACCTGTGGGGGAATCTGTCACCCAGATACATCATGTGGGGAGATTCCATGTATGGATGGTCTTGTCTCCTCAGTTTGAATGCAGACCCATGGTTATGAGAGATCTCCTTTCTTGGCCACCATCTGCACCAGGCTTCATACTCTACTTGATGTAGAGATTTTTCTTGATGCTCGTGACATCTCAGTAAAGTTTCCATGGCTGTAGAGATGAAGACCCTGAAACTCAGTGAGGCCATGAATTCATAGCCAAGCCATTAAGCCGTGTGTGTTGAGGTCTACATTTGTGAGTTACAGTACTGTCCTGTTTCCAGGTAGTTCCATTGTCCATGATTCCACCTCCTGGGAAACAGACAACATCTGCTATTGCAGAGGTCAGTGTCCACCAGTTCCCTAGTGTCTCCTGGCATAGGTTTGGGGATAGGCTGCTTCCTAAATGGCCTTCTGCATCCTGTGAGATGTTCTTTTTCAGCAGCCTGAGCTTTTGATCCTGCCTGGGAGTCCTACTGTGTACTGTATACAGCCTATCTGGCGGATGCAGGAGGTACAGGCCAGGAGCACAGACTTGGCCACCTCACCCATTTCCTTCTGCAGTACTGCAACAGGGGCTTTTACTGGGCCTCCAAATCCCAGCATGGACAGGTCATTAGCAGAAGTTCTCTGAACTGCATGGCTGAGGGTGCACCAACCACCAGAGACGTGAGCTCCTCTCTCATGGAATTACAGAAAAGTTGTTTTGTTTTGGAAAATAGCTGCTTTCCAGCAGTGAAAAAGACAGGCTAAAAAATCAAAGGCAAAACTAGAAAGTGTGGCTCAGCTGAAGAGAGGCAGTGCTTAGCCCACAGTAGAAGCAAACCTATGGCAGACTTACTTAAAATACAGAGGTTTCCAAGTTTGGGTTTGGAAGAGGGCTCAGAAACAGCCCCAAAAGACATGTGAGATGTGTGTCTTATCTAGCTTGCAGAGAACCGGCAGCTTAGGGGACAAGTCTCACTCTCCCAGCAGACACTGTGAACACAGGATATGCATTCCCATTACCTTCTTACACCCAGGAGGAGTGAGGAATGTATTTCCTTCACAGTAAGGAATATATTTTCATCTCAATTCTACAAAAGAGGCCCAGGCTTAGAGAAGTTAAGTATGTAGTTCAAAGTTATGTGGCCAATAAAGGGGAGCAAAGCTGGAAGCTTGGAACTTTAACTCTTCCATCTACTATAAGCACAAGTTGGATGCGACCTTTTCTTCCTCCATGGGGTGGCAAGGGTAGGTTCTAGCATGGATTTCATTTCAGGAAGACCCATGGAGATGCTCAGGAAGTTCCTGAGCAGCCCTACTGTGACACCCGCTCTAGTCAATGCCTGCCAGTTGCCTTAGACATTTCTTTCCAGCTGGGGTGTCCCTTTCCTCTGACTGACCCATTAGGGCCCTCTCCCCAACCACTGGAGTTCTTAGGTTTATCTCAGTCCCTGCTAGAATTTGGCTCGGTCATACATCTATGTGAGTCTCACCAGAGTCAGGATATATATGGGCTGGGCTTGTGGTCCAACCTGCATCCCATTCCTGACAGGTTCTGTCCTCATTGCTCCTGTCTGAAGTGAGCCCAGTACCTGCTTGTGCCTCATTAGAGCCAGGCATTGACTCCATTCTCAGTGATATACAAGGGCTTCCATGTTCTCAAGTTGTGTTGAGACCCACCTTCATGAATGGTGGGAATATCAACGAGGATGGAATGGTCTTGACCCATAATCTTAGTGCCTGCTTTCCAGGCAGCAATTTCCTGCAACATCAGATACACCATTGTATTGTCCTGGGACCTCGCAGGCTCCTTCAACTTATGCTATGGATGAAAAAGCTTTCTGCCTTCCCTCCCTGCCATATTATTTCCTTCTCTTAACACACCCAGTTTAAATTAGAGGCTGGTTCTACAGTCCCTTTGTTGTCGTTTCTCAGTATGTAGTCACACATTTGAATGTATAAATACTATTTGACTTCCTACTCACTAGCAGACAAGCAGCTCCATGAAGGCAAGCTGTTTGTTTGTTCACCATTGTACCCCAGCTCAGGACCAAGGTGAAGAAATACTAAAAGAACAGCCCTTAGTTGTCACTGGCAGGATGGTCAAGAGCTGTTGACCACCTTAGTTTTAGTCTTAAAAGTGCTGGTGATTCCTGAATCTGGGGAAAAGGCAGATTAATTCTGTAGATCTGGGGGCTAACATTCTGAGCTTCGATGGCTCCAAGGAATGCAGATGCTGCTGACACCAGGAACATCCTCTAGGAGCAGACATTGAGTTTCTAAAACCCTGCCTGGGCCCAGCATACTCCTGTTGGTTTCATCATATTTCTATGAATGTGCTGTTTTGTTATTTGTCTATTTGATGTTCTCTTACTGCTTCCATTTTTAATATTGTGAGTATTTTGATAAGCATTTTTCATGGTAATTTCTGTCCATGCTTCTGATGATTATGGATTGTATTTACCTTCTAGGCCTCTGCAGGAGCGGGCCCTTATATGGCAGGGCCTGTGCCTGAGGAGGGAAGAGCTGTTGTAGGCATGAGGGGGTTGAGTGGTTCTCACTCAGGCAGCCCATCTAGGTTCCTTCCTTTTCCTTAGTCACTCTGCCTTCCCTGGAGTGTCTGAGGGGTTCCCAAAGGCCAGGTGTTCCACAGTGGAATACCCAAGGTCAGATCCCACTTGGGACTCTCCTTTCACTGTGTACCTACAGCACATCACCTACCTTTCTGCCCTGTACTATTGTTCTTCTGTCTTACTTTGTTTGTTCCTTTAGGTACCCAGCAGCAGAGGACATTCCAACAAGTTTCCTTGCTGCTCTGCCTAGAACCAGCAATAACAAGGGGATGCAGTTCATTCCCATGTCAGGGAGAGCCTGTGGAGGGACCCACCCTCTGTAGCAGTAAAGAGTAGCACCTCAGCATACAGGGCACAGGGAGGGCCTCCTAGCAAACAGGACATGTGCAGTCTCCCAGTGCAGAAGTGAATAATCTGGCTGGGCTCCATAGGTGCAGGCCACTGAGACCTGAGGCAGAACGACTGCTTAGGCTCTTTCCTCAAGAGGCAAGCTGTGGGCACCTGAGACTCACCAGCAGACCCAGCTCTAGGGAGCTGAGGGAAGTGGCCCTGTGCTGTGATGATCTGTATCCCATGTAGCCTCACAGACTGTGAATACCCACCCCACTGCTTTTCTCATGGGTCTTACTACCTTCTAGCACACAGATTTGTTTTCTTTTTTGCTGATGACTATCTATCTTCTTTGGGATGCAGGATTCATGAAAACAGGCACTGTATCTTCATGGCTGTCTCACATTCCCAAGTGTATGGGAGAGCACCTATGCATAGAGGGACCTGGTATTCCCTGGGTATAGGAATGTGGTGGCCTACCATGTATAATTTATGAGTTCATGCACTCACTCAATACACATGTTTGAGTGCTTGTGATACACTGAACTGAGGGGGATAAAATAGATACCACATTTTTCTTTCAGGGCACAAAAATCCAGCAAGGGAAGAAATTGGTTCAATGACGTTCCTATTTATGGTTTGAAAGGAACTAGTTCAAGTAAAAGAGATGCATATCACTCAAAAAGATACTTCTGTGACAGTGTCCTGGCCATTTCTAAGCTCTGGTGATTTGATGGTTCCTGGGTCACTCTTGTCAACAGTGTTTCTTAAATATTCTCCCTAGAGTCGGTTCTACTAAAAAAAAAACAAAACTGCAAAATAGAACTTTAAAAGTTAGATATTGTTTCCTTTTAGAGATAAACAATTTCTCTGCAGTTCCTCCTGCTGAACATATAAGGTGCATTTCCTCCCTTCAGCCTAAAAGCAGTGACAGAATACACAGATGCCAGCCCCCGGAGGCTGATGCCCAGCTTCCTTTCTCTCTGAACCATCAATATAGCTCCCTCCTCCTTTCTACAGTCCTCATTATGCAATACCACGAAGGCCTGAATATTGAATAAGAAATTTCACCCCACTTACTTGATTTTTGATAGAATGACTCTGTTGTGAATAGTAGTTTAAAGAGCCATTTTGACCACTTTCTGCCAAAACTTAACACATACTTATGCCATGCAATTTTACAATAGTGTATCAGCTCTTTCACTGGAGTATCATAGTGGTAGAGTGTCCAGCCAGCAAGCTCCTAAGTAGTACTGGAGTCCAGCTGCTCACTTTGGAAATAAAAACAGATATAAACAAAAAAGATAAAAGAAACTGAATCATATCAAACCAAAGCCAACCAAAACAAATGAGTACTCTAAACCAACAAAATGCCTGGAAATTTTTCTACTCTGAATCTCTTCTCATACCAGTTAGTGCCCCCAAATAACCTGCAGTATATCCGTAATGGCTCCAAACGGTGAAGGTCCATACCTGACCCAAACGGCACTGTGGAGACAGTAGGTCCCTGGGTGTACTTTCAAGTGAAAAGCCAGGCAGAGCTCTCCAAACAACTTTTGTCCTTTTGCTATCAGAAGTGTTTACAGGCAGCTATACCACAAACAGGAAGGGTTGGAGGATTCCTAGGATGCAAAGGTGCCCCTGGCTGGAATTTCCCTGGAATTCCAGCCAGGGATTCAGCTGGCCACTAACAATTAGTCATTTTCCCCAAGTGCCCATCCTCTATCCAGTAGGAACCAGGAGACCCATAGTGCTCCAGAGCCAGAACAGGACTTACCTCCTGGCTGGCTTTACCAAAACTGTTACCAGTTGCTTAGGTTTATACTCTTAGGTTCATTTGCTTCTCCCTAACCAAATCAAAAGAGGCTATATATTTTAATAAAAAAAATAGGAAAAAGATTCATTCAAAGCTAGCTTTGCAATACCATGGAAATAAAGGGATCCATTTGCCTCAAATCGCCATCTTATTATATACAGATGGGTACAGGTTCTTTGTTTAAAGACCTATAAGGAGCAGAAAACACAGAGATACTTGTGAAGAAGAACCTGGGTTCTGGATTCCTGGCACTCATATCCACGAACAGACATTCCTCATTTATCCACTGAGTTCAGTTCCTGCAACTAGGTCATTAAGTGAATTGGTTGCTTAATAAGGAATTGTTTATAGTGTGTACATTACAATATGCAGAACAAAGAAATGGTTGAGCCGGCCTGCGGACCAATTCGTGAGTTTTCCCCTAGAGGAAGGAAAACGGGGCTGGGGCAGGGTGAAGAGAGAGAGACGGAGGCAAGTTGAAGTTTCCCAATCAAACCTCGTTTACTGAACAATGTTCCTGGCTTATAAAGAAGCGGGGGCGGGAAGTTACGGATGGGTCGCTGTCATTTCCTGGGTGGAGCGAGAGGATCCTGGGAAATGTAGGCCGACGCACTGGACGCCCACAGGAGGGAGAGATGGAGCGGCAGCCGTGAAGCTATCATGCTGCTCCCTACAAATGGTGAAAAGAATCTCCAACTTGATGTCTTTGCTTTTCTTTACATGACTGTTATATGCAGTGCAGTAATGTGTATCAGAACATAAAACTCTATTACTATACAGTATAACCAGCAAAAATTGCAGACCTGTATAAACAAGATACGTTGTACAAAGAAAGACATATTGGCACTATCAATAAGTTGTATAGACTATACAAAAAACATGACTCCTGAGTCTAAGAGGCAGGTCATAAGTCCAGACAGTTGTTCAACAGGTCATTAAATGAGGAGTATCTGTATTCTGTCATTTCTTTTAGATTGAGGGGAAGAAGTGTTGGTTATATGCTCAGCAGGAAGAAAATAAATTATCTCTACAAGAAAAAATGTCTTAATTTTTAAAGTCGTGTTTTGCAATGCCAGTTACAGAAGGTTATGATTGGAAGCCATCAGATGCTTTCAGACAGTTGTGCCTGCTTACTACAAATAGTCGCAAGCTTTGTGGCCCAGTAGCCCCATATCATCACCACCCACACACATGCACACACACATGCACGCATGCACTTAGCCAGAAGCAGTGATTCACTATACCTCCTTCTTCGGTAATATGAAAACAATAGCTTTTTTCATGAAAAACACCTGATACCTTCAGGCAGCTGCTGAAGATAGTTGCGGTCATTTGGTCTAGTTTCTTACTCACCATTTGTTAAGCATTGTTGGAAACATTGCCTCCTTATTTTCTGCCAGCCCATGTGGCTCCAGAATGGTGGAAGTTATAGCAAGTAAATGTGCTTAGGGCAGAGCTAGTGGGATTCATGGCCTGCAGGGAAAATGGACTCGTTTTATCATTTTGTGCAGAATCTCATCTTGTCATTTTGTTTGGTGACATCCCCAATCAATATCAACCTAATCAAGTTCTAGAATTTTAATTTAAAGCTGGTTGGCAGGCTTAATTCATTCAGTAATTTGCTGTATCTACTGTATGCTGGCACTTGGTGATGATTTGGGACAGTCCTGCCACTTTAATACGAATTAAAAATTTTAAATTTGTGGCCACTTGGGGTTTGGGAAGTGACCCAGGCCCTAAGAAGATTTTGGCTAGTAAAGACTGTCCACTAATCCTGGCTCTTCAAGAAGGCCTTGCTAGCCCTGTGACAGGAGACACAGATTGTATCCCATCTCTTTGGACACCTTAGAAACCAGGAGCTAAATATCTTTTTCTGAAGTTATGGCACATCTGCAAATTGAGATACCTCCCCTGTAGCACCATGGTGGCCAATAAAGAAATGTTTTCACATTATACCAAGTTAGTGAGAAAAGTATGGTATGCACTGTTATGGATAGTTTGCTGCCACTTTTTTAGAGAAGAAAGAAACATACCTCTATTTGCCTTCCTGTGTATAAAATACCTTTTGAAGGGCACCAAAAAGCTGAAATCATTGGTTTTCTAGGGCCCCTGGCTGGCTGGGAGAGGTTGCCACATACCTTTTGAATTTCAAGCTATGTGGTTATATCCTTATTTATACAATACAGATAACCACCCACTGTGTGATCCTCATTTTGAAGAGTATATTAGAGAAGCCTGAAGGAGTACCCATGGCCACGTGGTGGCTGTGAGGGCGGGGATGCAGAATTGCCTCAGTTCAAATATCTGGAACCCAGGGAGGAGGAAGCACCCAGTAAGTGCATCTCTGTTTGGCCATCTTTTGATACTTAGGCAGCACCTCAAGTAGTACCAGACACTAGACCTCAGGATTTTCTTCCCTTCAGGGATGTCTAGAGTGAAGCCAGTTTCCCCAATGGGCCACCTTAACAAGCACACGCAGCTAGTTTCTCTGACCAGTTCAGAGATGAATACCATCTTGACTTGGGTTCATGAGAAAGACTTGTTTTAAAAAGTGTTTTTAGAAAATGACAAAGGATAATTAAAAGAGTCAGAAACTTGTGCCCTTTAAGGTTAATTCTACTTTTTTATGAAACCCATCCTGAACAGGTTGGTGAGCTTGGGGGACAAGGCCAACACTGACAGAGAGTGAGCAAAGAGACCAGGAGCTAGTCCTCTGCCTCTGAATTTCATGGTGAGCTTCTGTAAGGGCAAATCTTTCCTGAGCAGCCTGAGAATTAGAGGTAATGTATGTGTGTCTTGTGTCCCCAGCTAGTTACTAGGAACACAGTGAAGTGTGGACCTTTGGGTGATGGAGTTACTGGGCGGGTCTCTTTTCCTCTGAGTCATTGAAAGGCCATAGAAGGGTGCAGGCCCCAGATGCTTCCCATGGGTAGGGAGACAACAGTGTGCAAGACCAGCACTATTCATAGTTCCCATTCCTGGGAACCTGGTGAGGAGGGCACAATGATGGCACAGCATGAGGGTGGTGACTGCTGTACGCACAGACTCACAAATGGGACCACACTTCCCATGGGGACAGTGTCCAGAAGGAGCTGTACCTTGTTTAGCAAGAAGTTTTTAAGTAAACCAAAGTCATAGCCAAGCAAGTCTGAGACAAAGTCCGGGGACCATGGTTGTAGTGGTTAGAAGAATGTATATGCATTTGGCAAAGAGCAGCCCCAGTTTGTTTTAGACAACACTAAACCAGAATCAGGAAATAGAGTCTTAATCCAGCCTGGAATCAAGTTGTTCTATGGCCTTGGGCCATTGGTATAGACACTTGGAAGGACATTTTCAACTGACTTGAAGACATGAAGACAGCTGTTCAGATCTGAATGCACACCAAAATAGGTTCAGGTGTGCTGACAGTGAGACCCTTCCACAGTGAAGTGGATTCCAGAGCTGAGTCAGGACCCAGGAGCTCTTAGGCAGTCCAGAAAGATTTTGGATTTCTGTTTCTTTTAGACAAGAAAATGGGTTTTATGTTTTCTACAGCTATTTGTGCTCTGAATTAAATGTGTTTCTATGCAGAAAGGATTTGGATACTCTCTTAGGTGTCAAAGGAAAGAAAAGCTTCACATTTTTATGTCTTTTAACCTGGAAAATAAGAAATAAGGTAGTGGTGATAGCTCATGCTTAGTGATAAACACTAAATGATGAAAATAAATGTATATTGCCAGATCCTTGTGACACCAGAAATACTGTTCATGTAAGTTTTAGTTTCTGAATTGGAGGAGGACTGAAGAAATTGCAGTGTGGGGTCAGGCCGGAGACAGCGTGTGAAAGGAAGCATCACACCTTACTGGAGCATCTGCCCTCTCTCCTCCTTACCGCTCAAAGCTGTTGACCCATTCAAACTAGAAAAGCTGGCCCTACCAGCTGGATCAGACAAAGGCTCACATCCTGTGCCTCCTGCAAAAAGCCCTGCAATAGTGAGGAACCAACCGCATTTTTCAGCTTTTACTTGTGTGCAGACAGCAGGTGTTTGTACCCCAAGGCCCTTGATTTCATCTCTGCCTAGAGCAAAAAGCAGGGCCTCTATTTAGCCTCCCTCTGGGTTCCCTGTTTTTGCATTTGATTTTTTTACACCTTTAAAATGTAAAAGTCAGTGGTTTTTAGTATATCACAAAATTGTGAAGTCATTAACACCATCTGATTTTTTTTTAAGTTTATTGGTACAATTTAGGTATCAAAATGATCACATTCATCCTAGGAAATTTGTACCTTATATGATATATCTTGGGGTTTTTTTCCCCATTATCCTCCCCTCCCCTAAACCCCTCTTTTTCTCCTTATTTATAAAGCTGTGCTCCCATGTTCTTCTTTTCCCTTCTTTGCTGCTTCCTACCCCCTCCGAAGTTCTCCTTTCCTTTCAAACAATTTGTTACTATTTCATAATATCTCCTATACATTTTGGTTCTTATTTGTACTTTCAGATTCTCACACCAGAGAGATAATGCAATATTTACACGTGTGTCCAGTTTATTGCACTCAAGAGTATGGTCTCAAGGTACATTCATTCAGCTATAAAGGTCTCAAGTTTATCCTTTATGGTTGAGTAGTACTCTGTTGTATAGAAAAACCACATCTTTTAATCAGTTTGTTTTTCAATGGGCATTTGGGTTGTTTCCAAGTTTTAGCTATTACAAACTGTGCTGCTATAAACATGGATGTGCATATATTGCTGTGGTATGATGCTTTTAATTCTTTTGGGAAGATACCAATAAGGGAAATAGGTGAAATCTCCGGTCCTAGTTTTTTGAGGAATTTCCACACTTACTTCTCCTTTGGTGGCACTAGTCTACACTCCTAACAGTACACTTCCCCATATCCCTATCACCATTCATTATTTGTTGATTTGTTGATAGTAATCATTTTTCTGGAGTGACATGGAATCTTAGCATTGTTTTAATTTGCATGTCTCAAATGACCAATGATGTTGAACATTTTTTCATAAATTATTTTCTATTTCTACTTCTTCATCTGAGAAATATGTATTTATATCTTCATCTGAGAAATATATATTTATATCAGATGACCATTTTTGATTGAATCTTTCAATTTGGGAGGGTCTGATTTTTATCAATTCTTTATATGTTCTAGATGTTAGTCCATTGTCTGGACAACTGGCTAAGATTTTTTTCCCACTTGATGGGTTGCCTTTTCACTCTGTTGGTTATTTCTTTTGCTGTGTAAAAGCTTCTTAATCAGATGAGATCACGGTTGTTGTTTCTTTGCAGTATTTCCTGTGTAATCAGTGTTTTGTTCATGAAATCTTTGCCTATACTTACGTCTTCAAGAGTTCTACCTTTCTCTCTTCAAACAGATTTCATGTTTCTCCTTAATATTTAAAACTTTGATCCATTTTAATTTTAGTTTAGCATATGATGACAGACACACCATCTAACTTTAGAATGTTTTCTTCATCCAAACAGAAATCCCTGGGAATCATGTCCATTAACAGCCACTCTTTTTTTTTCTTTTTTTTTTTTTTTATCAGTGCCAGGGATCGAACTCACGACCACCTGCTTGCAAGGCAGGCACTTATGCCGCTGAGCTAAATCCCCAACCCTTAGCAGCCACTCTTAATGCCTTTCTTCTTCCAGCCTATGAAAGCACTTCTTGCTACTATCTGTGCCTGTTCCAGACATTTTCTCAATATATGGTCTTTTGTGTATGGTTATCTTTCACTTAGAATAATATTTTCAGGGTTCATCTTTATTGTAGCATGGATCAGTATTTCACTTGTTTTATGACCGAATAATACTGAATTGTATATATAACAAATTTTATTCATTAGTTGATGGAAATTTGTGTTTTCACTTAGTAAATAATGCTGTTTAAACATTCATATATATTGTGTGTGGACATATGTATTGATTTTGGGAGGGGATATGTACCTTAGGGATGAAATTGTTAGGTCATGTGGTAATTGTTTACCTTTTCTCCCCTTTTTTTAAAATCTTCTTTTTACGTGTTTCTAGTAGGTAATGATTACATTCATTATGGGGAATTGACACTTGTACATAACATATCTTGCTTCCTTTTTTTCCCCTTTTACTCATTTTTAAAATTTTTTTCTTTTTTTTTTGCCAGCACCAGATTGATTTATTTTTTATAATTTTTTATCAGCTTTACCATAAACACAGATTAACAGCCAGACAAGCAGGCCAAAAAACATATAAATTACATAAGACATTAATACTAAACTAAAGTATGCTATCCATGAACATGCTTTCCATGTTCATGAATAGGAAGAATAAATATTGTGAAAATGGCCATTCTCCCAAAATTGTTATACAGATTCAATGCAATCCCAGTAAGAATACCACTAACATACCTCATAGATCTAGAGAAATCACTCCTAAAATTCATCTGGAACCAAAAGAGACCTAGAATAGCAAAGGCAATTCTAAGCAGCAAAGCCAAGGCAGGAGGCATCACAATCCCTGACTTGAAGTTATACTACAAACGTACCGTAATAAAATCAATATGGTACTGAAATAAAAACAGACCTGAAGATCAATGGAATAGACTAGAAGATACAACAACAACTACAAACACACTCAACCACCTTATCTTTGATAAAAGGGCCAAACATGTTCACGGGAAGAACAATAGCCTCTTTAATAAATGGTGCTGGAAAAACTGGCTATTCATATGCTGAAAACTAAACTAGACCCATGTCTATCACCATGTACTATAGTTAGTTTTACTAAACTAAAATCTAAATGGATCAAAGATCTAAATATTAAAATAGAAACACTAAATCTGTTGCAAGACAAAGTAGGTAAAAATCTTGAAGACATAGGGGTAGGTAGAAAATTCATGAACAAGAACCAAACTGCACAGGAAATACTTCCCAGAATCAATAACTGGGATCACGTCTTATTAAAGAGTTTCTGCATGTCCAAAGAAATCTCCAGCAGAATGAAAAGAAAACCCACACACTGGGAAAAAAATCTTAGTGAACTGTCCCTCAGACAAAGGACTTCTGTCTAGAACTTATAAAGAATTAAAAAAAATCAGACCCCTGAAATTCAAAGACCCAATCCAAAAGTGGGCATCTGAGATGAACACACAGTTCTCAGATGAAGAAATACGAATGGCAAATAAATACATGAAAAACTGTGCATCATCATTGGTCATTAGAGAAATGCAAATTAAAACCACACTGAGATTCCATCTCACTCAAAAAGAATGGCCAGGATCAACAAAACTACCGGCAACAAATGCTGGAGAGGCTGTGGGGAAAAAGGAACTCTTCTGCACTGTTGGTGGGAGTGTAGACTGGTGCAACCACTGTAGAGGTCAGTCTGGAGATTCCTCAAAAATCTGGGATTGGAAGTCCCATTTGACCCAGCTATTCCACTCCTAGGTATATTCCCAGAAGAACTGAAGACATCATACCATAGTGGTATGTGTGCACCCATGTTTATAGCGGCACCATTTGTAATAGCAAGATCTTGGAAACAACCTAAGTGCCCATCAACTGAGGAATGGATTAAAAAAAAAATTATACTTTTATACAATGGAGTACTACTCACCTATAAAGAATGATCACATTGAGATATTTATAAATAAATGGATGCAACTTGAGACTATACTCATAAGCAAAATAAATCAAAGTCACATGTATAAATATCATATAGTCTGTAGTGTAAGAAAAGGTAAGAGTATATAAGATTCTATGGTAATCATGGTTCCCCATTATATTGCTTTGAAGACTTATAATGTTTTCATTCATTGGTTGGAATGGCTTTTTTCTGTTTTGTTTGACCTTATTATGTGTGATGGTATGAACAGCTACTTTAAGAAAACAAGACATTATGGCAGCCATTGTTGATTTAACATCATCTTGCTTTGAAGTCCTACCATGCTTTTGTTCTTCTATTACCATTGGTTCTATCATGTTGTGTCTTAATGGATTTTAATATGTATGATAGTATAAACAAATTTTTTATGGAAAATGAGATATTATAGTAGCCATTGTTCATCTGCTGTTATTTGGTTCAGAATTGCTTGTAATAGTTTCATTCTCTTGAATGCTTTTATTCTACTTTGTTATGTTTGATATTATTGAGTGTGAAGTAATGCCCAACTACTTCAAAGAAAGAGATATTATGGTAGGTACTGTTGATATCCAATTGTCTTGTTTTGAAGTGCTATGTTGCTTGTATTGTTATGTTCCAATCTGCATTGTTCTCCCCTCTTTTGTTTTATTCTCTGTAAAATAAAATTTAAAATAAAATAAATATGCTTTGAGTAAATTGGTCATGCTGGATTACAGTAACATTATGTGTGTATGTGTGTATACACACACACACACACATATATATATACACACACACAAGATAGTTAAGATATACAGCTACTTTCTCTTACTCATTGAAAGAAAGACTTGTGTAAATATTGTCTAGACATTATTACATCCCTATATGTTGTACTCTGAGTAACTACTATGACGATAACAATGCACAGTGTATTAATTATTGTTACTCTCCTATTGACCAGATATGAAACTGCTTTATTTCCATTTTTCTTCTCTTTAAAATAAAAAAGTAACATTTTTCTACATTTTATTTTGCACACTATTTGTATGTTGAGTTTCTCATATAGGAGAAACTGTGATATTTAGGCTTATGTGTTTGATTTGCGTTATTTAACATTATGTCTCAAGATAAACCCATTTCCTATAAATGACTCAATTTTATCCTTTATGGCAGAGTAGAACTCCATTGTATATCATTGCCACATTTTCCTTATTCATGTGTTGATGGACATATAGACCACTTTCAAGATTTAGCTATTATGAATTTTGCTGCTGTAAACATAAGTATGTATACAGATAACTAGGATGGTAATGACTAGTCAAATTGAATTTCTTTTTAGTGTTTTGAGAAATGACATACTGATTTGCATAGTGACTGTACTATGTGTTACTCCCACCAACAATAATAAAGAAGGGTTCATTTTCCCCCACAGCTTCTCTAGCATTTGCTATTGCTTGATTTCTTGATGATGACCATTTGTCTGAGAAGTGTCTATTCATTTCAGATGCCCATTTTTTGTTTTGGTTATTGAAGTTGAGAATTCTAATTTTTTTAAATTCTTTATATACCCTAGATCAGTGGTGGTGAAGCTCCAGCACACATGCCACAGCAAGCTGTTTATAATCATTGAAAGTTCTAAAGGTTTGCCATCCCTTAGTTCTTTGTGTGAGAAGAGCTGACAATAATTGTTCCCATTCTGCAGGTTGTCTCTTCACTCTACTGGTGATTTCTTTTGCCATGTAGAAGCTGTTAAATTTAATATGATCTCATTTGTTGATTCTTGGTATTACTTCTTGTGCCCTGTTTCTTTTTAGAAAACCTTTGCATTCAAGAGATTTACCTATTTTGCCTTCCAGCAAATTGATTTTCTTTTGATATTTAGATTTTTGATCCATCTTTATTTTAGTTTAATGCATGGTTATAAATAGGGATCTAGGTTAAGTTTTCAGCATATGGATATGCTATTGTCCTAGTTCCATTTATTAAAGAGGCTATCTCTCCTCCAGCAAAGGTGTTAGGTCTCTTTGTCAAAGATAAGATGATTGTGCTTAGAATTATTTCTGCATCTTCTATTCTGCTTCGTTGATCCACAGATCTATTTTTGCCAATACAATACTGTTTTTATCACTGCGGTTTTGCAGCATAATTTGAAGTCTGGATTTGTGATGTCCCCTACCTTGCTCTTGTTGCTCATAATTGCTTTCGTTATTCTAGATCTTTTCTGGTTCCATAGGAATTTTAGGATTATTTTCTGAATTCTATGAGGAATGCAACTGGTATTTTAATGGGGATTGTGTTAAATCTGTATGACAGATTTGAACATGTGGCAATTTTGACTATATTGGTTCTGCCTATCCAGGAAGAGGGATGTCTTTCTGTTTTCTGATACATTGCTCTCCTTTTTCAGAATAATGTGGTTTATATTGTAGAGTCTTTCATTTCCTTAGTTAGGTTAATTTTCTAAGCACTTAATTTTTCTTGATGCTATTGTGAAAGTTATTATATCCTTAATTTCTCTCATGGTGAGTTTATTATTGACGTACAGAAATGCGATTGGTTTTTGAGTGTTGAGTTTGTATCCTGCTACTCTGTTGAATGAAGTTACTAGTTACAGGAGTCTTTTGGTAACTTTTTTTGAGTCTTCTTATATGTAGAGAATCATGACACCTGCAAATAATGAAAATTTGACTTCTTCCTCTCCTCCCCATGTCCCTTATATTTCTTTCCGTTGTCTAATTACTCTATCATTTCTAGAACTGTATTGAACAGGAGTGGTGATAATGGCTATCCATGTCTTGTTTTTGATTTTAGAGGAAAAACTTTCAGCTTCTCTTTATTTAATATGATGTTGGCCATTGGTTTGTCACAGATGGTTTTATTACATTGAAATGAAGTTCTGTTCCTGTTTTCTTCAGGGTTTTATTTATGAATGGTTGTTGGATTTTGTCATATGCTTTTTCTTCATCTGTTGAGATGATTATATGATTCTTGTCTTTCTTCTGTTTATGTGATATATTGCACATATTGATTTGTGTATGTTGAACTATCTCTGTCTCCCTTCAGTGAATCCTACTTGGTCATGATGTGTGATGTTTTTGACAATTTGCTGTATTCTATTTGCCAGTATCTTATTGAGGATTTTTGCATTTGTGCTCATTAAAGAGACTGGCCTGTAATTCTCTTTTTTGGTTAGGTTCTTTTCTGGTTGGGGCATCAGGGTAAGGCTTGCTTCCATGAATGACTGGCTCCCTTTCCATTTTATTAAAGAGTTTGAGGAGTATTTGTGTTACATTTTCTCCAAACTTCTTATAGAATTTCACAGTGAATCCACTGGGACCTGGGCTTTTTTTAGTTGGTAGTTTTTGTCTTGTTATGTTTTGTTTTACTTATGCAATTTCATTGACTGATACTGGATTATTAGGATTTTTATATCATTTTGTTCAGCTTTGGCAGTTCATTTGTATTTTAAGAATCTATCCATTTTGTCTGAATTTTCCATTTTATTAGGGTACAGGTTCTCAAAATACTGATGATCTTCTAGATTTCAGCAGAATCCATAGTGATTTTGCCTTTTTCATTTTTGAGTGCCTGGATTTGGGTCTTTTTTTATTTTGGTTAGGTTGGCTAAGGGTTTTTTCTATTTTGTTTATTATTTCAAAGACCGACTCTTTGAGTCTTTGTTTTGTTTTTTTAGTTCCAATTTCATTAATTTGTGCTTTGGTCTTTATTTCCTTCTTAACACTAGTTTTATATGTGGATTGTTCTTGTTTTTCTGGGACCTCAGGGGTGCATCATTAGATTGGTATTTGAATTCACTTGGTCTTTCTGATGTGGGAATTCAACATTGTAAACTTCCTTCTTAAAACTGCTTTCCTTCTGTCCCATATATTCCAGTATGTTATACTGGCATTATCATTTGATTGTAGGAACTGTCCAATTTCTTTAATTTCCATGTGTTTGAATAGTTCCTTTTTTCTTTTGCCACTGATTTCTAATTTCATTGTGCTATGATCTGATAATATGAATGGGATAATTTTGATTTTTTTTTTTTGCATTTACTTAAGAGTGTTTTATTGGCTAGTATGTGGTCTGTTTTGGAGAAGGTCCCATGTGCTACTGAGAAGAATGTGCATTCTGTTGTTGGATGGAACACTATAAATATCTTTTAAGTCCATTTTCTTGAAGGTTTGGTTTAACTATAGTATTTCTTTAATTTTTTGTCTCGTTGTCCTGTTCATTTTGTGACAGTGGGATATTGAAGTCCTCCATTACAATTGTATTGGTGTTTATCTGATTTTTATGTCCATTAGTGTTTGTTTCATGATGTTGGATGTGCTAATATTTAGTGTGTATTTGTTTTAAATTAACACTTCCTGTTGAATTGTTCCCTTAACCAAAATGTACTGACTTTCCTTATCTCATCTGATAAAATGAAATCCACTTTGTCTGAAATCCAGTTTGTCTGAGATTAGGATAGCTACTTGTGTTTTGTCCAGATTTGTGTTGCCTGTAATATTGTTTTATATCTTTTGATTTGTAAACTGTGAGTTTCTTTTTAAATTCCATGTGTTTCTTGTGTACTTCTTTTATTAGGTTTTGTGTCTTCCTTCATTCTGGCAGTCTGTATTTTTATTGGAGAATTGAAACCATTCACATTGAATTATTTCTGAGAAGTATTGTCATTGTATTATTTTTCTATTGCTGATTTCCAGATTTTTTTTCTCACCTTTTGCTTAGCTGCTCATCCCACCAGGTGCAGTCACTCTTTTTGATGTATTGGCATTGCTGGCTTGTCTCTTTATAGAATATCCTTGAGAACTTTTTGTAATGCTGGTTTGGTGTTCATAAATTTTTGGATGTGTACCTTGTTAGGACTGGAAGTCATTATGTTTTAGGGCTTGAAACACTTCACTGCTATTTTGGCTTTTTAAGTTTTCTATTGGGAAATCTGTTGTAATTCTATTTGATTTACCTTTATATGTGATTCATTGCACTTCTTTTAACAGCTTTTAAGATTTCATCCCTGTGATGGACTTCTAGTACTTTGAGTATAATGTGGTACGGAGAGGTTTTCATTTGCTTGTGGCTGTTCAGGGTTCTATGTCCCTTATTTATCTGTGTGCTTATTTCCTTACATATGCTTGAGATGTTTTCTGCCATTATTTCTGGGAACAGGTTTGGTTTTTATGTCATTTGTGTTGTCTTCTGATTTTTCGCTTATGTAGTTACTCTCAGATTGGTCTTCTTTGCATCATCCTAGTAGCTGTTGGATCATGTTCTCTTATTGCTTTTAAGGTATCTTTGTAGCTGGTCTTTGAAGACATTATTGCATTCTAGTTCTGAAATTTTGTCATCATGTTGGTTGCTTCTACTGACATCCTTTCAATATAATTTTTAATTTTCTGCATTTCTGATTGAAATCTTTTCATGGACTCTAATTCTTTACTAAAGTGGTCATTCATGTTTTGTAATCTTTTGCTTATGTAGCTTTTTATTAATGTCTTCTTAAAGCTCCTGCATTTTTTGGTTGTTACTTACATTATCTGTTTAGTCATATTGTTTGTGATCCTTCCAAGTACCTCTCTGATCTGTTTCTAACCTCTTCTGTTATGGTTTTGAGTAATTCCAGTGTGTGGCTTATTAAGCTTTTCTTCCCCTCAATGCTGATTGGCTTCAAGAGGAGTTGGTAGTTTTGGGAGGTATTTAGCTTTCTTGTCTTGTTTTGTCATGTTTGTTTGTTTGTTTGTTTGTTTTGTATTGAGGCTTCTGGATGCTTATAGTATGAAGTCTTTCTTGATAGTATATAGATCTCCTTATTCACTTTTCAGTGATCTTCTTTGGGTGTGACTAACAATACTGCTTTGCCCTCTCCCCAAGATCTGACCACCTTGGTTAATTTATGAGGGGGAGGATGCAGTATAATTAGTTTTCTAGTTTTCTCAGAATGTAGTATTGTTAATGTCACAAAGGTATTGGTTTATAGAGAAATAACAGGAATTTTTGTAATATCAAGCAAACCACTAAAGTACTCCAAGACAAATTTGATATTAACATATAGTGAAAAACCAATTATATGTTTCCCTTAACCCTAGAAAAGAAAACCAC
The DNA here is from genome assembly GCA_004027455.1 of Hydrochoerus hydrochaeris. NCBI lineage: Eukaryota > Metazoa > Chordata > Mammalia > Rodentia > Hydrochaeridae > Hydrochoerus > Hydrochoerus hydrochaeris. Next base: position 355,018 of record PVLA01000422.1, on the reverse strand, counting down.
AGTTACAGTGTAAATTTTAAGACAATTCATGTATTGACTTACAGTTAATATATACCAAATACAAGAACTATTTCTCTACTAATAAAAAAAAGAATTCAACCATAATTTTATGGAGTGAACTACCAAAAGATTAATAAAGCTTTATGATTATATTATTAAATATATAGAGTTGGGGAATGGAGGAATGAAAGAGGAAAAATTGAAATCTTTAAACTATATCATATGAGAACCAGGAGAGACAAATGGTACAAAGGGTCCTACTAGGGAGTAGATGTTTACAGGGGGATATGGTGGGTAAAGGAAAGAAGAAAACCTGATGAGAAATAGAAGATAAAAAGGGGAGACAGCATGGGTGGGGAGAAAAAAAAGCTAGCCCAGCCCCCGCATGCATGATGGCCACCCATGGGACTCTTGGGAGAAGAGGCAAAAATTTTTTTAAAAAGAGAGATAAGATGCAAAGAAGAAAGAAAAATGAAAATTCCTGAAACCCTAGGAAATTGGTGAAGAAGAAAGAAAAAAGAAAAGAAAAAAATGTATATGCTTATGAAAAGGAAACAACATTCTCTGTGATTTTGAATGTGTAGTTTTCTTCCAGGATCTACAAGTTTGGGGTGGTATCCAAGTCAGGACATATCCCTGCTGACACTGGTTCATAAAAAAGACAGACCCCAGAAGCATGCTGGATATAGACACCAGCAGGCAGTCGGTTTAGGACAAGGGTACCAATGCCATGATTTTCAAGTCTAGAGCAACTCAAACTGAGCCTGACTTCTGGCTGTGGGGTGGGGCCTGTGTCCCTTTGCCCAGATCCCTCAGATAGTCTCTGTTTCCTCTGTCTGTCTTTCACTCAGTCACAGTGAAAATGTAGCACTGAAAGCCCTGAAGTAAAACTGTCCTGTGGCTGCTCTGAGTACTGGGTTCAAACAACCCTGTCCTGGAATGGCATCTGACCACTTTATCCAGGGGATATGGTGGGTATTTGTACTGGTATCACTCACCAGCTGTTGTCTGTCAAAGGACTCACACAGGAGCAAAATCCCAGTTTCCCTGTGGATCAAAACATCTACAAATTTGTTCCACTGCTGCATTTCTCTCTGCAGCCCTCTGAAATCTCTAGCTTTTACTTTGTCTTTATACATTCAGTCTCTGTTTCCCATGAGTTGGGAGCCAGGGAGAAAGTACAGATTGTCCCTTCCCTTCTCTGCATGTGTTCTGGCTCTTCAGTTTCTCTGTAGGTTATAATTTTCCTGTCAAACCCTTCTTGGTTCCCAGGGGTCTCTGTCTGTCTGTCTCTCTTTGTATCTCTGTCTGTCTCTCTGTCTCTCTCTCATTATTTTCTAATGTCTGGATTCCAGATCTTGGAGAGGCTGAGTTGTTGTTATTCCTTACTCCACCATTTTCCTGGAACTACTGTTTAACATTTTAAGGATCCTTGAAACTATTTACCAAAGCAGTTGTAGCATTTTACATTCCAACCAGAAACTCATAAGAGTTCAGATTACTCCATGTTCTTGCCAGCATATCCTTTTTTATAACTGTCCTAGTAGGTTTGAAATAAGCGTATTAATCAGTTTTCCATCACTTCAGCAAAATACCTGAGGTACTTGTAGAGAAGAAAATGTCTTTTAGTTTTAGAGGTTCCAGTCCAGGATCATGCTGTGAATTTCTGATGAAGCAACATATCATGGCAGGAGTGTGGGGTAGAGCCAACAGTGCCTCGTGAGTCAAGAAGCAAAAAGAAAAAGTGGGCTGAGTAGGGTCCCATAACCCCCTCAGTGATGTGCCTTCAATGACTTGAGGGCCTACCATTAGATGCCATCTCCTAAATGTCTGCAGCACCTCATGCTAGCAATGCACCTTTACCCCATATGAGCCTTTAAGGGACACTTATCCAAACTATAGCAGTAATTGTATGCTCTTGATTGGTGTTTTCCTACTGATTGATGTTGAGCATCTGTTTATGTGTTTGTTTACATATCTCTAGAGAAATATCTATTCAAGTTCTGTGCCCATTTCTTTCTTTTCTTTTTTATAGAGAATAAAACCAAACAAAAGCAAATAAGGCCAATTAAGACAAAATGATGAAAGCAATACAGGACTTCAAAACATAGTAACAGGAAATCTGCAGTGGCTACTATGCCTCTTGTTATCTTTACCATACCATCAGACATAATAAAATCAAAGAAAAACAGAATAAAACCAATCAAAACAGTGAAAGTAACACAGGACTTCAATACAAGATAATGGGAAATCAACAATGACTACCATAATGTAAATTGTTATCTTCAAGATAGCTGCCCATGTCATCAGACTTAACAAAATCAAACAAAACAAAACAGAATAAAACCTAACAAAACAATGAAAATGATACAGGACATCAAAACAAGATAAGAGGAAATCAGTAATGGCCACCACCTTCCATTTTTAGATATTTCTTCCCCTTTCATTTTCAAAATATCTACTGTACACTTTGGATCCCACTAACTCCTTTAATTTTTATACTAGGGAGAGAACATAATATTCACTCGTGGGTTCGAACCATTTCACCCATGAACATGATCTCAAGCTGCATCCATTTATGTACAAGAGCCTCAAGACTATCCTTTTTCATAGCTTAATAGCCTTCCATTTTATAAAAGCACCATATCTTTCTTAACCATTCTGAAGTTGTTGAGCATGCTACCCCTGCATTTTTCTAGTTTCCCATCACATGGAGCATTGTATTCTCCTTTGACTTTCAATCTGCGAACTTCCTTTCAAGTTAATGTGTATACTGCATGCTGATGGATCTTGTTTCTTGATCCACTTTGCCTGTGTTTCTTTTTATTGGTGAATTGAGGCCATCTACATTAATGATTATGCACAACATGCATTGGCTTCTCTCTGCCCTGCTATTTATCTGCCATTGGCTGCCTACTTTTCCCTTCCATTTAATTGCCTGCCCCACTTGGAGATCCTCCTCTGCTTCTGTTCTTGAAACTATCATCTTTATCTCTCTGTAGAGTATCCTTCAGTACTCTTTGTATGGTTGGTTTGGTGTTCATGAATTCCTTCAGTTCTTTGTCATGGAAGTATCTTATTTCTCCATTAATTTTTAAAGCTAGTTTTTCAGGGTACATCAATCTGGGCTAGAAGTTGTTTCCTTTCCAGGACTTGAAATACTTCACTTCAAGCTCTTTTTAACTTGATGGTTTGTATTGAGATGTCATGATTCTGATGGGTTTTCTTATATAGTCTCTTTTCTCTAACAGCTTTTAATATTCTGCTCTTGTGCTAAAATTGATTATTATATGCGTGGGTATAGATTTATTTTGGTTATGGCTAGCTTGACATCTATTTGCCTCATTTATCTGAATGTCTGGTCATTTCCATGCTTGTGAAGTTTTCTGCTATTCTGTAAATAGTTTCTTTATGTCATTTGTGTTGACTCTAGCATTTTTGCTGACACCTATCAACCTTAAGTTATTTTTCTTTGTGTCATCTTGCAGCTGTTGAATTGTTATTTCCTGGTTCCCTGTTGTTTTTAAGAGGTCTTTCCTTTCTTGATCACTAGCTTCAATCCTGTCTTCAAGGTCTGAAAGTCTATCTTCAGTTTCTTTCAAGCAGTTTTTCCAGCTTTCAATGAAGTTTTAAATTTCCTGGCTATCTCTTTGAATCTGTTTCATGCATTCCATTTCTTCCCTATATTGTTCATTCAAGGTTTCCCTTATTTGCTTATACTCTTTTTTTTTTTAAATCTATGTCTTCTTTAGATATGTTCAGCAACCCTTGGATTATTTTTGTGATTTCTTCTTTTACCTGAGATATTATGTGTGATCTGATTTCTTTTGCAGCCTCATGAAATAGTTTCTTTACTTCAGTTGCCATCATCTTAGATTTTTCAGATTTGCAACTTCCAATTATTTCATGTCCATGTCTCCTGGACTTGTTCTGTTTGGGTTGGAGGCCAGACAGAGATTGCCTTTTGCTCCTTTGTCTTGACATTTTCCTTGGTTCCTCCAAATAAGCTAATTCTCTGTTGCTTTCTACATTAACTGCCCTTTCACACTGTTGGGTTTCTCTGAAACCTGGGTTTCTCCAGACCCATGTGGCTACACTGAGGAGACTTCCCTGATGGCTGGTGGGCATGCAAGAGCAAGGCCAGCTGCTTCTCCTGGGCTCTTTTGGCCATTTCTTAATGGGGAATGATCTGTCTCTTGACTTTCAAGTTTTAAAAATTATTTGTAAATTCTTGGTGAAAGTCCCTTATCATGTGTTTAATCTGAAGATTTTTTTTCTGCCCTTTTGTTATTTCTGCCTTTTCACTTTCCTGTGGTATCCTTTGAAGCACAAAATTTTAAATTTTAATTAAGTATAATTTACCTAATTTTTTCTTTTGTTGCTTATGCTTTTAGTATCATATCTAAGGACTCATTGCCTGACCCAAGCAATGAAAATGTAATCTTATGTATTCTTCTATAATTTTAGTTCACACATTTAATGTGTGATCCAACTTGAATTAAGTTTTGTATATGCTATGACCTAGGAGTCCAACTAAGTTTGGCATGTGAACGTGCAGTTGTCTAGCTATATTTGTTGAAGACTGTTACCTTTCCTCAAAAAATTGTCTTGACATATTTTTAAAAATCAATTGATAGGGGGCTGGGAATTTAGCTCAGCAGCACACATGCTTGCTTGGTAAGCCTGAGGTTGTACATAGGGGGCCCCACTATGTACCCCCTAAAAATTAATTACAAATATAAGATTTTTTTTCTTCTAAACTCTCAATTTTATCCCATTGGTTATCTAAATATTTCTCTCTATGGCAGTCCTACATTGTACACTTTGAAATTAATAAGTATGAGTCTTGTAGATTTGTTCTTCCTTTTCAGAATTCTTTGCCAAATTCTTTTATTTTTTTATTTAAAGAGAAACAAAAGCATGTAAAGGGTAGAGATAATACAGAATTCCAAAAAAAAAAGATAATAAGAAATCACTAGTTAATAAATCACATATTATCCTCTTAGAAATAGTTGTTCAAGTTACAAAATTAAAGCATACAAAGTAGATAGTCAAACAGTGAGAGTATAAACAGCTACACATGCATGAATCTCTATGTGTATTTCTATCATTTCTGTATTAGAGGGAAAAACAAAACTTAGCAAGACAAAACAAAATAAATTCCTATAAAAACATGAAACCAAAAAGTCGTATAAAACCACAGTACGAGGTGATCTACAATGATTACTGTGCTGTTTCTTATTATCTTCAATAGAATGTCTATATCATCAGGCATAATTGAATATAGCAGTATAATTGAGTATAGCAGTAAATAACAATATTAGTAAAATAAAACATTGTAGACAGTATAAAACTTCAAAGGCAGGTAATAATCAAACCAGAGTGGATATTCTAGTGGATCTTGTCATCTTAAGTGCAGTTGCCTATACTGTCACACTTGATACTATCAATCATAACAGCTTTGAATAAAATCTATCAATACAAAACAGCCATCTAACAAACCAGATTCGATTACGATCAGTCATGGTAAAACAGTGTAGGTTTTACAGAGCTTTAGATTAAGTTAATAGGAAATTAAGGATGATTACCATACTATACCCTGTTATTTTCAGGATTACTGTCTGTGCCCTCAAATCTAGTACAGGTAGAATGACTGGAATAGAATATAATACATCTAAGCAGAGTAGTGTGAGTAATGTGTGTTTTAAATCCTGGTGCACTATTAACAATATAGCGTATCAAGGCCATCTATGTTAGAGTTTCTAGTTATCCTTCTCTTCCTCATTTCTGCTATGCTATTTTTCTGCCTTTGTTTAGTTTTCTCCTTCATCCTACTGCCTACCCCACTCATTGAGGCCTTTCTGTCACTGTTCCTAAAATCCTGGTATTTTTTTCTCTCTCTCTCTAGAATGTCCTTCAGCATTCTCTGCAGGGTTGGATTGGTGGTCACAAACTCCCCCAGTTCCTCTTTGTTATGAAAACATCTTGTTTCTCCATTAATTTCTAGTGACAGTTTTGCAGGGTACATCAATCTGGGCTGGAGGCCACTTTCCTTCAGAACTTGGAAGACTGCTCCAAGCTCTTCTTGATCTGATGGTCTGTGTCGAGAAGTCAGCTGTGATTCTGATGGGCTTACCTTTATATAGGTAATCTGTTTCTTTTCTCTGACAGCTTTTAATATTCTGTTTTTATATTGAGTTTCTGGTATCTTGATTATTATAAGTCTGAGTATACCTCTGTTTTGGTGTAGGTGGCTGTGGCTGGAGTTCTGTATGCCTCACACAACTGAATGTCATTTTCTTTTCCCATGCTTGGGAAGTTTTCCTTAATTATTTCCTTGAATAGTCTTTGTAATTCACCTGTATGTAATCCTACTTCTTCGTTCACGTTTCTTATTCTTAAATTGTAGATTCTTTTGTCATCTTCTAGCCTTTGTATTGTTATTGCCTGTTTCCTTGTTATTTTTAAGAGATCTTTCCTTTCATCGTCACACACTGCAAACTTGTCTTCAAGTTTTGATAGTCTATCCTTAGTTTCTTTTAAGGAGTTTTGCCAGCTTTCAATGGAGTTTTTAATTTCCTGGTAGTCTCTTTAAATCTGCTTCATGTATTCTATATTTTCTTTATATTCTTTATCGAATGTTTCTCTCCTTTTTTAGTGTTCCTCCCTTCTTCCATCTGTATCATCCTGAGAGGTGCTTCCAGAGAGCATTTCTTTTATTACTCTACTCATATCCTGTTTTACCTGATTTAATATTTCAGTTTTGAGCTTGTCTACAAGGTCCTGAGATATCTCTTAATGTCCATTGAAGCCATGTCTGAAGTTGCATGTTTGCCGCCCTCAGTCTCCCTTGTTTTTCCTTCTCCTAGATCAGGGTTCTCAGGGTTCTGGGCTGGGGGCCTCTTTCTGCCTCTCTCTCCTGGCATAGCCCTGGCTTCCTCCACACAGGTTACAGTGCAGGTCCCAGCCCCTTCCCTCTTGGCCACCTTTCCTCTGAAGTACGCTGGTGAGGGACCTCCACCCTCTCCTCCCTGCTCTTGTCACTGAGGTGTAAGCAGGCTGCGTATGCCTGCCCCTCCCCATTGGGCCAGCCAAAATTCACATGCCTTCACCCGGTTAGTACATGCTAGGTGCAGGGATTCGATTTGGGACGTCTCATTGGGTCCCGGCCAGGGGCGTGGCCCAGTCCAAGCAAATCGCAGGAATCTGCTCTGGGGAGGGAGCAACCAACTGAAGTCACTGTCACTCCCAGTTCAGGCTCCTCCCACCTGACTCCAACATGCTGCCCACCTGGTTGCACCTTTCTGGGGGTCTCACTCCCAGCACTGACTGTGGATCAATGAAGGTCCCTCCACTGGCTCGGCTCTCCGCCCTCCATTGGGCTCACCAACCCCCAACTTCAGTGCTGCCACACTTCCTGTGAGTGGCGGTGGGAACAAGTTTGGGTGGCTGTGCCTGCTGGCGTGGATTCAAGCTGGTGCAAAGTTGGCAGGTCATCACGAAAACGCTGTGTCCCATAGTTTTTAGCTGTTTCAGTTGTAGTCCCGAAGTATTTGATGAACTTTTTTATGTTTTAATTTCTTCCTGTGTCAAGAGGATCCATCTCCCTTTGTCTGGGTCTCTCCAGGGTGTTTTATTCTGGCATATGAATTGTTTCTCCCGGGAGGCTTTGTATTTTGTTACTCACTGATCAGCCATCTTGTCTTCTCCCCTCAGAATTCTTTGTTATTGGGCCCTTTGTATTTCCAAATAAGTTTAGCCCAAACTTGGCAATTCCTATGAAAAAGGCAAGTAAGATTTTAAAATCTTAGATCTGTTTGGGGAGTATTGCCATGTTAACAATACTAAGCTTTCTAATCCATGAATGTGGAATATCTTTCATTCACTTTAATCATCTTTAATTTTTCATCAGTATTCTGTAGTTTTCAATACATCAGTGTTTTATTTCTTTCATTAATGCTATTTGTAAATATTTTACTTTTTATCACTATTAATGGAATTGTTTCCTTAAATTCATTTTCAGATCATTCACTACCACTAGAAATATAATTTAATTTTGAGTACTGATATTATTTCCTGCCCATGCTGAACTCATTTATTAGCTCTAGTAATTTTTTAATATATTCCTTAGGATTTTCTGTGAATAGAGATATTGTAACTTGTTTCTTTCTAGCTTGATGTTCTTAGTTTCTTGCTTAACTGTTCTCAGTAGAACCTCAAATGCAATGTTAAGTAGATATAAAAATGGACATTCTTGCTGTTTTCTTGATATCAGGAGGAAATCAGTCTACCTTTAACCACTAAGTATGTTGTTAACTGTATGTTTTTATAGGAGTCCTCTATTAGAAAAAAGAAGTTTCCTTCTATTCCTAGTTTGTTGAATATTTTTATCATAAAAATGTATTGTTGATTGATTTTTAGATGTCAAACCAACTTTGAATTCCTGTGATAATATAGCATATAATTCTCTTTATATGTTAATGGATATTGTTTGCTGTTATTTTTGTAAGTCTCTTAATAATGGATATTGGTCTATAACTGTCTTGTGATGTCCTTTCTGATTTTGATGTCAGGGTAAAACTAGGCTCAATAAGTTGAGAAATGTTCCTTCCTCTTATTTTTTGGAAGTGTTTGTAAAGGAGTCATCTCAATTTTGTAAGCATTTGGTAGAGTTCACCAGCAAAGCTGTCTGGCCTGGGCTTTTCTTTGTAGGAGATTTTTGAAATTTCTGATTCAGTCTCATTATTACAATTTTTAGTCAGTCCAAGTATTTTGTGTCTTTCTAAGAATCTATATCAGCTAGGTTATCTCATTGTTGGCATACAGTTACTCATAATATTCCTTTATTAGACTTTTTTCAAAAGCAAAATTTTTATTAGAACAGTTTTAGAGTTATAGAAAAATTGCAAAGATAATGCAGGTTCCCCATAGACAGCACTGTTTCCTCTGTTAACATATTACATTAGTATGTCACATTTTTCTAATTAATGAGCTCTTAATGACCTCTTCAGGTTCTGAGATTACAGTTGTATGCTAGCTAGATTTTCTTAGGTTTTATGTAGTCTTTTTAAAGCTAGTGTTCTAAGTCCTAATCTAGGAAGCCATGTTGTATATAATTGTGATGTCTCCTTATAATCCTTTAGATTTTAGTAATTTCTCAGATTCCTTTTTTTATTTTTGAAGAGAATAAGACCAAACAACAGAATAGAGCCAATCAAAATGAAATAATGAACATGACACAGGACTTCAAAACAAGACAATAGGAAATCAACAATGGCTATCGTAATGCCTCTTGATATCTTCAAAGTAACTGCCTATACCATCAGACATAATAAAACCAACCCCCCCCCCAAAAAAAAAAACCCGGAATAAAATGAAAGCAAAACACTGAAAGTAGTATAGGGCTTCAAAACTAGATAATAGGAAACAACAATGGCTACCATAATAAATTTTTCATCTTTGAAATAGCTGCCCATATCATCCAATATAATAAAACCAAACAAAACAGAACCAAACAAATGAAAACAATATATGACTTCAAAACAGATAATGGGAAGTTAACAGTGGCTACCACTTTCCCTTTTCAGATGCCTGCCCCTTTCACTTTCAAATATCCATTTTGCATTTTGGATCCCACTAACTCCCTCAGTCTCTTATACTACCATTTTACCCATGAGCATGATCTCAAGCTGAATCCATTTACCTATAACTACCTAGAGGTCATCTTTCTTTACAGTTGAGTAGCTTTCCATAGTATAAAAATGCTATATATTTCCTTTTTTTGTATTTTTTAAAATGTTATTTAAAAAGAAAAAAAAGCAAAACAGAAAAAAGGGTAGAAACAATACAGAATTTCAGAAAAAAATAAACACTAGTTGATAAATTACATATTTTCTTCTTAGACATAGTTGTTCATGTTACAAAATTAAAGCATACAAAGTGGACATTCAAACAGTGAGGCTGCAAACAGGTTTCGTTCAGTGATCCAATAAAAACTTAGCAACATGGTTATTAATCCTTAAACATAAATGCAGTTATATCCTTTACAGCACTTTCTTTTCCTCTTTTGTCTTTATAAGTCCATTATCTGTTTAGTTATATCCTGTTTCAACTTTCTCAGTACCTTACTGATCTGTTTTGTTGTTGTTATTTACTTTTTAATCATCTTATATTATTCTGTTGCTTCGTTTTTGAGTTTCTCCTCATCCATGCCCCCATGGATCAGCTTTGGTGGAGTTAGGAGTTTTTTGGAGGTATTTTGTTACTTTGTTACTACTTTTTTTTTTAATTTGAAGGTAGCAAAGTACAGCAAAACAACAGAACAAAGCCATCCAAGATAGTGCCGTGAAATTGGCACAGAACCTCACAGCAGGTCACCAGGACACCAGCAATAGGCACAATAGCACATCCCTTTCTGTTCACGTCAGCTGTTCTTTCAATCAGGTAGAGCAAAATGGAAGGAAATACCGAACTTATAAAAACAGAATTTTGATCAGAACTGAGCAAAACAGTGATAAAAATATTTGCTTTCAAAGAGATGGTAGGAGGAAATTCCCCTTACTTGCCACACTGTATATGTTCATCCTCCCAAGAGATACTCAGACCTGCAGCTCCCACTTGCTAATGCAGGTAGTGGGGTATGGATGGATGTTTGATTCATAGCCTGTGCACCGGCAGGCCCACAGCTGCACAGAGTAGTGAGCTGGCTGCCTATTTTCCCAGCACCCCAAGTTCCAACATGGTGCAGACCTTAGGAAACGCTGACAGTTCTTGCCCTGGGGCGGCCATGGCTTGTCAGGCCCCAGCCACTTACCAGGGCAGCAAACTGGCTGCCTGTTCTCCCAGCACCCCAAGTTCCAACATTGTGCAGACCTCAGGAAATGCTGATAGAATGCCATATCTTTCTTATGCATTCTGAGGTTGCTGGAAAGCTACCCCTGCCTTTTCCTTATTCCTTGTCATATGGAGCATTGTTTTCTCTCCTTTGACTTTTAGTCTATGAATTTCCTTTTGAGTTAAATGTATTTCTTGTATAAAGCATATTGATAGACCCTATCTCCTGATCCACTGTGCTTGTGTTTCTTTTTATTGGTGAATTGAGGCCTTCTACATTAATGGTTATGGGCCAACATGTACTGGCTCATCTCTGCCTTGCTATTTTCTTGTTATTGGCTCCCTACTTTTCTCCTACATTCAACTGCTTGTCCTGATAAGTGATCCCCCTCTGCCACTGTTCCTGGAACTTCATTTAGTATTCTTTGTAGAGTTGGTTTAGTGCTCATGAATTCCTTTAGTTCTTTGTCATGGTAGTATCTTTTTTTTTCCATTAATTTTGAAAGCTATTTTTTCAGGGTACATCAATGTGGGCTAGAAATTGTTTCCTTTCAGGACTTGAAATACTTCACTTCAAGCTCTTTTTAACTTGATGGTTTGTATTGAGAAGTCTGGCATGATTCCAATGGGTTTTCTTATATAGTTGTTTCTTTTCTCTCATAACCTTTAATATTCTGTTCTTGTGCCAGATTTCTAGGACATTTATTGTATGTCTGGGTGTAGATTTATTTTGGTTATGGCTATCTGGAGTTCTATATGTCTCACTTATCTCTATGTCAGGTCTTTTTCCCATGCTTGGGACGTTTCTGCTATTACTTCTATAAATAGTCTTCTTATTATTTCATTTTTGTTGACCCTTTCCTTTTCCCTGACACCTGTCACTCTTAAATTATTTTTCATTGCATCATCTTGCAGCTCTTGAATTGTTGTTTCCTAGTTTCTTATAATTTTTAAAGAGATCTTTCCTTTCACAATCACTAGCTGCAAACCAGTCTTCAGTGTCTAAAAGTTTAGTTTCTTTCATGATTTCACCAGCTTTTGATCAAGTTTTTAATTTACTGAATATCTCTCTGAATCTGTTTCATGGATTCTATATCTCTTATATTGTTCATTAAAAGTTTCCCTCATTTTCCTCTGCTCCTCTGTTTTTCTTATCCATGTCTTCTTTAGATATGCCCAGCAATTCTTTTATTATCCTTTTCATTTCTTTTACCTGAGACAGCATTTCTGATCTAATTTCATTTATAGCCTCGTGACGTTATGTCTTTACTTTGGTCACTATCACTTCAGAAACTTCAGGTGTGTGACTTCCAATCTCTTCCATATTTACATCTACTGGACTTGCTCTACATGAGTTGGTAGCCAGGTACTTCCTTTTGCTCCTTCATCTTGACATTTTCCTGGGTTCTTCCAGACAAGTGGATTGTCAGGTCCCAGGCACTTCTCATGTTGGCTGTCCATCTGCAGTGTAGGGGAATGGATCAAGCACCTGGGTTTCTCCTATCCTAGGTTCCCAGGGCAGTGCTGGGGTGCAGGGCTGGCTTCTCTAGACTGATGGTGCTACTCTGAGGCTCCTCCAATGGTGGCAGATATATGATAGCTTGGCTTGCTGGTTCTTCCCACCGGAACTGGCTGCTGGCTGCTGGCAGTTTTGTAGGGGTGTCTGTGTTCATTTTATTCTGGTGTTATGGTTCTCTGATAATATCCATGTTGCATCCCAGAGATGTTTTGGGTATAAATGTGATCTTGGCTTCTGAATGTGGGAGCTGAGATTGGTCTTTAGTCAGCAGAGTTCAGAGACCAACTGCTGACTCCTTGCTGCTACATCAGATGCTTCCACATTACTGACCTCACTGATTACTTCTCTCTCTGGAGGGCTGTATGTATCTGTGCACTGGGCTGTTGTCCTGGGTCTTGTGTTCCCTTGAGTCTTACATTCTTACAGCCAACCTAACCTCCTCTGGGATGCAGTGGGTGAGCCCCTGATCACAAATTCACTGACTTTAAGCTGGTCTGCTGTCCAGGATGGAATGGAAAGGTGCAGAGCACAGATTCAAGGTCTTCCATCCAGGCTGCCCTCCAGAGTATAATGGAGGGGTGCAGAGTGGGCACTGACTGTCTTCCCACCAGTTCGTCCTTCATGATGGAATGGAGTTATGCAGAGCATGTACTCACTGTATTCCAGCTGGCCACCCTCTGAAAAAGAATGGAAGAGCACAAGCTCACTATTTTCTCATCAATCCACCCTCCGGGATAAAATGAAGGAGTGCAAAGTGCAGACTCACTGTCCTCCTGCCAGGCTGCCTTTGGTGGTAGAATCCAGATTCCTTGTTTTTCATAACTCTTAGTTTTAATGAGTATGGTGGTCAGATATTTTGTGAAATGTCACTCACTTGGGATTGGCTGTGTTTTTTGTTACTAGACTGAGATTAGGATTTCTAAGAGGAAAACCAAAAGACACCAAATGTCATTTTTATCACATCTCAAAAATACATACTATCGTGTGATTTATTACTGTTGACATTGACCTTTAAATCTGGCTGAGAATGTTTTACAGGTTCCTGCATGGTAGAATCTCTTTTTTCCCCCTTTCCACACTGTGCTTTTATGAACAAGCCTATTTAGCTGTCTCTCCATGAAAGTGGTTTGGTATTCTGTATACACTGTCTACCCCATTTACTTACATCATTATGACTGATGGTCATTTATTTTATACTTTTAGTTCTAATTTAATAGTACTTTATTTTGCTGCTTCAATTATTCCAGCTTTGGCCACTGGGGGCTTTCTATTTGATTGCTTTCATATCTTCCTTGTCTATGGATTTTGTTTTTAGCACCCATTTTATGGTATTATAAAATGGCTCAGGCTTGGTTCATATATTTGCTGTGTCATATTGTAGAATCAGACATTTCTTCCAGGAATCCTGATTCCTTGGGTACTAAGTGTGATCATTGCTACTAGAATGCTTCTAGTCCTTAGTTCCTTGACATCAGTAGTAATGTCACCTTTTTCATTCTAGATTTTAGTAGTTTGAATCTTAACTCTTTTTTTTCTTGTTCAGTCTGCCTAAAGATTTGCCAATTTTGTTGGTCTTTTTGAAAATTTTACTTTTGAGTTTTGTTGCACTTTCCTTGTAGCTGGGACATAATATTCTACACCCATAACTTGAAGGAGTAGAGGTTTATTCTGACTCATGTTTTAGAAATCTCAATATTTGCATGGTTTGCTGATTCCAGGCAGAAGCAGCATAGTGAAAGAGTCTGGAGGAGGAAAGCTGCTCACCTTATGACATCCAGGAGAGGAGCTGGAAAGGGAGAGATATCCTGAATCAGGCCCCAGTAACCCACCTCTTTCAACCAGGATCCACCTCCCCCCAACACAAGTAGTTACAGGATCCCCATGATCAAGGACCTTTCAAAAGCATCCTGCCTATGACTACATGAGGTTTTGGGGGATATCTAGACAAACCATGACATCTAATTATGTATTCCTACTTGAGGTTAACACTTCTTTTTTTAGTTTCCAATGGCATAATTTATGTTATTGATTTAACTGTTTCTTTTTAAATGTAAGGGTTTTTAGCTGTAAGTTTTCCTTTAAACACTGCTTTAGCTGCATCTCATACTTCAGCTATGTTATGCTTTCATTAATCTCTATATATTGTCTTGTGATTAACCAGGTACACCAAAGTAAATTTGTTTTTAAAAATAGTGACATCTAAATGCTATAGTAATTTGATAATTATTATCAGATGTTTTGAAACAGGTTGATCAAGTATTTTTGTGTGTGTGGTTCTTTTAATTCTTTGATTTCTTTTCCATTACGCTTCCAAGAGATTTATTCTGTTGTTTTGTCTAAATGATTATTTTGTCTGTTTTATCTGCAACAAAAACTTTTATATAATTTAAAGTTAAAAAGGTTTTTCACTTGGCTACAAGGCTCTACATGTTAGAATTATTTCTAAGCTGCTGTTTAATGATAGCAAACTTTAGTTTATAAGATGAATTCTAGGGATTGGGTCCACTGATATTAACACTCCTAAGCTGTGTATTAAAAGTGGCTACGAGGCCATTACAACCAGATTGTTTCAAATGCTGAGCATAAAACTCTAAGACTTAATGTTCGTCCTGCTAGATGTTAGACTTCCTTTGTTTCCAATGCTTTGTATTCCCCCATTTATAACTTCTAAAATGATAAAGTATATCTTGCACCTTTGCATTTTAAAAATATTTAACCTTGTTTCATTTATACAGGGAGTTACAGTTAAGAGTTTGCCATTGATGTAGAAAAAACTTGAAACAGACTTTTCAGCAATGCTAAAGCTGTTAGGACTTTGACAACTGTTAGAGATAGACTAAATGTCTTTTGTATAAAGGATGTGCATGAGACTTTGGGGGCCAGGAGTTATGGTTTATGTCAGTGGCCCCCAAGCCTCATGTAATAAGTTTGGGATTGGTTCATTGTCTAACACTTGGATTGGTAGTGTGAGCACTACACCCACCTAAGGGTGGTGCCAGGATATGGTGTAACAGACACTGATAGGGCCCTGCCCAGTGTCCCCCATCACCAGAGGACCCAATGGGAAGGGCCCTCTGGGCCTATTTGGGCCCCACCCAGTGAACCGCGAGTGGCCCGGAGCTCCTGCACTCTGTTTCATGTGCCAAAAGTGTACAAAGCAATTTCTATCACATGAGGAAGCCTAGGCACCTAGCTCAGAGACTGGTAGGGCCCTGCCCAGAGTCCCCCATCACTGGAGAACCCACAAGAAGGTCCCATCTGGACTAGATGGGCCCCACCCAGCTATCTATCCTGAGTGACTGGGAAACACTTGGTAAGGTCTAACAACCTCCACTCAACCAGGGAAACTCCCTGCAATAGGGATAGATATTCTCAACCCAAGAAACAACTTAGACATTGCCTTCAGCTTCCCTAAGGGAATATAGGAAAATGACAAAACTAAAGAGCAAAACACAATCTCTAACCGCCAGCCCATCCCAAGCAAGCCAAGGAGACATGGAAATAGAAGAAAATGTAAACCATAAACCTGAAACTCCTGAAATTATAGCGACTGAAGTAAAGGAACAACTCCAGGAAGCTATAAAAGAACTCAGATCAGAAATAATCTCCCAGGTAAAAAAAGAAATGATAAATGTAATGAAAGAAATGCGAACACATCTAAAGAAGACATAGTTAAAAAATTAGAGGAACAATGCAAAAAGATGGAAACCCTGAATGAATAATGTAAGAAACAAACAATGCATGAAGCAGATTCAGAGAGATACACAGGAAATCAAAAATTACATTGGAAGTTGGCAAAACTACCTCAATGAAAGGGAAGATAGCCTCTCAGACCTTGAAGACAAGTTTGCAGCTAGTGAACAAGAAAAGAAAAATATTTTTAAAATCACAAACAATCAGAAAATAGCAATTCAACAGGTACAAATGATGCAAAGAAAAACATTAGATTGATAGGTATAAATGAAAAAGGTTGCAACACAAATGGTATCAAGATGCTATTTACAGAATAGCTGAAAATTTTCCAAACATGAGAATGGAAACTGAGATATAGGTAAGTGAAGCATATAGAACTGCAAATAGCCATAATCAAAATCAAACTGCACCCAGACATATAATAATCAACATCCCAGAATCCAACATAACAATGGAATATTAAATACTGTTAGAGAGAAGAGACCGATCACCTATAAAGGAAAGCCATCAGAATCACAGCAGATTTCTCAACACAAACAATGAAGTCAAGAAGAGCATGGAGTGAAGTATTTCAGATCCTAAAGGAAAGTGACTTCCAGCTCAAACTGATGTACCCTGAAAAACTGTTCTTCAAAATGGATGGAGAAATAAGATACTTCCATGACAAATAACAGCTGAAAAACTTCATGAACACCAAACAAAACCTGCAAGGAATACTGAAAGATATTCTAAAAAGACATAAATATAACTATGACTTCAAGAATATAAACAGAAAAAAAAAAAAAGCACCAGTCTGGGCAAACAATTAAGCAGAGGGAAAAGATAAAGAACCAACGACAGAAAGATAACATGACAAAAATAAGCCAACATATATCACTTATAACCATTAATATAAATGGCCTCAATTCAGCAATTCAAAGAAACAGACTGGGAGAATGGATCAATAAACAACATCCAATCTTACACTGTATACAAGAAACCCACCTGACCCAGAAGGAAATTCATAGACTGAAAGTCAAAGATTGGAAAACAATACTTCATGCAACAGGAACCAAAAAAAGCAGGGGTAGAAACTCTGTTTGTAGAAAATATGAGCTTCAAGAATGTTCCAAAGAGATAAAGAAGGTCACTACATACTAGTACCAAATTTGGGAGTACCTAACTATATAAAACAAATATTAACAGAAATGAAAAATCAAATAAATAACACAATTATAATGGGAGAACTTAACAACCCACTGACACCCAGTCAGATCAACTAGACAGAAAATCAGCAAAGAAATAGAACTGAATCATACCTGTGAACAAATGGACTTAGTGGATGTATACAGAGTGTTCCACCCAACAACATCAGAATATACATTCTTCTAAACACCACATGGGATATTTTCTAAAATATATAAAATAGCCCTCAGAACATGCTTAAGTAATGCAAAAGATTTGAAATTAACTTAATCTGAAGCCTGGTATAACTTATATCATCTTACTATGACTGATCTTATTTGAATTTGGTTTGTTAGATCGCTGTTTTGTCTTGACTGATTTTATTCAAGTCTGTTATGTTTGATAGTATCAAGTCTGGGAGTATAGGCAACTACTCTGAAGATGACAAGATTCACTAGGATACCCATTCTGGTTTGACTGTTACCTGCTTTTGAAGTCTTATAATGTCTCCAATGTTTTGTTTTTATTAATATTGTTATGTACTACTATGTTCAATTATACTATTCCTGATGATATAGACAATTCTATTGAAGATAACAAGACACATCACAGTAACCATTGTAGATTACCTTGTATTGTGGTTTTATATATCTTTTTCATTTCGTGTTTTTCTAGGAATTTGTTTTGTTTCAACTTGTGTTTTTCCCTCTAATTCAGAAAGAATAGGTGTACATATAGAGACTCATGCATGCATAGAACTTCTGGACAGTTGGCAAGAATTGATTAAATAATGCACAATGAAATGAAAAGCTACTTTGAAGAAAAAGAGACACTAAAGTACCCACTGCTGATTCTATAATAATCATGGTGTGAAATACAGAAATACTATTATTATTCTTTGTTCAGAGTGATTTTAGTCTGTCTTGTTTTATTTCAACATATGTGATGTTATGGACAGCTATTTTCAAGAGAATGGGAGACATTATGGCAGCCATTGTTGATTTCTCTATTGTCTGGTCTTGAAGACCTAAAATGCCTTCATCATTCTGTTCTGATCAGTTTTATACTATTTTGTTTTTTATGAATTCATTGTGTGTGAAGATATAAACTATTTAGAAGAAAACAAGAAGCATTATAGTAGCCAGTGTTGCTTTCCAATTGTCTTGCTTTGAAATCTGTGTCACTTACATTGTTTTCTTCTGATCTGCCTTGATCTGTTTTGTTCTGTTTTGTTTTACCATTTTTAAAATAAAATTTTTAAAGTGTCAAAAAATAGACTAAAACCTCCAAAAACTGTAAAAAATAAACATTTTCTTCATTCACTTTTGGCATCAGATATTTTGTCTCAGCAACAAGTAAAAAGTAACCAAGACACCCTCCATGAGAATTGGGGCCATGCATGGGCCACTAAGGGGACAGCCAGACAGAAGCCAGCCTTTTCCCATGAGTCAGTACCATTCACGGACTGCAGGGGAACACAATAAGAAGTCAACATGCAAGCCCTCCCTGCAAATCAGCACCATGCACAGGCCACTGTGGGGAAAGCCTGATGCTAGCTAGCCCCTTCTGGCACGTGGGCTGGGAAAAAAGAAGGACTCCCTCCTTCTGTAAACAACTGGTGATCCAGAGAAACACAGGCTGTGATGATAGCTAACGAAGTAAAACACAGTTTAATGCTTGTAGTGTTTAGTGTTTTCCTGACTTTTCAGGTCTAAAGCTGGTAGTCTGATCATCTATTCAGAGAATGGCAATACACAGTAGCACCTGTGGGAGAATCTCCTTCTGAAAGTGGTAGTCATTGATTCCCTGTACCTTGTTTTGAAGTCCTGTATCACATTCAGTGTTTTATTTTGTCAGGTTTTCTGTTTGTTTTATTTGATTTTATTATATCCAGTGGCATGGGTGGCTATTTCAAAGATAACAAGATATATTGTGGTAGCCATATTATCTTGTCTTGAAGTCCTTTATTGCATTCATTGTTTTGTTTTTATTATTTCTGTTCTGGTTTTTTTGTTTTTGTTGTTTTGGTTTTTTTTACTATGTGTGAAGGTATGGGCAGCTGTTTTGAAGATAACAAGAGGCATTATGGTAACCATTGTTGACTTCTTATTGTTTTGTAGCCCTGTGCCACGTACACTGGTTTGTTTTGATTGGCTTTATTCTGCTTTAGTTTGCTTGGTTTTATTCTCTTTAAAATAAAAAAATATAAATGACTACGATGGGAAATTAAAGATTATCAAAAAAATTATAGATTGAGTCATTAGTTATCAAATCATAATTTGAAACATAGTTGCAAAAATTGGTAATTGTTAATCACCCAAAAGAAACATTTTGAAAATTCTTCATTTAATGAAGTGTTCTAACTCCCCGTGTTGTATTCATGTATTACAAACAATATTTAAAAATTATTAATTATAAAATTAAAGTCTGAATATTTAAAAATTAAAAGAAGAATTGTGTTTATTGCTAAAGGAGATGGGGACCACATCAGTTCTTTGCTGTTTTTCTTTGCTATGGGTATCAATATAGGTGTAAACTTTGTTTACATAAACAAATCAAATGCTTGCATAAATGGAAGTAAAAAGCAGGAGAATGAAAGGTAGCTTCCTGGCTCAACTCTTTGAATTTTCACCAGGTCACATGCCAGAAGTAAGTGACCATGATATGGCCTATTATTCAAATTATTTAGATAATCTTTTAGCTGATGGTTCAATTAGAACAACTTTCAGTTTATTTGAGAGCAAAGACTGCTTGACTTTTTCAATTTTTGGTAAATGTACTAAAAAGTCAGTGAACTGCTCTTACAATTTTTTTCATTTGGAGGACCCCTTATTTTAATCTGATATAATGGGCTAATAAAATATTAATTTATTACCTCATGTCAATAAGATGCTAAATAAAATGCTTTATCAGATCATATTTCACATCTCTTATCAAAACTGTGCATCCCATTCAACATGTAAAGTAGTTCACTGTGCAGAAAGCCAAAAGCCAGTCTCATTGTCAGACACAAGCACAACTTGTTTTGTCTCAGAAAAGATCTGAATTCACTTTTCCTTTCAGATTAACATATGAAGACATGTTTTGAGGGAAGTTATTAAAATAGGAATATGTTGAGAAGCTTCTCAGATGAGTTGTTAAATGCAGTCAAGATAGAAATGTTGTAGGAGTACATGTTCAGCATCCCATGTTGATATGTGAGGCATGGGGGAAGGGTCAGCAGCACCCCTTAGGTGAGCATGTGTGCTGTGACATGTTAGGGACATGCTAATGAAAACTATTCTTATATACTGCATCTGCCAAAAGAATGTATACTCACTTCAGAAAAATTAAAAACTTGTATAAATGTCTTAATACTAAAGTTATTAAGATGTCATGAAATTAATACAAGTTACCTTTGGCCTCTACAGTTACAAGGGATGCTCAGTGTGGTGGCCATAAGCTTCCAGTCATTTATTAGTATGGTAAACTGTTGTTTGGGTAACCTTGATCCACTGAGATTGCTGCATGTGCATTTTCAATTTCTTCTCTAAGGGCTAGCATTGTAGTGGTTTTCTGCAATATGTGACTTTCTCTAGGGTCCCCAGTACAAGAGTAACACCATCTGTTGAAAACTATATTTCTTTTCCTGAGGTGTGTACATTTTTTGGTCAGATTCTGTAAAAATGTCAGAGACGGGGTTTTTACCTGTCTCATTGTACATGATCACAGTCTTCATGTGCACTGATAAAAAGCAAACTGCTTTGGAAGTCATTAGATGGGAATATAAGGGTTGCCTGTTACTGAAATGGATATTTTGTGATTTGACTGAATAATCAAATCTGAAAGCAGTTGTGTAAAACTTCTACTGTAGGCTTTATTGCTATGTCAAAGTTTTGCAGCCCTGTGTGTGAAGGAATTTGCTGGGTTCACATACCTTCCTTCATACTTAGGGGAATTTGATGCTTATCTATGAGTAATGGGTGACATTACTCATTGAGGGGAACAGCAGGACATGGAGGACAGCCCTTCCCACTGTCATTTCAGTGTGCCGCTGCATTGAGAGGTGCAACTGGCCTAGCATCGGGTTTTGGGATCACATACTTCCCCTGTGGAGTGTGTGGAAAGGGCTTTGGGGCCTTTAGTCATTAAACATGGCTTTTCTCATTCAGCATTTTTAACTGTCCCACTGTTGGGTGCCTCAGGACAGTGCAGTTAGGAGAGGTTGACTTCCCATCAGATGACCTGGAGGAAATGGGAAAGAACTGGTTCTTAGGCAGTCAGTTCCCACAAGGATCCCCTGAAAGTTGGAGTTGCTGATTGATTCCTTTAAACTAGTGGTTCTCTGTATATGGCCTCAGACCACTAGCATCAGCTTCTTCTGGGAATTTGTTAAAAACATAAATTCTTGGGCCACATGCCAAACTCCAAGGGCCCTCCAAAAGATTCTAGTGCACTCTGTTTGATTTGTGATGATTTGTTTGTTACACATTGGTGTGATGCAGAGATGACACAATAACTCTTCTTATGAAGACACTAGACATTTAATTTTTATACATTTTAGATATCCCATTTAATTAGCTTTGAAATGTATAGAAAAGCACAGGTCCCATACCACCTAGTGAAGACTGGACCCTCTTGCCAGGCAAGCAACAACTGCATGTCCTGTGTCAGTGAGCCAATATAAGGGTATTCTTGGGAGGGACCATAGGCAATTCTGGGGCAGCCAGCCCAGGGCCAGACTCAGCAGGAAAGAGACTGGTCCTTGTATTTTCCCATGTTCACCTCCACCCACCTTATTTCAGTCCAAAGGCAGGAGTTTAATTTTTTTGAGGAGAAGCCATCTCTTTACCAGCACCTGAAGCCTCTATTCTGTCTCCCCTGGATTTGTTAGACAGGGCTAATTTCTGCTCACTCCCTGTTTTCAAATTTGCTTCCACTCGTGACTCTTTTGAAATATGGCCATTTGGGCCTATTAAAACAGATTAAATCAGGACATGTCTGCCTTAAAATTAAAACCCATAGGGCTTTACCTTGCCATTATTTTTTTTTTAAATCCAAGAGATACTTCCTCTCCTGCCTGAGTTTTCAGAGCACTGCTATAATACTGTGCAGACCCTTCATGAGACCTAAGAGGAGTCAAGGAGGCCTGTGAGATCAGTGTGGTCTCCCTCAGGTTTATAACCAACCTTGACCTTGCTTTTCCGGCAAGCCGAGCACAGTGGACTAAGTGGTTCTGTCATGAGGATATGGGCCATTGCAGATAAGTAACCAGTGGGAATCTGAGCTGCTTCCTCAATTAGGGCCTTTTCATATCTTCAGTGCTCCCTTTTCTGCCTGATAATTATTTTCTCCACATCAGTTATGAGAACAGTTACATTATTTGCTGCTATATCTGTGGGGCTTCTTGAAGGCTCAGTAACCACTTATTAATCTCATGAACAAACTGCACATTTTTCTGGCTTATACCTATTTCTTGCATTGCAGTTTGGGGCTGAATTTCGAAGGTTCTCTTTGGACCGTCATAAACCTGGGAAGTTTGAAGATTTCTACCAGTTGGTCGTGCACACTCACCACATCTCCAACACTGAAGTGACCATTGGCTATGCAGATGTGCATGGGGACCTGCTGCCCATCAACAATGATGACAACTTCTGCAAGGCAGTCTCTAGTGCTAATCCTTTGCTCAGAGTCTTCATCCAGAAACGAGGTACCCAGCAGCTTTCTCAGTAGTCATTTAAAACAAAATATAGTTATTAATTTGGTCCACCATGATAGGATTAGGAGATTCTGTTTTCTAACCCATGGTAAGAGACTAAAGATATTAAATTTTTTGGTCAAATAAGCAAAAAGGCTTAAACATAGCAAAATTGCATTTTCTACTTTAACTATTATTGACTTCTGCTTTTTAAATGCTAAGGAAAAATAAAACTAATACTTCTAGTATTTTAACTAAAAACAAGTGAATTTAGTAATGAAAAGGCATTTGACAGCATAAGAATTAAACTTTAGGTCAGATTATTTTCCCTGTCCTTTTGGGATTGGGAAATAACTAGTTAATGTTTAACTCTAAAGACCTAGCTCTACTCTAAGTAATAACAGTATCATTTATATGAAAATAAATTACTGACATGGTTGGTCTTGTTTGAAAGTGGGCTCTGGCTACAGATTCACTATGGAACCCTGTCCTGTTCATACCCTACAAGTGCCTTTTGTATTCCTTTTCCCTCTATAAACTTAGGAGAACTCTGTCATTTCAAACTAATGTGCTAAAGGAAAGAATGAGCTGCAGAAATGGGTTTGGTAGTGATATTCCCTCCTTCCTGGGGCATTTCTCTTGTGCACACAGTAAGCACTGCCTAAAAGATGAGAGCAGCCAGTGGGGCCCTTGCAGAGTGACTCCACAACACTGTATCTGCTGTTATGTACATAAGTGTAGGAATCTCTCTGGCATATTTGGTGGGGGGCTTGATGAAAAGGAAGCAGCAGTAGTGTGCTAGGTGAAAAGCCAAAGGAGTGATGGGGTAGGAACCAGCTTCAGGATTCATGTCAGTAGACCGGGCCCTCTTGTGTCCTGCACCTGACTGTCCTCATTTGCAAAATGAGGTGCAAGTGGTACTGCCAGTCAGATCCCATGAGGTGATATGCTGAGCATTGTGTCAGTTTCCAGTCTGTGCCATGTCAGCTCTTGTGTTCTTCCCACATGTGGTGACAGGAGACAGCAGGAAGACTACTTTAGGCCATTCTCTGGCAGCAGATCAGAGCTCTGTGCCTCTGCAGTGCTTCTAAGCCATGTGTCCTGCTGACAGTATGGAGAGGCCAGCACAGCTATTTCACACAGTGACCACTGGGTAACTCGGGGCCAGGACTCTCCACGGTTCCTTCATGGCTCTCTGTAGCCTCCAGCATCCCTCTGCTCTGACCTCTGGTGGTCATCGCTTCCCAGATGGCCCTGGGACAGACATCTGTCCCCTCTTGCTGCCCCTACCTGGAGCTCTGTGTCCCTCACACCAATCAGGAATCTGTTGATGCTTTGTCCTCTTAGTCTGATATTTCTGTGTGCTTGCTGTCTTTTTCTGCCAGGAACCTTGTTCCTGGTCATGCTCATGCTCATGAGGGATAGGACAAAGATATAAGTGTGCCAGCAAATGGCACATGTGCACACGGGCCTTGTTACACATTGTGCAGGAAGACGATCTTTGTGTTCCGTGGCTGCAGAATTGGGGTTTGAAGTCCTAGGAGAGGTTGGCCTGGATGAGGTGTGTCTATCTGCCAGGGAGCTTCAGATACTTCAGGTCTGAGGGTTGCATTCACTCCCACACAGTTTAGAAATATTGCCTCTTTCCTCTTTCCTCTTGCCACTTAGGCCCCATACCCTACCCTTATTCTTTACTTTCTTCTATCCTCAGAGTCAAAACACAACATATATCCAACTAGCTTAAGTTTCCTGACTCTGATATCTCTGGTGAGCACATCACTGATAGCCCCTGCCTCATTCCATCAGCTCTTTCTCAGACCTGTCACACCCACTCAACCCACTAAGATCAGCATCCCATCTCTGAAATGGTCGGTAGCTTCTGGCACCTGAGTTGTCATCAGCTTCTATGCCAACAAGCCCTTTTCTGGTCACACGTTCACTGTCTCAGTCCCAAGTTCTGTCACCAGGACCTTCTTGCCTTCCTCACTGAGTTCTCATAGTGGCAACAATATGCAGGTTAGAGAGTTGGGGACACCTTGTGTATTCGTGAACAGCCACACTCCCTCAGGTTCAGGACAGATGTGCTGATCTGTCATTTTGAATATCCAGTATATGTGGCAACTAGGTCCTATGGCCTCCCCTGAGAGGCTGAATGCTGTCATGTATCATGGATCCCCACATCTCTACAGTAATGTGTCTTACTACTGAAATATGCTTTAGCAGAAAGCTGTGTCACTATCACAGATGAAAGGTCAACATTCTCCTAATGTGTGTTGAGATAAACCCACAACTATGTTTTAAAAAATGAATCATCTACTTAAAATAATCTCTTTCTTTAAACCACACAAGGACATGACAGTAAAATTACAGATTAGCATTCCCTGTGAATGCAGATGTAAACCCCTACAGAATTCCAGCATGTGGATGACATGGATCCATGTCACATGGAGGTTGACAGCAATATTATTCACACAGCAAGAGGTGGAAACAGCAAGTGTCCCTCAGCCAACAGATGGATAGGTAAAGCATATATGTTTATACAAAGGATAGTTGCTGAGCCATAAAAGGAAATGAAGTACTGCATGCGTAGCAGTATAGATAATTTCAAAAGCAGTATACCGACTGAAGTAGACAGATAAAGGTCACTTGCTCTGTGTTGCCTTTTATAGGTGATCCTCATTATTTGGGGATTCTGTATTTGCATATTTGCCTTTTTGCCAAAATTTATTTGTAATTCCAAATCGATATTTAGTACGACTTTGTGGTCATTTGAAGACATGCTTGGAGTGTTTAGAAATATGAGTCACCCATTGCACATGTACCCACCTGCTGTCAAACACAGAAATGCTGGGCACAGTATTACATTAGTGTGATCCCAGCACTCTGGGAGGCTGAGGCAGGAGGATCACAAAGTTGAGTCTAGCCTGAGCAACTTAGTGAGTTAGCAAGACCTTATCTCAAAAAATAAAAAGGGCTGGGGATGCAGTTCAGTGCAAAGGCCCGAGTACCATAAAATAAAAAACATCATGGTGAGTCTCTGTTGTCTTAGTTCCCTCCCACACCCCACAGTAAGCCAGCATCCTCCTCACAGTCTGTTCAGTGCCACTGGTTACGTATGCTCCTTGCTTTTTGTTGGTGATTTTGCTGTTTTACATGGCCCCAAGCATAGGGCTGAGGTGTTTCCTAGTGCCTCAGGCAGATGTGTTCAGGCACACTGGCCATGAGTTTCATGTTTATGACTCAGCAATACATGTTAAATAAGGAGTCTTGACATAGGACATGGAAAATGAGGTGATGCTTTGACCAGTTGATGAAAGTGCTGTAACCAGATGCTCATGTCGGCCTGACCTTGTTTCCCGGGAGCCATGATCTCTGACACAGTGTTTGCAGTGATTTTATAAAATAAAAAAGGCTGAATGATGGTGATAGCTTTGTGTGTGAAAACTCTAAGATGAACAACTTCATAAGGATAAAAAGTAGATTTTGTACTTGCCAGGGGTGGGAGAGGGGAGAACTGGGAGGGTTGGAGTTTCTTCTGGGCATGGCAGAGATAAAACTATGAAGCCACACATTTTAGTGAGCAAATTTGATGTCAGCTATATCTTAGGCAAACTGTGCAAGAAGACAGCACAGTGCCAGGGCTAGTGCCTGACATTGGGCTCAAAGCACTCTCCTGGTCTGGACCATGGTCTTCTGTGTACAGTTCCGGCTTGTCTGTGCCTGTATTTCCAAAATCAGCCATCCTCAACATGTGAGAACTTTATAATTAACATATTTGTTCTAAAATTATTAAAGCATCTCTTCCCCAGGGAACCTTCCTTCACTTCTCTGCCAGGATAGGGGCAATGCCCAGTCTTCAGTAGGTACAGTCAGCAAAGCCTCACAGGATTCACTGTACCTATCATTTTGCTGCTAGAGTCACAACTGTTTTCATATCATGTGGGACTTGCGTCCAGACAACTCACATAGCATTTACTTACTACTTTTAAAGAAGTTATTACTTTAAAATAATGTTACGTGATATTTTTAAATGTGTTAAAAAGAAAGTACGTATAGTATTATACCACACCTTTCTTTTAGTGTTCTGATAACTGTGCCCAAAATAATTTACTTTCTCTCTAATACTCTAAGTTTTACTTTATGCTTTGAAAACATTATTCCAAAAAGGTGTTCAAGGCATTATCAGATTGTGACTGGGTTTGTCATGGCACAATCAAGCTAAGTATTCCACTTGTCAAGACTCTACATTTGGAGCCCAGACAACAGACCAGGATTACCTGGCTTTCATCCTCCTGGAACTCCATCAAGGGACATTTTCTTGAGAATTATATGGCCTTTCTGCCCATGAGAGTCCAGGGGGTTGTATCTTCGGCCCTCATACCCACTGGCTTGTTTCCTCTGCATTTACCAGGCTTCTGCCCTCATCTTCCCAGGATGACTGGTAAAGACTGAACTCTGGCTTCAGTAAATCAGAGATACCATTCTGCCCTTTACTTGGGTGCTTTGGCCGTTTTAGACAAAAGGCAGCCCCAACGTTTAGTGGTCATAATGGGAGTCTGAACACACATCATTATGCTTAGGTTGCACACCTAGTGAGTGTTACAGACCCACTTCTGTACTCCTGCCTTAATACCCGCTGGGTTGCAGGAACATTGGGAAGCTGGCCCTAGCCATAGGATGTAAGATCATGACCAGCAAAAGATACTTGGAGTGCATCTCTTTTTAACCAAATAAACAGAAGTGCAAATACTTAAATTTCACTGCTAATCCATGAAGTAAATCCTTGAAACACCAGTGTAACCTATGGCCCAGTTCCTTACCCTGGAGCATTCTTTTGAGCTACCAGAATAAGGAGAAAATATTTGTAAACATTGAGATTTATATTTATAAACATTGTGAAATATTTGTGGTTCCATTTAAGTGAGTTATAGAAAAAAGATGTTCTTCGTCGTAAAGTTTATAGAACAGCTGAGAATCTGGTTACAGACATAGGCAGAATTTCAGAGTATCAAGCATGTAGAATCTTGTTCATAATGTTTTTCTTGGATTCTTATATGTTTGATTTTTAAATTGGGTGCTAATTCCTTAGCAGAACACTAAGCAAGCTGCCAGAGCTACATATCTTACCCCTCCCCATTTTACTCTCTTTCCTGAGACTCCCTAGGTCTTCAGGTAAATTTTGCTATACTGGCTTCTTTTTTGTACGTAAGCTTACAGGACCAACATAGACCAGTCTCTCACGCCTCTGTTGCAGGGTCCCTGCACAAGATACATGAGCTTCTGTACTGCCACAGATTTCGCAGAAGTCGGTGTGTTGGGAAGTTTTTTTCTATTTATTTTTTCTTTTAATTTAAGAAGAAAGGGCAAAATGCCTCTCATGGCCTCACCATGGGAATGTGGTGAAAACAACAAGCCTGCAGCGCTTCCCTCTAGAGTGGGCGCGGAGAGAATGTGCTGATGCAGCTCCCAAGAGGCCACAGGGCAGAGGAACCTCCACCCAGAGTGCTGAGGGCAGGCCCCCCCTGCAAGGCTGCAAGGTCCTCTCCATTTAGCTTGTGGGCATTGGGGCACTTGGGATGACTGGTGCCTTCTCTAGCAGCCCTGTGGGGTCTAGTGTGGAAATGGTGTGTGTTC
The DNA here is from genome assembly GCA_004027455.1 of Hydrochoerus hydrochaeris. Classification (NCBI taxonomy): domain Eukaryota; kingdom Metazoa; phylum Chordata; class Mammalia; order Rodentia; family Hydrochaeridae; genus Hydrochoerus; species Hydrochoerus hydrochaeris. The sequence continues at coordinate 326,498 of PVLA01000422.1, read as the reverse complement.
ATAATCACTGAACTGTTTCATTTGTTTTATGTACTTTTATATGGTCACCCAGTTTGGATTCTTGATCTGCACGTATGTGTTTGTGTTTGATGGAATTTTAGATATTGTGCAGGCTGGCCGCAAACTTGTAATCCTCCTGGCTTTGTCTCCCAAATAGTTGGGATTATAGGCATGTGCCCTCCATTTGGCTGATACCTGCCTTTTAAACCTCATATATTATAAACATACCCTATAATTAAATGCTTCATAAAACTGTTTTGTTTTCCAAAAGTGTATTCTGTTTATAGCATATTTGTGAGAGGAAATTCAGGCAACATGGAAATAATCTCCAGTCCTGCAGCGACACTGTTAGCGTTTCACAAAATGGCCTTCACCGTAGATGCCATTGTTTGTAGTTTTATACATGCTGTTGACACTGCTTTAACCCAGTATAGTGTGTTTTGTCCTTTGTGTTTGTATGTGGATATGTGTCGCCTTTCCTGCGGGACTTGCCTGTTATAAGAATCCAACACAAGGCCCCTGGGCCCATATTAATTGGTATCAAAATTGTCTCCATTTTTTCATTATTGACCTGTGTCAAGCATTTTTATTTATTTCTGGGTTCTTGCTGGATCAGAAGGCTGTATGTTTTGAACAGAGATAAATACTTGCAGTGTCCCTGTCCATCAGAGTAATACTTGAATTGCTTCTTTTTCACTTGAAATAAATGCACCTTTGAAACCTGGCCTTGTGTGTTGTAGAAGCTCCTGGTCTTTGAATTTTCCCTCCTTTCTGCTATGGCAAAAGCCAGCCTCCTTGCTAGGACAGCACAGTGACTTTGCCTAAAACAGAGAGACTGGCCCCACCCTAAGAGCTGGGAGCCCCTGGGATCCTCCCACGCCCCGGGCCTGCAATGTTCATGTCTATGCTTGCACATATCAGACCAGCCAGGCTGGATCTGCAGAATCTGATTTCCTGTCAGGTAACATTTAGTAAGCGGGTTGCTGTCCCTGAAAGCAGATTGCACTTGCAGGAGTAATTTGCTATCACCTCAGCACAAGTATTGGATAACTGAAATGTGTCATCTCTTTTTTTTTCTATCACTTTAGAGTTGTTTACTGTGTGATGATGCACACATTTATATGCTCCAATTTGGTGTATTCTTTTTCCATTTAAACTAGTGATAACCTGGAGCCAAACAAATCTTTTTTAAAGCAGACTCTAACAGGCTTCCATGTTGACTGCAACCACAAGAGTTTTTTTCTAACACTGATCCTTGTATGGAGAGAATGCATCACAACATGCTTGGTTTCCTCCACAGTACATGACATTTTCCAGAGTTTCTCACTAGTGTGAATTCTGTGATGAGACAGAAGTGTGAGTTCCATGTGAGGCTTGTACATATTACTTAAACACAAAGTTTGGTTGCTTGTTTAATAATTATGGTCTCGATAATTGGTATGAGAGGCACCATGTATGGGCCCCTGGGAGGAAAACCAGATACCAGCCCTTTCCTGTGAGTTGACATCATTTGTGGACTGCAGGGGAGGAGAACCAGATTATAGCCCCCTCTAGCACACTGGCTGAGAGACAAGAAAATGAGTGTCCCCACCACCACTACCATAAGGGACCAGCTGATCCAGAGAAACACAAGCTGAAAGGATAGCTATTGAAGTAAAATACAACTTGATGCTTATAGTGTTTAGTGTTTCACTAACTTTGCAGACCTAAAGCCGGTAGCCTAATTATCTGTTTAGAGGGTAAGAGTGCACAATGTAGCCTCTATGGGGGATCTCCTTCTGAAGGTGATAGCCATTGTTAATTCCCTATTATCTTGTTTTGAAGTCCTGTATCATTTTCATTGTTTTATTTGGTTGGGTTTTATTCTGTTTTGCCTTGTTTGATTTTATTATATTTGATGGCATGGACAGCCATTTCAAAGATAGCCAGATATATTATGGTAGCCATTTTGGATTTATTGTTATCTTGTTTTGAAGTCCTGTATTGTGTTCATTGTTTTGTTTTTATTGGTTCTATTCTGTTCTATTTTGCTTGATTTTACTATGTCTAAAGGTATGGGCAGCTACTTTGAAGACAACAAAAAGTATTACAGTTACCATTATTGATTTCCTATTATCTTGTTTTGAAATCCTGTGTCACGCTATTTTGTTTTGATTGGCTTTATTCTCTTTTATTTTGCTTGGTTTTATTCTCTTTAAAAATTACCAAAAAACAAAAAATGAAATTGTGGAATTCCAACAGACCTGGCTTGGCTACCAGCCCCATAACTCCTGTCAAGGAAGAAAAGTGATGAAGATCAGGAAAGGAAGTTTTATCAGAATGGCTATATAGTAGAAAGCACAGAATGGTTCAAGATCTGTCCTTGAGAGCCAGACTCCAGCCTTTCCTGGTGAGTCAGTGCCATTCAGACTGTGGGGGTGAGAACAAGGCCAGACCAGGAAGCAAGCCCCGCCTACACTGGTTGCCACCAGAATGGTACAGCCAAACTCCAGCCCCTTCCAGCATACGGGCTGGCAAACAAGAATTACCACCACCACCACCTACTCCCTTTAAGTGACCAGCTGATCCAGAGAAACACAAGCTGCGATGATAGCTATCGAGGTGAAATGTAATTGGATGCCTGTGGTGTGCAGTGTGTTATCTAGGGGAGATCTTCTTTTGAGGGTGGTAACAATGTTGATTCCTTATGGTCTTTTTTTTTTTTTTTTTTTTTGAAGTCCTATATTATTTTCATTATTTTGTTGGGTTGGGTTTTATTCTCTTTTGTTTTGTTTGATTATGTTAAATCCAGTGGCATAAGCAGCTATTTCAAAGATAGCAAGATACGTTATGATAGTCATTTTGGATTTACTATTGTCTCATTTTGAAATTCTTTATTGCATTCATTGTTTTCTTTTTATTGTTTCTATTCTGTCCTGTTCTGTTTGATTGTTACTATTTCTAAAGGTATCTCCAGCTATTTTGAAGACAACAAAAGGCATTATAGTAACTATTGTAGATTTCATAATGTTTTGAAGCCCTGTATCACTTACACTGGTTTGATTTGATTGGTTTTATTTTCCTTGGTTTTATCCTCTTTTTTAAAAAAATGAAATTATGTTACATAATTGATGCATGGTTATGTTGTCTGTCTTTTCCCAGTAAAAAATGAAAGCTCTCCTTGAATAATGTGGCAGGGCTAAGTTTCTTTGTTTTAGGAGTAGTTTAAGGTTATGTGTACTATCAATGTGTTTTTAGAAGAGAGAGATTCTTCAGCTGACTATGAAGTGTGTTCAAAAGATACAGTAAATTTTAAATGCATTACAAAAATTAAATTTTTATAATTTATTACAAGTTAAAATTTTAAAATTTGTTCTCATAAAAAAAAATTGTTCTCAGAACTTTAGTTGTACTATTTTGGCTCTGTCAATATCCTGAATCAATTCAAAATTTTTACTCTTCCTTGTCATTTTTTAATGAAAAAAGAGTAAAAGGAAATTTCACAACAGAATAACAGGAGAATAACAATAGTTAATACATTTAGTATCATTATCTTTAAAGTACTTGCAGATAGAAGATACGGGCTTAAAAATTGCACCAAATCTTTCCTTTTTATGAACTAAGAAAAACTAGTAATATAACTGTCTTGTATTTTATTTTTTCCTTTTACCTTCCTTTCATTCCCTTTTCCCCATTCTAGTTCCTTTTCCCTTTTGAACAGTTTCTTCCCATTTCACAATCTCTGTTGTACACTTTGGATCTTATTTACTATTTCAGTTTCTCACACCAGGGAAACAATATGTTTACACATGGGAGTCTGATTTATTTTAATTAAGAGTATGGTTTCCAGTTGCATCCATTTACCTATAAATGACTCAAGTTTATCCTTTTTTATGGCTGCATAGTACTCCATTATGTAACAATACCACATCATTTTTATCCTCAGTTGATAGGCATGTGGATTTTTTCCAAGATTATACTGCTGTAAACTTAGGTGCTCATATATCACTGTGATATGATATTTTTACTTCTTCTCAAAAGATACCCAGAAGAGGAATAGCTGGGTCAAATGGGACCTCTAATGCTAGTTTTTTGAGGAATCTCCATATTGACTTCCATAGTGGTTGCACCAGTCTACACTCCCATCAACAATGGGACTCCCACAGCCCTGCCAGCATTCATTATTGGTTGATTTCTTGATGATAGCCATTCTTTCTGGAGATGAAACTTCAGTGTTGTTGTAATTTGCATCTCTCAAATGACCAATGATGTCGGACATTTTTTCATATACATATTTACATTTGTATTTCTTCATCTGAGAAGTGCATATCCAACTCAGATGCCCATATTTTGATTGGGTCTTTCAATTTGGGGAGCCTGATTATTTTCTATTCTTTATATAATTCCTTTGTCTGAGGGACTACTAGTTAAAACTTCCTCCCACTCTGTGGGTTGTCTTTTCACTCTGTTGGTGATTTCTTTTGATTTGCAAAAGCTTTTTAATAATGTACAATCCCAGTTATTGGTTCTTTGAAGTATTTTCCATGCAGTCTGGGTTTTGTCCATGCACTCTCTTCTATATTATAGATATTTGATCCATTTTGACTTTAGTTCATGATGATAGACATGGGTCTAGTTTTAGTCTTTAGCATGTGGAAGTCCAGTTTATCCAGCAACATTCCTTAAAGAGGCTATCTTTTTTCCAGTGAATATGTTTGGCCCCTTTGTCAAAGATAAGGTGGCTGTGTTTGGACTTATGTCTGCATCAGAAAATCTGTTCCACTGATACTCAGGTCTTTTTTTGCCAGTACTATGCTGATTTTACCACAGTAGCTTTGTGGTATAATTTCAAGTCAGGAATTGTGGTGCCCCCTCCCTTGTCTTTGTTGTCCAGAATTATGTTCGTTATTCTAGGTCTCTTCTGGTTCCAAGTGAATTTTACAACTGTTTTCTCTAATTCTATGGGATATGCTAATGGTATTGTGATCCAGCTTGCATTAAATTTGTATAACAATTTTGGGAGTATGACCATTTTCATGATGTTAATTCTTCCTCCAATGCACAAGAGATATTTTTCCATTTTCTCATATCCTCTTTGGTTTCCTTTTTTCAGAGAACTGTAATTCTCAATGTAACAATATTTTAATTTGTTAGATTGATTCCTAAGTATCTTTTTTTTTTTTGTTTATTTATGCTATTGTCAAGGGTGTGGTTTCTCTAATTTCTCTCTTGGTGAATTTTTTTCTGTGTTGTTTGAGTACAAGAATGCTATTGAATTTAGAGTGCTGACTGTATCCAGCTACACTACTGAATTTGGTTGTTAACTCTGGGAGTCTTTTGGTGCAGTTTTTGGAGCATGCCCTGGTGACTGGGACTGAGACAGCATCAGGTGAGGTGAGGAGACATGCCAGAGCTGTGTTGAGACTAGATTATGATAGGGTAAAGGCCTCCAGAAAGTCATGGAGATGAGAGATGGAGTCCATTGAGAGGTCCAGGCAGAAGTATGGAAAAAGATGATGGAAGGCAGCAAGCACTGGCAAGCTCCATGAGATCCTGCAAACAGTAGATGTTCATTGAACAGCTGATGGGTAAGTCAGGGAGGCCCCTAGTGAGAGGATCATCACCAGGGGCCTGCAAAAAAAGTGTGGGGCGGGGGGAATGTGAGGCCCTCAGAGCAGATCTGTAGAAGTGGGGACTGCTTCTAGAGGGAAGTCTGCATCCAGACTATCCTGAGTTGAGACATCTGTAAATGTTTATAAAGTGACCAACTGAAGCATCATTGGTGGAGGAAATCATTAAAGAACTTGTGTCTTACACTGTGCTGTTAAGAATTTTGCATTTGAGGCATCTGTGCAAGGAAAAAAGGTGGCTGGTATTCAAAGGAGCAGAGTGCTCGCTCCCTGTAGGGGCAGCCCATTAGTCTGCACCTGCATGTGGCTGTCAGGTACCAGGTGTGGAAGTTGATGGTAATGCTGAGTCCAATTATATCAGATTCCATGGGGGAAAATGGCTTCAGGAGAAGGGAGAGGCTGTGTAGGAGAGGGCCAGATGAGTACTGGGTAGGCAGGCAGTCCTAGGGGGGACATGGCCCTCTGCTGCAGGGCCCAAATGGACCCTGGATCCTGCAGTGTGTCTGGATGTATTTAAAGGATTTACAGTGCCAAAGACTGAGTTCCTTTGATCAGAGGACAACTGTAGAAGTGGCAGTTGCTGGAGGTCCAGCTCGTCCTGTGTCGTCTGCCTTGCCATGTGACCTGACAGACTCACCAGGGAAGAGGGTGATCATCCATAATAGGCAGCCCAGTGCAGAGACAGTTCTGTCAGACAGCATTCCAGAGCCTCACTTTAAGTTATTTTGCTGCCACCTTTGCCTTCATGAGACCCCTGAACTGAACCCATGGCTCATTTGTTTCTCTTTGCTTTTCTTCCTCCTTTAATTCCCAAACTTTAGCCTATCTTCCATTACTATCAATTACTTTTCCACACTCTGCCTGGCCTCTGCCCTCCTTTCTGGGACTCCATGTGTAGCCTGGCTTTCAACACCTGAGGTGAGCTGATCTCTTGCCCTGTCCTCTTCTTGCCACATAGTTCAGACCCAGCTACAATACTGCATTCCCCAGTCAGCAGCCCTGGCAGGACCCTCTGCCCACATTGCCGTGGCAGTTCAGCCTATCCTTCTGAGGTGCTCACAAGGTACCATGATTCCTTATGTTTGATTTCTCTATCAAGTTTATGTCCACCTCTAGTCCCTTTAACAGCTGTCCCTCCCTGGAATTTTCCTTTGTGACCATCTGGACTGCAAGAGTCATTGGACTTCATTCCCCATTTGATGTGGGGACCTACTGTACAAGTCTGGGACAGAGGCTGTGAAACATGCAGTTTGGGCTCACCTAGCCCTTAGGACAAGGATCCCCCCAGGGACCAAGGTTGTGACTTCAGCTTCTCCATGACTCACACATTGAGGGTTACAAATCATTTTCCAAGAACACATTGAAATATTTACTTAGATATTTACTGTCAACCAAGGATTTTCCAACTTATCACATGATGCACAACAGACCGATTTGTAGTATTCTCATTTGTCATATGATGCAACTAAAGCTTCAAGAAAGGTTACACAGTGTCAGTATGTCCTCAGTTAAATTGTGTGAAACTTTTTCAGCATCTCCGTTTGCTGGGGTCTCCTGCTGCACCTTCATGTGGAGGATGGAGATGTGCCGTGTGTCACTGTCTAACAAATAGACTTTTCATTTTGAGCTTAGAACCAAGTGGTCAGCCTAAGCTGGGGTGGACCACCTGGCTCAGTATGGCATTGAGATCACATTGTTTTCCCAGCTGGGCAAGCCCTTGCTTACTGTGCATTCATGTAGGCAAGTTCATTGCAGAAATGATTTACCTTTATAGATTTGGAGCCCAGAGATGTAAAAATTTCCACCATGAGTCCATCCAGAAACGTAAGCAAGATTTGGATTTCCTTTGGCACAGCAGTGTCTTTTCCTGTTTTTTGCCCTTATCTCTGTATTTTCCACCACCCCTGTTGGAAAGGGGTTCAGCATGGAGGTCACCATCTGCAGCACATGCTGTTTGTATCTGCACTCTCATTCACCATGAGCCATTCTGTAGCACTTAACAAACAGACAGGGATAGTGGTAAAGACCCCAGGCAGACTTGGAGCTTTTCCTTGGTGTTTGGTCTTGGTGTGGCAGGGATGCTGAAATGTGCTTAGCCATGTGCCAGCATCCGCATGTGCAGTTGCATAGGAGGAAGAGGGTGGGAGGGGTAAAGATACTGACTTTATCAGACTGTAAAGAAAATGCTAACATTAATATGTAACAGTAAAGATTTGCAAGTTACTTTTTATAGTTGTGAAATATATGTACCATACAATTTACCATCTTAGCCATTTTTGTGTCATATTTAAGCCATGTTAAAGCACATCCACACTGTTATACAACTGTCATCACCACCTATATCCAGAATTTTGCAGTCTTCCCAGAGTGCAGAAAGTAGCTCAGTACCTGTAGGAACAAATTCCCAGAAACATTTGTTGGGCATTTTTATCCCTGATGTCTATGACCTTATCAAGCATTTCAAGTCAAAGGGGAAAAATTAGACTTTTCCAAAAAGCAGTTACTTGAGAAGTAATTGTTCCTTGCTGAGAAGTCTCTTAAGTCCCTGGGGAGACCCTTCCCAGATGACTGTAGCCACCTCACCGCAAGTTACTCCTCACTGGGTCCTATGCACAGACCTAACAGGGTCCTGTGGTCAGGATGGGGAAATCACAGGAAGGCAGCAAGCATCTGTGATCTGACCAGATTTGGCAGTTCTGGGGCTGAAACCTGGGAAGGGGTCCTTGCCAGCTGCTGTCTGGACTCACCAGCCACCCTGACACACTTGCCTGTACCTTTCCAAACCAGGAAGCACCCTCTCTGGAGAGTAAGTTCCCAGATTCCAGTGTTCATGCTCCATTCATTGGGAACAGGGCTCAGGAGAACCAAAGTGCTAGTCTTTCCTCACCCAGGAAAAACCACAGCACATCTTCCCCCAAGCAGCTTACTTTACCACCCAGATAGGTATGAAAAAAAGCCAGCCATAGCCCAGGAAATACCGGCCAATGGGGGTTTGGAGAATGGTGCTGTTACCGCTGGGTCACCTCTAGGCTGCTATGCTGGCTTTTCCTGGCCTTTCTGTCCTCACCTCCAGTTTCTCTCTAGCTTTCTGCATGTCAGTGCAGTCCATGGGATGCCATGTGCTCTTGACCACCAGCCACATGCAGCCCACAGAACCACCCTGTGCAGCTTTTGGCTCCTTGCTGTGGGACCTGACCTGCCTTCCACCCCCACCTCAATTTCTTTCTGGCAGTGGGTTAAGCTAGGAGTACTACTTCAGCTGCTCTAACCCCAGACAATAGGTAAAACTAGACTCCAGGTGGCCTCAGTGGAGAAGTCAGTCTCAGAGATCACCCAAAGAGAGTGTTGATGCCCTCACTTTTGGGAGTTAGCAGAGAGTCCCCTTGTTTCCAGAACTTGTAGTGATTCCTTCATGACCAAATGGAATCCATTTGTGTGGTTAACATTGCCCCTCTTGCACATTGAAAACATGAAAATGCATACTTTGGATGTTTAAGATAGTCATCAGGATAAAGTCATACACCTAGAACAGTGTTTAGATTTAGGGCTGAGGCTGGTTTGTCAGACCTCTGAGCAAGTCTTCCTGGCTTAATAGATTCCCCAGCAGACAGCACTGCTGCCCTTGCTTTCAGGTGTTTGTGCCTAAGCACATCTAATTACTGAACACTGAGTCTCCTGCTATGACAGAATCCTGAAAATAGGAAACTGTTAGAAGTTTAAGGGCTGTCTAACCCACCTTTTGTTTAGAGGGAGGGACTGAGACAAAGCCAAACCAAGTCTCAGCTCCCCCAGGTCTCTGGCGAATGAATTCATGTTGTACACAGACCTTTGTAGATTTGGTTTTCTTATAGATCAACCCCTAAATGGTTTAAGAATTTTTCCCACAAATTACTTGAGAACAGATGGAAGAACCAGTAGAATGCCTGAGTGAGCTCCCTACAGTCTGTATCTGCCACAGAGGATCTCAGAAACTCTCATGGAGGCTGCAAGCTATGAAGTGCAGTGTGGTCTCTGGTGCTTTGAACAATACTTTCTTCTCCATTTTTCCTGTGCTTAACCAGATGTTCCTCTAGGTTATGCTGAGGAGAGGTAAGAACTCAACAAGCTCTGAAGTTTATTCAAGTTTGCAGCAATCAGCAGGGCCCCTCTCTGGCTGTGCCAAGGCACAGAAAAGGTACATTGTGGACATGAGTTTTAGGGGCCTGTGGCCTTGTAGCAAGCCTGCACGGCAGTAACACCGGGCAAGAGGAGATATCTATCATCCAATCCAGTAGTTTTGTAGGAGTTTCTTCTATATTCAGCATGGAGGCAATAGAGCCATTGCATGCACACTGCCTATAACAGAGGAATTAAAATTACCCTGTAGCACTGACCAGCCTAGCTGTGGCTAGGTATCAGGTGGCTCTTTGGCAAGGTGGTCAATTTGACAAAAGAAATTCATAGATTTGTTTAGTTCCAGACTCTCTGTAGTTCCCAGGACTTGTCAATGATAACTGTCTGCCTATGGCCTGGTGCTTCCAAAATTAAAACTACGTGCTCTTTACCCTTTATTAGTTTTTAAAGTCCCAATCCAACTGGTGTTATGGGGCCAGTTATTTTTCATATCCCAACATTGCTGTGATTGTTTTGCAAAACTAAGATAGAGGGGGGTGTAAAAGGCTCTAAGATATACTATAAGACTACACATGGAGGAAATGCAGAAATTCTGCATATCAGGTGTAGAGTTCATAAGTCTGTTGTTTTGGGGATAGATTTAACACATTTTGTCTCCTGTACATGACAGTGATTTCGTTGTACCACTAGAACCCAAGGACTTCTGGACCTCACAGAATAACTGGGACACCTTCCCCCACAGCTTCACAAGTATACTTCCCACCATGCCCACTCCACCTGTCCTCTCTCAAGTCCAAGGTTTCCCCACCTATACCCACTCTGAGAAGATTGGTTGCTCCTTTTATAGAGAACAAAACTGAAATCCAAAAAGGCTCTGAGGATTTCTGGAGCCATATGGCATCAGATGTCTAGTCAGGTTCTGTGCCAGTCTGCCCCAAAGCCCGATTCTCTTCACATTCCTCCTCATGCTACAGGTACAAATGCAGGTGTCACTCTGTCATGTGCTTGATCATAGCATACATTCTGCAGGTCAGGCCTGAAGGCTAGAATCTCTGTTTTACCAGTATATGTGGACTGCATAGAACTCTTCATTGACAAAATCTAGACCAGAGATAAATGTATAGGCTAGTTGTACCCTAGCCCTGCCTCCTGGGAGGCAGCTGCTAAGGATCTTTGTCTCCATCCCCAACCCCTTCACACATCCAGGTCTAGATAATCACAATGCACTTGGCAGCTTCTTTGAAATTTAGGAAGATGACTTGTTCATTTCTTAAAATCCAGAGTCTTCAAGAAATTAAGTAGAAAATAAGATGCACTATTTTTCTTCAATTTTTATTAATTCATATTTGCAGTCCACATGGGGAGTTATACATGTACAAAACACATTTTAATTCTTTTTGCATCCCCATCCCCACTTCTTCCTCCATCCTAACAAATGAGAGAATACACATCTATGTGTACAGTGGCTTCTGTTTGCATAGCTCTGGACTGATTCTTAGCCAGGAAAAGTCACAGCCTTGGGATGTGACCTGAGGATGGGGGTGGAGATCAGCAGATTTGAGGTTTTTTCTTGGTTTAATGAAAACATTTTGGAATTAGACTGTGGTGATGCCTGCATAACTCTGAATATACTGAAAGCCATTCAACTGTACACTTTTTAACAAGTGAACTGCTTAGTAGACAAATCATATACTATATGACATCTCAATCTAGCTATTTAAAAATGCTTTTCTCAGCAGTGAAATGCTTTTCACTTGGCTCTGAACTTTGTCTCAGTCGTTTTGCTGTACCTTTTTCATCCTTGGGTATATCTAGGCTAGCAGGAAACAAGAGAAGAGCTCCAGAACTGAGGGGGCTTCCAAGGAATGTGCTTGGAGCTATCTCTGCCAGGGGTCTGTGAGCCAGCAGTTAGGACCCTGAGGTCTTGCCTGACCCATGGACCTGTGATGTGATACTTACTGATGGAGTAACTGCAGATAGGTGGTGTTACCAGTCCTCTTGTTAAGACTTGGAAGAAAGGGGACATTCTGCCTGCCAGCATTTCTTGTTGGCTTCCTGAAGATACACAGGCACATCCTACTGTACCCTTTGTGGAGAAGGCCTACAGTCTTCTTTGTCTTGGATAGGTTTATTGTACAGAGCTCAGCCTCATAACTGAGGGTGGCATAGGCCCTGTAGCCCTTCCCATGAGGACCTCCTTAGTTGCCCTCTGGGCTCTGTGTGGAGCTCCTGCAGTGTCCTTTGAAAGAAAGATAATGATGACAGTTGGACTGGTGGCTTAGCAAAACCATGAGAATTGCTGAAGGAGGTCTTTCATAAATATAGGCTTCTCTGCCAGCTGTTATTTTTGGTTGTTTCTATTACAGTTGTGCTTTGTGGTAACCACTACAGTATCACATAAATACAGGCTGAATCAGCCAGGCTTCAGAGCCAGCTCTGGGTTGGGGATGACACGTGGACGGCCCCCCATGGCTCCTCCACTCAGAGCCTTAGAAGGTTGGGCAGCAGACCCAAGCCAGGCGTGGCCAGGTGGTGCCAAGTGGCCCTTAGGAGCAGTGGATGGTACGCAGCTGGTCCAGCCATAACTGAAGCCACAGCGCTCAGGGGACATGGCAGATCTGCCAACAGTTGGATGTGAGAAGGATGGTAAAACTTGCATCTAGGTGACTTTTGGTACCTGGGACAGAAATTTTAGGATGAAGAGGTGGTGTGTTGGAGGTACCCAGGCCTCAGAAGTGCTGGCAGTTGAGCTTGTTAGTTTGGAGTTACAAAAAATGTTCTTTTTGGAAGAAATGCCAACACTGGAATCTAAATTCTCTTCTCCTGGATTCACACATATCTTTGCCAAAAGGTCAGCCCGAAAGGCCTCTCAGGGCTGCTAGTAGCAGGACTAGCAGTGTGGACCTGTGACTGGGCTGGGTACTGGGGCTTTGGCTTATGCTCCCCAGTGTACAAATGCATGCTATCAAATAGCATCTAATTAACTGCAGCAGAGACTGAAGAGGTAAAGGACACTGTAAGGCTAGAGGGACATTACTACCAAGGGAATTGCACTCCTGTTGAGTATTTTTAGTTGAGTATATTATCTGAGACCAGTCCTCAGAACTTCAGTTTCCCCAGTCTTGTGCCTCAGAACCACCAAGGCCTGTTTTGTTTACTGGGTTAGCCCAGCCCTCAGACATGACAGGAAGAACTCAGTGATTAGATCCCAGTGTTAAAGAGTGATTCCTGTTCATAAATCAACAGCCACATGGCCTTAGGCAAGTTATCTTTCCCTTGCACCTGTTTCCTCATCTGTTAAACTCTGGTCTCAGAAGATTCCCTTGGCAGTGGTCCTTATGAGTGTCACCTATGGTCTCCCTGGGCCTGAGGTAGGAACTTAGAACTTTGAGAGGGGCATTACTTACCCAGCATGTGTATATATACAGGAAGAGGCAGCAACTGCTCTAAAAAGAAGTCTCCATCCCCATTAGCAGTCACCCTCAACCCCTTCCACCTGCCCTGGGAACCACTAATCCACATTGTGAGTCCATTGTAGACATTTCATATAAATGGAAAATGACACCGTTTTTCATGTCTGGTGTCTTCCACACAGCATAGTGTTTAAAACATTCATCCATGTTGCAGCATGGTCCATGCTCCATTCCTTCTTAGGGCAGAATGACATTCCATGGTACCAATGGGCCACGTGTCCATGGCCCTTGCAAATAATGCTGTGGTGAACACTCACATCCAAGTTTGTGTGTGGCCATTTGTGTAGTTCAGCTGCTCTCCTCAGAAAGTTAAGTACAGGGTTACCATATTACCTAGCAGTTGCACTAGAAAGAATTGTGTTTCTTATATAAAATCCATTTTGCTTCTTTTTCTGATTTAATTGTCCTAGTTAGAAGGGATGAGGGTGGACATCTATGTCTCGTTCTAACCTCCAGGAAGCCATCCAGCCTCTCATTGTTGATAGTGGTTCTGACTGGGTTTTCATGAAGACCCTTTATCTGGTCAAAGACCTCGTCTTTCTTTTTCACACCAGAAGGAAATTGTTTGGGGTGATTTGTTAACTTCATCCTATTCCAAAAATATAACGAGTCAGGGAAAATAGAGTCATTTGATTATTGGCATATTTGCAAAGAAAGCCAATGAAACATGAGTGACAGTGCTCTAAGCAGGTCTCCCCGGCTGCACAAGTAACATCAGAATCATAATACCAGTTTGTGTCCACTCATGTGGCTCCATTGTGTGCCCAGTATATACATTTATGTTGACTCCCTGACTGAAAAGATTTAAACTTTATTTTTTAAACTAAATTTTATTTATTATATTTTCCCTTTTTATTAGATAAAAGTCACATAGGAACTGTGAAGGCAGGTATTAATACGGAAAGGTCATTATGACTGGTTTTGCTAAATTCATATCTTCGTGCTCCAATGAGCAGTGAGTACTGAAGCCAAAGAATGTCTGCTGAGATAAATGAGGGGTTTGTTCCAGCAGCAGCAACCCAGGCAAAAGCTGAGATGAGTGCTGGCCTACTAGTGTTTGGGGAGAAAGCTGCTGTGGACTGTGCTGAGCTTTGAGCTTGTGCATGCTTCCTCTTAGTTCACAGTAAGCTCACAATGCCCATCCTCAATGGCATTGCCTTCAGGAAACTGGCTGTGCCTGGCTGTCAGAGTCAGCAGAGTTGTCTGGCTGAAGAAGACTGACCCAGGTACTTGTCTTTTGGTGATTGTTTTAGAGCCATTGGGAAACTCAGTACTTTTCCATTCCTGTTTTGTATGGCACTTCTCTTCCCTGTGCTCACTGATGTCCTGTTTTGTAGAAATCCTTTCCTTGGCTTAGTGTCTCATATCGCTAGGTTCTCTCTTTCATCCTTAACTTCCCTGCAGAAACCAAATTCAGACAGGAAGCCGAATCTTTATTTACACCCTTCTGTTTCTTGAGGCACATCTCTCTGTGCCGAGTCTCAGGCTGTGTCGTGGTGGAGAGCGGCTGGCCCTTCTGGGCAACCTGGGCCATCTCCCTTCATGGGGCCACAAGAAGGAGAAGAAAGGCTGCAAGAGGGCTTTCTGGCCCCTTAGGGTGCAGCTTGTAGCTTTTTGACACATGAATCTTTAGCCAAACATCCAGCCATGTACCTAGAACCAAAAAATAAAACTAGCATTGATTATAAAGGTCTCTGGTACCCACCACACACACACACACACACACACATACACACATACACACAGAGTTTCCAAAAACATTTATCCAATTCAATAACTTTTTAAAGAATAAGTTTAAATTTTGGTAAGTCCTGTGAACGTGCCTCACTGAGGACACAAGGCAGATTCAGAATGAAGACCCTCCTGCCCTCTCCAGAGACTTCCTGGTAACTGGAAAAGTGTGAATAGCTCGCATTTTTCCCCATCAGGGCTATTTTACGGTCTTGTGTTGTTTCCAAAACATATTGACCAAAAATAGTACCTTAAAGTGTGGAATAATTGTTAGTGTTTATTTTAAAATGTTACTGGAAATAAAATGTAGAATCAAATTATCAAAACATGAAAAGATTGATTTCTTGGCCATCAACAAGCAAAGACAAGCAAACAGGTGTATTTTTGCACATGTGAATTCATCATTTTCTTTCAGGATTCCAAATTGGGTGCAGACCCTCTTCTTTGGGGCCTGCCTCAGAGTGTGTCCTGCCAGGTGTCTGTTTTGCTGTGGCTGCCAACAGCTGCCAGTAGGAATGGCCAGGAGGTTAGCTGGTGACCAAGCATTTCAGGAGGAGGCCAAGTAATTATGGGTGGGAGGGACAGAAGCAGCCAGGAGCAGCCAGGAGCCACAGTGGATGGCTGGGCTCTCCTAGCTGAGCTGCCTCCCTGCTTCCAACCTGTTTCTTACCTAACAAAGGGGCCTAGAGGGTCTGCACAGGAGATTTGGTACAAAGGAGTACTGGCATCTACTCTGTGCAGTAGGGATGCAGTGCAGACCTGGCGTAACACAGGCCTGTGAAGTGGGACCTACTTCCACACTGTAACTGGGCAAACAGCACCCCCAGGAAAGGCCATCCTTGCTTGGGACTCAGGTGCTGAGGTCAGAGCCACTTCCTACAAGTGATGCTGAGTTGTTCTATCATTCAAGATTGCCCTGAGAAACATCTGGGGTCATTGACAGAAAGTAAGAATGCCAGAGAGACTGGATCAGGGGAGGATCCTCATCAGTGCTGGGGTGCAACCACAGATCAGACAGTTACCCCACTTAGGGAATCCTGTGTGAGGTTCCTCTCCAGGAATGTTACCGTGCTTCCTTCCCACCAAGCTCCTCCCAGCTGCATGTCCCTGCCTGCCAGCACCCATCTACCCTGCCAAGCTCTGCAGAGGAAATTCCACCAGCAAGAGCTCAGGTCAGCATAGACTCCTCCCACAGTGTCACAGCCAGACTGCAACCAGGTGGGAAATCAACCAACCAGTCCTGTCCCAGGAGGCCTTCTGTACTTTGCTGTGGTTTATTCACTTTCCTCTGTACTTCTCTGTGGACACTGAATTTTTGCACTGTCAGAGCCACTACAGGCTGCTCTCATCAGAGTGCCCCTGGACAGGGTTAGAGGCAGCTTCTAAGTGTGAGCCTACCTGTGCCTCCAGTAGTCCCTGACTGTTAGTTGCAACCAAAGTATGCACTTGATTATTTTGTTTTTTCGGTGTGTTTTTTTTTTATTTAGAGAAAAAAAAAAACAGAAAAAAGGGTAGAAATAGTAGAGAATTTATTTTAAAAAAGTAAGAAATCACTAGTTGATAAATTACATATTCTTACCTTAGAAGTAGTTGCTCAAGTCACAAAATCAAAGCATAAAAAGTGGACAAACAATGACAGTACAAACCATTCTGTTTGGTGAACTAACAAAAACTTAGTAGTATGGTTATCTATCTTACACACAAACATACATTCAGTTATATCCTTTAGAGTACTTTCTTTCCCTTTCATTATCACAATATCTATTATACATTTTGGATCTTATTACTCTTTCAGTTTTTATTATTATTTTTTATACTAGAGACACAATACAATATTTACAAATGTTAATCTGATTTATTTCACCTGTGGGATAGTCTAAGGTTGTCTCCATTTATCTATAAAAGCCTCAAGATCATCTTTTTTTATAGCTGAGTAATATTCCATTGTATAAAAATACTACATCTTTTTCATCCATTCTGTGGTTGGTGGGCATTTGGGTTGTTTCCAAGATTTAGCTGTTACAAATTGTGCTGCTATAAACATGGGTGCACATATATCACTGTGACATGACCTTGTCAATTTTTCTGGGAACATACCAGGAGCGAAACAGCTGGATTGAATGGAACTTCTAATCCTAGTTTTTTGAGGAATCTTCATACTGATTTCCACAGTGGCTGCACCAGTTTACACTCCCACCAACAGTGGAGAAGTGTTGCTTTTTCTCCACGGTCTTGCTAACATTTGTTACCAGTTGATTTCTTGATGGCAGCCATTCTTTCCAGGGTGAAATGAAATCTCAATGTTGTTTTAATTTGCATTTCTCAAATCCCCAGTGTTGGTAAGCATTTCTTCATGTATTTATTTGCTGTTTGTATATCTTCATCTGAGAAATGTATGTTTATCTCAGATGCCCATTTTTGGACAGGGTCCTTGAATTTTGGGGGCTTGATGTCTTTCAATTCTTTGTATGTTCTGGATATAAGTCCTTTGTCTAAGGGGTTGTTGGCTAAAATTCTTTCCCATTCTGTGAGTTTTCTTTTTACTCTGTTGATGATTTCTTTTCAAGTGCAGAAATTTTTCAATAATATGAGATCCCAGTTGTTGAGTGTTTCTCATGCGGATAGTGCTTTGTTCATGAACTCTCTGCCTACCCCTATGTCTCCAAGATTTCTACCTACTTTGCCTTCCAGTAGATTTAGTGTTTCTGTTTCAATATTTAGATCTTTGATCCATTTTGAGTGTAGTTTAGTGCATGGTGATAGGCATGGGTCTAGTTTTAGTCTTTGGCATATGGAAAGCCAGTTTTTCCAGCACCATTTAATAAAGAGGCCATTCTTCTTCTAGTGAACATGTTTAGCCCCTTTGTGAAATATAAGGTGGTTGAGTGTCTTTGTAGTTGTGTTTGCATTTTCTAATCTGTTCCATTGATCCTCAGATCTATTTCTTTGCTAGTACCATGCTGATTTTATCACTGTAGCTTTGTAGTATAATTTCAAGTCAGGAATTGAATGCCTCCTGCCTTAACTTTTGTTGCCCAGAATTGTCTTTGCTATTCTAGGTTTCTTCTGTTTCCAAATGAATTTTAGGAACATTTTCTCCAGATCTGTAAGGTATGTCAATGGTATTTTGATTGGGATTGTGTTAAATCTGTGTAACAGTTTTGGGAGTATGGCCCTTTTCACAATGTTGCTTCTTCCTAACCCAAGAGCAAGGAATATCCTTCCATTTTCTTATATCCTCTTTAATCTCCTTTTTTACAGTAGTATAATTTTCAGCATATAGGTCTTTTACATTCTTAGTTAGGTTGATTCCTAAGTATTTCATTTTTTAGATGCTATTGTGAAAGGCGATATTTCCATAATTTCACTCTCAGTGAGTTTTTTGTTTGTGTACAGGAATACTATTGATTTTTGAGTGCTGACTTTGTATCCAGATACACTGCTGAACTTGTTTATTATCTCTAGTAGTTTTTTAATGGAGTATTTGGGGTCTTCTATGTAGATATCATGTCATCTGCAAATAGTGATAATTTAACTTCTTCCTTTCCTGTCTTTATTCCTTTTATTTCTCTCTCTTGTCTGATTGCCCTGGCTAGTATTTCCAGAACTATATTGAATAGGAGTGGTGATAGTGGACATCCTTGTCTTGTTCCTAATTTTAGAGTCAGAGCTTTCAGTTTTTGTCTGTTTAGTATAATGTTGGCTGTTGGTTTGTCATAGATGGCCTTTATCAGATTGAGGTAGTTACCATCTATTCTGAGTCTCTGTAGGGTTTTTATCATGAACAGGTGTTGGAGTTTATCAAAAGCTTTTTCTGCATCTATTGAGATGATCATGTGATTTTTTGTTTTTGGCTCTATTAATATGGTGTATTACACTTATTGATTTGTGTATGTTAAACCATTCCTGCATTCTTGGGATAAATCCCACTTGGTTATGATATATAATCTTCTTGATGATTTGCTGCATTCTGTTTGCCAGTATTTTATTGAGAATCTTTGCATCGATGTTCATTAATGAGATTGGCCTATCATTCTCTTTTTGGTTGGGTCTGTCTCTCTGGTTTTGGTATCAGAGCCTCCAGGAATGATTTAGGGAGAATTGCTTCCCTTTCAATTTCACTGAAGAGTTTGAAGAGTACGGGAATTAAGTCTTCTTTGAATTTCATGTAGAATTCCTCAGTGAATCCATCAGGACCTGGGCTTTTAAGTAATTTTTTGTATAGGAATGTTTGTGTACAGGAATGCTATTGATTTTTGAGTGTTGACTTTGTATCCAATTACAATTAAGTTTTTAATCACATTTTCAATTTCAATAGCTGATATTGTGTTATTCAAAATTTTTATATCTTCTTGATTGAGCTTTGGTAGTTCATATGTTTCCAGAAGTCTGTCCATTTCATCTGTGTTTTCCACTCTGTGTTAGTAGAAACTTTCAAAGTAGGTATTCATGATCGTTTGAATTTCCATGGGATCTGTAGTAATTACTCTGATTTCATTCCTTATTGCATGAATTTGAGTTTTTTATTTCTTTTTCTTGATAAGGTTGGCTAAAGGTTTGTCAATTTTGTTTATTCTCTCAAAAAACTAGCTCTTTGATTCATTAATTGTTTGTACTTTTTTAGTCTCAATTGCATTAATTTCTACTCTGATCTTTATACTTTCCTCTCTTCTATGGGCTTTAGGTTTTACTTGCTCTTCTTTTTGTAGAAGTTTGAGATGTAGCATTAGGTTGTTTATTTATGCTTGTTCTGGTTTTCTTGCTATGACTATTTATTGCTATATATTTCCCTCTTAGAACCACTTTCATTGCGTCCACAGGTTTCAGTATGTGGTACTGCATTTTCATTGAATTGTAGGTATTGCTTAATTTCTTCTTGAATTTCATCTGTAATCCATTGGTTGTTCAAGAGGTTGTTATTTAATTTCCATATATTTATGCAGGTTTTGAAATTTCTTTTGCCCATTAATTTCCTATTTAAGTGCACTATGGTCTGATAATAACCATGGAATAATTTCAGTCCCTTTGCATTTACTTTAGAATGTTTTATGAGCTAATATATGGTCTGTTTTGAGGAATGTCCTGTGTGCAGCTGAGAAGAATGTGTATTTTGATATGGTTTGGTGGGACATTCTGTAAATATCTACTAAGTCCATTTGCTCACAGGTTTGATTTAGTTCTATTATTTCTTTGCTGACTTTTTGTCTAGCTGATCTATTTCTTTTTGACAGTGAGGTAGTAAAGTTCTCTATTACAATTGTGTTCTTGTGTATTTGGTTTTTCATGTCCATTAGTATTTGTCTTATATAGTTGGGTGTTCCTGTATTTATTTGGTGCATATATATTTATAATTGTTAGTTCTTCCTCTTGAATTTTTCCACTAGCAAGTTACATAGTGAACTTCTTGATCTCTTTTGATCATTTTTGGTTTGAAGTTCACATTGTCTGCCAATAGAATAGCTACCCCTGCTTTTTTTTTTGAGTTCCTGTTGCATGAAGTATTGTTTTCCATCCTTGGACTTTCAGTGTATGAATTTCCTTTTGGGTCAGATGTGTTTCTTGTATACAGCATATTGTGGGATCATGTTTCTTGATCCATTCTGTCAGGCTATTTCTTTTGATAGGTGAATTGAGGCCATTTACATTGATGGATATAATTAATATGTACTAGCTCATCTTTGTCTTGTTATTTCCCTGCTGATGGTTTTCTGCTTTCCCCCTTGTTTAATTGCCTTCTCTGCCTGGTGTTTTATTTCTGTTGTTGTTCTGGAAATTATAGTGATTTTTATCTCTATCTTAATACATCTTTCAGTACTCTTCCTAGGGTTGGTTTGGTGAACATGAATTTCTTCAGTTGTTGTCATGGAAGTATCTGATTTCTCCATTAAATTTGAATGAAAGTTTTGCTGGGTACATTAGTCTGGGTTGAAAGTTGTTTTCTTTTAGGACTTGAAATACGTCACTTCAAGCTTGTCTTGACTTGAGGGTTTGTGCTGAAAAATCTGCCATGATTCCAATGGGCTTTCCTTGATAGGTGAGTTGTGTCTTTAACAGCTTTTAATATTATATTTTTATGCTGTATGTCTGGGATCTTAATTATTGCATGTCTGGTTGTAGATTTATGTTGGTTTGGCATTCTGTATGCCTCACTTATCTGCATATCTGCATTCCCCATGTTTGGAAAATTTTCTGCTATTACTTCTATAAATAGTTTACCAGTGTCATTCCTGCATCTTCATTGATGCCTATTGTTTCTCTTGGCATCATCTTGAAGCTGCTGGATTGTCATTTCATGCTGCTTTGTTATTTTTTAAAGTTCTATCCTTTCATGATTGCTAGCTGTGATATCTGCTGTTCTAGCAGATATCTCAGCTTCATTTAAATGGTTTTGCTAGCTTTCAGTAGAATCTTTATTTCTTGGATATATCTTTGAATTTGTTTCATGTATTCTGCTTGTTTTCTATATTGTTCATTTAAGGTTTCAATCAGTTTCCCATGCTCCTATACTTTTTTTGTCTATGTCTTTTTAGCTATGCTGAGCAACTCATTTACTAAAGTTGTCATTTCTGTCTTTATCTGAGAAACTATTTCTAATTTGATTTCCTTTATAGCCTCATGGATTTGTTCCTTTATTTCACTTGCTATCTTTTCAGAGATTTTAGATGTATGACTTTTAATGTCCTCTATTTCAATGTTTCCTATATTTGCTCCAGATAGACTTTTAGATGTTTGAGATTACATTTTGCTTTTTTTTTTGGCATTTTCACCTCTGGGCTAATATTTGATCTTTCAATCCCACTAGTCTCAACTGTCCATAGTGTGTATCTTAGGGTCCTACTGTGTGGTTGATGTTTGTCCATTTACTAGGTATCACAATGAAGAGAGAGCTAGTCACCTGAATTCCTCCTGCATGGCCTGTTGGGTGAGTCCTATATTCTTCCTAGTCTGACTAGTTTAGGAGTATTGATATAAGTAAACCTTTTGTTCCTGCTGTTACAATGTCTTCATGTTGTTCCAGGCCACCAGAGTTCCCTGTCTATAGTGTTTGTCTCGGCTGGGACCCTACTGTGTCACTGGGTGTCTCCTAATCCCTCTTAATTTTCTCCAGGTTGGGGGAGGCCTTATTAGCACACTTCTCAACCCACCTGGTGTTCTCTGTATGGAAAAAGGACACCCACACTCTTGCCAACCTCCCCAAGGTCATACAGCTGGAGTGAACTTCGCTACTGCTCACGTTTACCCACTGAAGACCTGTTTTAGGGGGAAACTCACCACACTGACAGAAACCTGCTGAGGTCCTCTGTTTGGATGAGGAGTAACTGAGTCTCTCATCAACCCAGAAAGGTTAATCCACTACAATCCAAGGTTTGGAGAGGAGGCACAGCCGAAGATCAACAGCAGTACTAGGTTCAAGAGGTTTGGTGGGGGGTTCCCTGAGTGGTGGCTGGGAGGGCAGGTGTGGAAGCAGCCTGCCCTTTGGGCTGGAGGTTCAGGGTCTGAGGGGTGGCTGCGAGGGCAGATGCAAAAGCAGCCTGCCCTCCGGCTTGGAGTTTCAGGGACCCAAATTTGATCATTTTGGAGTCTGCACAACCCAAGCCATTTTCTTCTGATTGTCAGCCCTATCCTGTTCTAGCAGATATCTCAGTTAGGTACTTGGTGTGGTAATGATGACCACCAGTCATCATTCATCCAGATGTGAGCATTTGTCACTGCTGTCCTGGCCCATGAGGAGGACAAGGCCTGGTAAGGATAGAGGAAGTACTGAGCTGACCACCATAGGTCCTGGGATGGTAGTTTGAAGGATGTGAGGGGAAGGAAGGTCATCAAGCTAGACCTCTCAGATAGGCCATCCCAAGGGGTGGTGGCATGCAATGGGGGCCATTTCTGCCCTTCTTCAGTGGTTTGGAGACAGTGACCTGGTGAACGCAGAGCATACCCTGACAAGAGAATGTACATGGGTGGGAGGGCATGTCTGCTGCAGATTGATGGATGATTCAGCCACCACAAGGCAATCTCACTGCTTCCCAGCCTTGCTGAACACTGAGGCTTGCTTTGCTGTAGCTCACTAGAGTGACATCATCTCCAGGGATTATCAAGCAAAAAATGTTTTCTTCTAGAAAAAAAAAAAAAAAACCCATAGCTAAATTAGGCCCTTCCTTTAAAGGTACTGTGTGCTATGCCACCTGAGCCTGACCCATGGCACCATGCCCAGCTGTCAGCATTCCCTGCCAGGAAGTCTAAAAGATAGTACCAGTTGCCATTGGTGCCTTGTGAGCAGTTGCCCTTTTTTTTTTTTTCTAAAAAATAATAATAATGTGTAAAATAGGAAGTTGTCCTCAATGGTTTGTTCTTCCCCTGGAGTAGGACCTGATTTTTTGCACTGGCTTTACAGCACACCACGTGCCCATGTGGGCAGTTCTGCTGCCTCCTGCTGTTCTCCCCAGGAAAGGGAGCCAGTGACATGAACCCTTCAGGCCAACTGGAGTCGCCACAGTCTAGGAGGGGAGGGAGAGAGAGGGTAGGAAAAGAAGAACCCTGATAAATCAAGTCTTCTGCTCATAAAAGAAACTCTCAGAGGGACCACACTGCCCTACAATGCTGCTGCTTTTGCAGGGGTGGGGTGGGGGGCAGAATCTTTCTGTATAGTTCAGGTTAGCTTTGAACTCACTATATAGCACAGGCTAGCCTTTAACTCACAGTGATCCTCCTGCCTCAGCCTGCCAGGTGCTGCGTTGCAGGCATGCACCACCTCAACTGGCTCCTAAATTGCTTCTTTCCCTCATGCTAAATCCACAGTTATCCATCACCTGCTGACTGGCACTTGCACTGTCCCATCCACCTGGCCCTGCTTACTTTGGTTTTCTGCTTGTGCATTACATGGATATGACGATCTCAGGTGCTCTCATCTTCATGTGCTGTGCTGAAGTACTGTGCCTTCAAACTCCAGGAGACTCTGTTTCATAGCCCTGCAAGAACCACAGTTCCATCAGATCACTGCTGGACCATGTCTTACCACAGTACTACAGTTTGGGAAGTTGTCTGGTCACGTCCCAAAAACAGACACCTGCAAGGTCAGGCCAGAAGCTGGTGTTTCCTCCCTTTGGATTCTCCAGAGCCATGCCACTCATATCCCCTTGGTGCTCAGTGTCCTGAGGATAAACACAGGGGAGAATTCTTTCTAGAGAGAACAATGCTATTGGTGCCATCAGATGCCATTGTAGGGCACACCGTGAGGAGCAGGTCAGGGGCCACTGGCACCTTCAGCAACAGTGGGTGTAAACAGTTTACAGTGCAGGGATGGTGGCCAGGAACACACAGTCCCAAGAGGAGTCCACCAGAAAGATACCAAGTTTGCAAAGCCTGAACCATGGTGCCACTATGAGCACCAGGGCCCTGTCCTTCAAGGGTGCTGGAGACTGTCCCTCTGCTGGGACCAAGACACCTTTTGATATCCTTGCAGCTACAAGGAACAGTTAGAAGTCCTTATATAGTCTGTCCCTTTTTTCCCTAGGGTGTCACTGTAAGATTCACAGGGCAGGTCCCTGGACTCACAGTACCCAGTTGCCTATGCTGGCTGGTTTTCAGGGACAGACCAGAACTGTGTTCAGTAAAACCAGACATACAAAAGAAAGTCATTGTGTGTTCAGTGAGGCACAGTATGCTGTTTACCCTATGTTCACGTGTGCACATGCATGCTTTTCATTTCTCAAGACTTCTGAGGGGCTGTGTGCATGAGTAATGTCTTCTTGTGGCCTGTGTCCACATCGGTGAGTACTGAGTTATCACCAGAATATTGCACCAGGTAGAGTGGAAGGACTGGGGTGGGGCACAGCCTTCTCTAGCCATTGCTTCATGTGTCACCATGTGAGAGAGGACTGGACAAGTGGTGGTGGGAGGATTTATGCTTTTATTTCTTCTCTTTCCTTACAGCCCTGTAGAATGTCCATGTCCATCCACTTGAGCCCATGTTACTATCACTGTACTTGCCCTGGAGGCTAGGATCAAGCAGAAGCTCATATTTCAAGATGAGCTGCTTTCCTGAACTTGAAAGCTTCTTTATTTTATTTTTTTATTTTGAAGGAAATGTACATTGTAACCTGTCACTCTAGTAGGAATTGTGTCAAGGAAGACACTAGTTTTGACAAATGTCTACATGTCCTAAGTTTGCACCAAGCACACAGATCTGTCAGTCCTCTCAGCGCATTGGGTCCTTCTAGGTGAAGGCACAGAAAAACCTAAGCATCGGTGCACAGACTTTGAAATTCAACAGGGGTCTGTTCTGTTTCCTATTTCCCTGGCCCATTGGCTATTACTCCTCCTCTCCAGTGTGTCTTTCTATATCACTAGTGTCTTTCTATATTCACCAGTACAGTGTGAATTTCCGGGAGTGAGCAGTAACAAAAAGTAGAACATGGTACTGTGGGCTGAATCATGTCCCCCAGATTCTGCTGAAACCTAGTCTCTATTAGGGACTTCAGAAAGTAGTGGAGATTAAACAAGGTCATAAGGGCAGAGCCTGACCCGAGAAGCCTATGTCATAGAAGGAAGGAACACAGTGAGGAGGTTAATGCAGGCCTGATACCTGCCACATGAGCATGTAGGGCTATTCTAGAGCTGAGAGTCTAGGTGCCTAGGGGCAGTGGCCTGAGCTGCTTGACACAGGTAGTGTATTCTCTACTGCATCAAAACAGTTACTGGAGTGTTGTTTTACTTATGAACTATATATGGTATAGTTAGTTCCACTGGACAGTTTAGGGAAAAGTGACACATTAGACGACCAGCAAAGAGCAGAATTGTGCAGCATGACCCTTCTGTAGTGTTCACTTTTCTCATCTGTTCGCCCTTGAATTCCAAGACTGGGAAGGTGTCTGGCCTGTACCAAGCTCCTGCTGTGTGCTGGTGGAATGAACAGGTGAATTCATGGGTTTCCAAAGTACACCTTTTTATCCTGAAAAGAGGACAGCCTTTCCAGAGTTTTCTTCTGAATCCTCCAGAGCAGGAGTCAAAAGTGCTTTGCTCAGACCTCCAGCCTCAGTTTACCCTCTGATAGAGACAGCATATCGACCTCAAAGGTTATGAGCTGCCAGGAAATGGAGGATAGCTCTCATAATTCCTGTGATGACTTTTGAGGAGAGCATATCTGTCCCCAGCAACAGCCTTTTGTCTCTGAACCTTGGGGGATGGGTTTGCAGAAGACAGGCTTAGCCACAATCTTCCCAAAGTGCAGGAGGCAAGAATGGCAGGTAGAGTTGGAGAACCTTGCAGTAGTTCTTTGGGACAGTGTGTCATCAGATTATAGATGTCATAACAGGGCTCAGGAATGGCCTGCAATTCCCTAAGACCAGCAGGCACCATGCAGTGGACAGTGGCTCTGGGCTTGAACCAAGCCAAAGGGCATTTCCCAACCCCAGTGTCTTAGAGCTGAGAATAGTATCATTAGTGTCTGCTCTGGACCTGAGCACTGAGTGTCCTTGCAGAGCTTTGGGTACTGCTATGGGCCTAAGCCTAGTGGCTTTTATGTGGTGGTCCTTCTATGTAATGGCCTTTGAAAGCCCATCCAATGGGGAGCAGTCCAGAGGTCTCCTCCAAACCCAGACATAGTTTTGTATTGGCAGAGAAAAGGTCCATTTATGTTTACTTTGAACCTTATGGGAAAGAACCATTGCTTCAATAAATCCATTTAACAGAAAAAAATTAGCATCTTCTCTTTGTCCAGGTGAGAGTCCCCAGGGCTGGTTGTGGTCTTCTCTAAGCAGGTTGCTTTGGTACTACCACCAGTTCTGCATCTTCTGTTCTTCTAGATGATAGACTTTTCGGCAGCCCAGAGCAGTGTGCCATCATCTGTGTGTGGTGTTGGGGAATCTGGCAGCTGAACATGATGTCATTTCTAAATTAGGATTTTCTACATTGGGTTATTGCCTTGTTTATTTTCACATCATGCTCCCTTTAGACAGCTTTAGTGAGTGTCTGATATTCAGGGAGAGAATACTTCCCAAGGCAGACTAAAGCACAGGGTGATATTTGCATTTCTGTTTTGATAAACCAGGGCAACAGTTGTGTTGTTTGCTGCTTTACTTAGAAATGCACAGGGATTTGATTTTAGAATGGGCAGTGGTTTCTTAAATATAACACACCAAAACATAAACAACAAAAGGACAAATAGATAAATTGGACTTCAGGGAACTTTAAAATCCCTATGTGTCAAAGGGCATTATTTCAATATAGAAAGAAATCTCACAGAACAGAAGGAAATATTTGCAAATCATGTTCATCCTAAGAAATTCATATCCAGGACATATAAAGAATATTCACATCAGTAATAAAAAGAAATCCAATTGAAAATGGACAAAGGATCTAAATCAACATTTGTCCAAAAAAGATAAACAAATGCCAAAGCACCCATGAGAAGATATTTGACATCATTAATCATGAGGAAAATGCAAGTGAAAACCCCATATACTAGGATAGCTGTAGCAAAAGACAAGAATGTTGCCAAGAATGTGGAGAAGAAATCAGAGGCCTCATGAGTTACTGATAGAGTATAAAATGTGGCAGCCACTGTGGAAAACAGTCTGGCAATTCCTAATAAAAGTTCATCTGGGACTGAAAATGTGACTCAATGATAGAGCACATGCTTTGCATGTGCAAGCCTGCATTCAGTCACCAGCACCAAGAAAAGAAAAGCTACAACAGTTACTGAAAAGTCATAAAACTTGCACATGTGTGTGTTCATAGCAGCATTACTCACAGTAGGCAGAGGTAGAAACAAGCCAGTGGGCATCCATGTCTCAAGGGATGAACAAATGCAGTCTCTCTGTTCAGGAAAGTGTTGTCAGCAATAAAAGGAAATGAAGGACATACAACATGGGTGATGCAGACACACCACATGATGCCAAAGAAGACAGACAAAGGACTGTGTGCTGCAGTGACCACAACAGGAAAATCAGAGACAGAAGGTCAGTCAGAGGATGTCAGAGCAGGAAAGAAGAGGCATTTGGAGGTGTAGCATTCCTTTGGGGGACAATGAAAGTGTTTTGTAATTCAGTATTGAGGATGGCTCTACAGCAGGCTAGAACCACTGAATTACAGGCTTTAAAAATGTTAAAAATGAGGTTTGGTGGCTGACACTTGTAATCCCATCTACTTAGGAGGAAGGCCGAGACAGAAAGTTCACAAGTTTGAAGCCACCCTGGGCAGCTATACAAGAATAAAAAGGGCTATGCAGATAGTTCAGTGGTAAGACCACTTGCTGAGTTTGTGCCAAGGCCATACATTCAATCCCCAGTACTGCAAAAAAAGACCAGGGCTCAAAATGGTGAACTTTGTTACATAAATTTTTTATCAAAAAAAATTTTTTTAAAATACATGTACAAGGAGCAGATGTAAGCTAGTGAGGAAGTAATGGCTGATGGAGGCCTCTTGGGCTGCCTTATGATCCTGCCTGCCCTTACAGAAATGCCTTCTGTTCTGGAGACTTTCTTGGAGAGGCTAGACATCTGCCAGAA
Organism: Hydrochoerus hydrochaeris; assembly: GCA_004027455.1. Lineage (NCBI taxonomy): Eukaryota > Metazoa > Chordata > Mammalia > Rodentia > Hydrochaeridae > Hydrochoerus > Hydrochoerus hydrochaeris. The sequence continues at coordinate 298,067 of PVLA01000422.1, read as the reverse complement.
TGGCCTTTCCAGAGACAGGAGTATGCCAGGGATCCCAGAGGACTGTGGAATGGAAGACACTGCACAGGTGGCTTTCTGGAGTGACTCAGTTATTGAAGGAGACACACCAGAATGTCAACAGTCTAACCTAAAACTGCAGGACAGCATTTGAATTCTTTAATTATTACATTTGTTTCTGTTTTGTTTTGTTTTTCCTATGAGGAATGTTGGTGACTTGGGTTGTTTTATTTGTTTACTGAGCAGGTGCCCTGCCTCTGAGCTGTGTCCTATGTAGGGCTGGGAGGGAAATAAAGCACCAGGACCAGAGTTTGCTGCCATAGAAAGGTTTGCATTTTGTCCTGCTGGTTCCTCCTCTGCCTCTCTGCTTGTGTCAGCACCCACGTCCCCAACCCCAGCAGTGGCCTGGGAAATAGTTGTCAGACATAGCCAAGCAAGCAATGCACTGGATGCTGTGCCCAAAAATGGACACTAAGATAATGTACAGCCTGCGCACTCCAGGGTGCTTTGTTCCTGTGCTAGTGGAAATGAAATGTTGCTGCTTAAAAGTTATAGGACACACTACTTAGGTGGAAATTAGAGCTTTGTAGGGGACTATTCCTGTTTTACCAAACAAAATCATGTTGCATTCTCAGCTTTCAGCATCCTGAAATTCCACCTGAGAAGAGTTCATTCAAATATGTGTGTTAAAGTTACTGGGGAGGGGGTCTCACTGGTCATTCTTGTTTCTCCCAGAATGAGTCCTCCTGTGACCACTTGCCCTCACCCCAGGTGTTAACTTCCTTTTCTCTGACAGATGCATCCTCCAATTTCCGTATTTCCTGTGCTATTTGTAACCTAAAATGACAGATATGTCTCATCCCCCCCAGGTTCCCTACTCACCTGCCTATTGCCCCAACTGCATCATCTTGCCACCAGGGTAATGACTCAGTTTACAAAGAAGGATATCTCCAGGTATATGATGATAGGCAACCCACAGCCACTCACCTCTCACTGGTTCTGGGGGAGGCTGGTGGTCCACCCACAAGTTGTGGCAGGTGACCCTGGGTGGACAGAGATGCAGCCAGACAGCCCCAAGTCCCCTCCCAGGCCCATAGCTCCATCCAAAGGTGGATCCTGCCATAGGAGCCACAACCCTAGTCAGAATTCCCCAGGATAACATCCTGCTAACCACCATCATTTTCTTAACAACTGAGTCACAGCCTAGAAGAAATACATGGTGACATCAGTTCACAAACCACCCTGCTGCCTCTAGAGCAGGCAGGTGGAGCTGGGTGATGCCATGAGGGACTGCACAAGAGGGCAGAAAATGGAAAGAGATGACTATGGATAGAAATGTCACAAGTCTCTTGCGTGCTAAAAACTGATCTTGTCATCTGAGAAGCTAAAGCCCACAGAAGCTGAGTCAAGTTCCAGAACACTGGAGGAAAAAAAGCCCTTTACACCCTTGCAGGGAACCAGCCGTTGCCTGGGCCAGATGGTAGTTGACTGGTAACCAAGAGCTACATGTCTTGATCGTGGAGGGAGACAGGTTGCTCTGGTAGAAGAGAGATGTGCTGGTGTGAGGATAGCTACCTGCAAGCACACATTGAGCCTTCACACCAAGCTGTCATCAGACACCATCTCAAGATGCTCTGACCAGACCTTCTCTGCCTTACCTTTGTCCTGGGCACCTGGTATCATGCCCTGAGCAGCATGGGCCAATCTGAAAGGAGAGATGAGGGCATCATAGTATATGTGCTTTCCATATGAACTTTTGTTTCTGCTGGCCTATGGAGAGGGGAGCCCTGGGGCAATGTCTACCCAATTCCACCAGGCCAAGGCAGGTCCACATGCCTGGAAATGTTGCAGCTTCTGGGGACAAAGTGAGATGTGATGCCCCTAAAGCCAGGGTGCTGGGTGAGGAGACACAGTTTCTTTTTGCTTTTGGAGCCATATGCTGCCAGAAAGTGCTCATGGGTCCACCTCCTATATCATGCTCTGTACTTGCTTTGAATCATGTCTTCCAAATCATACTAAACTTTTTTTCTGCTTTCAAGCAGCCCTGAAAAAACAACCATCATATTAGGATACTCATTCTGGGCACATCTGGCTCCTTTCTGCAAGCATATGGCCCTTGATAAGCTGTCCTTCCCAGCTGCCTCTGCTTCAGTGCCAGAGCCCAGCAAAGCTGCAGCTCCTCATCACCATGGTAAAGACAGTACACACATAACTAAGAACCACTCCCCCTGCAGGCAGAAGAGAGAGCATCATGAAAATGGCCTCGATGCGAAGCGGCACAGACTGAAGTTGGAGGGACAGCATGTGTAGATGCTCGGCAGTTCCAGTTAGCAACTCTTGTGCCATGGATAGTGTCTGTGGCCCCTGCGAGACTCTGTTACTGGGATCTGTATGGGTTAGGGACTAGGGGGAAGTAGAGTTGGGAGCTGAGTTTTCAGGTTTCAAGATAGGTTATGGAAAAGATAAAACCACCACCAAGTTTGAGATGTTTTTTTCTCAATATTAGGGCACCTGTAGTTTTCAGCTTCCATGGCAGACTTTTAAAATGCTGATGTTTCAAACCACCTGTGGTGGTGCACACCTGTAATCCTAGCATTTGGGAGGCTGAGGCAGAAGGATCACCAAGAGTTCAAGGCCACTCTGAGCTATATAGTGAATTCAAGACCAGCCTGGACTACATATTGAGACAGGGTCTCAGAAAAACAAAACAACAGTGTTGATGTTTCTTTGCCTTTGGGAATAAAATCCTGTGCCTGCTTGTTTTCTGGCGCACTGGAATAGTCTTCTGGGATGCCGCATATGGCTTCCTGATGGCAGGAGCTGGCACGTTTCAGTGCAATGGGCAGGCTCAGACCAAGGATGAACATGTATCAGCCTGGCATTCGCAGCACAAGTGTGGCAGTCACTCTGATGTTCTTGACAATGAAAATCATGTTCTCTTCCTCCCCCACCCATCTTCTTTCTTTTAAAAACTTGTTTCCCTTTAACTCTTGTCTTATGTGCAGGGAAGCCTGCTGCTTTTTTGCTGTGTTGGTGCCACTGGCTGGTAGGCATCATGGTTGAGTTTCCTCTCTGTGCTGCTGCAAAAGTAACACCTAATCCTAAGAGGGACAGGCTTTCTTGCTTTAGGTAGAAAAATCACATAGGCTACAGTAGAACAAGTGGTTGAGAACAAGGAACACATGAACTAAGAGTCAGAAAGATTAGGAATTGAGAGGTGGCATTTGAGGGCAGCCAGTGGGAAAAAGGGCACGAGCCAGCCCAGTGCACCTGCCTGGGGCAGAGGAAGGGTCTGCACTGCCATTGAGCACCTTCACGGGAGGATCTCTGCCATTCTGGATTCCCCAGCTTCTTACTACCAGGAGGAATAGAAGATCACCCCTGTGTCTCAGCTTCTGCACCCATCTGGCATTTCTCTATTAAGTGCTTACAAGAATTAAATAGGATGCTGAATGTGGTGTGGTGTGCTCTGCTTCTTGACTGGCAGCAGCCTCTGCAGTGAGGAAAGCTAAGCCCATGGGGCATCCAGCCAGGCTGCAGGGGACCAGCAGAAGTGAAGCTGGTTGGGCAGGCATCACCAACTTTGCTTGGCTGGCTTTGGGCAAGCCACATCAATTTTGCTTCCCTCCTCTTCACAAAATCTGACTCTGGTCATTACCTGCTGCTGAATATTAGCTCCTGAGCTGTTTGCAGTTGGTAACAATTGCTGTATACTATAAGCACATACAAGATCATTACTATACCTGCAAATTAAAGCTAACCATTGATGGAATTTCTCTAAAATTATTTTCTGATTTTATGATTGAATTTGGGTAAGTAGAACTACTAAAGGCGGCTGAGATGGATTAGTTTATTATATACTTTGCAAGTCCTCATGAAGAGTATCCCATCAGGCCCGGGATTGCCTTCAGGAGAATATCAGAGCTGTGCATAGTCCAAGGTGCCTACCTCATTATCATTTATAAGTTCAGACAATCAAACAAAATTAAATGTTCAGTGGTAAGGGATAGGTCAGTGAAATTGAGGTAAAATCCACACATTGGAATCTGGTGTAGTTATTAAAAGTATCTCAAGGCAGAATATTTACTGAGCAAATTCCTAGTCCACAGCATTTGTGGACAAAGCATCGAACATACTGTTTATCACAGAAATATTGCCAAAGGTGACACCACTGTTGTCCTAAATTGTGGGTAATCAGTTGATGAATATGACATTGTGTATGTGTAGGACCTGGAAAATACCATAGTGACCATGTATTCATTTCTGTAATCAGATTTTTTGCTATTTCAAACAACTTCTAGGAAAAGCAGTGGTGGGAAAGTGGTTTCCATCCAAACAAGAGCTGCTTCAAATGCTGCAGGTTCATGGGCTGTGGTCAGAAGTATCAGCAGACCAGGCATGAACCCCACTTCCTGTCTTAGCCTCTTCCTGTGCCCCAGGATATCCTGCACCTGCCCCTGGGTGCCACACAGGTGAGGTGATGTTGAGACACAGCCCTTGCATAGCACTGGGGATGTGGCAAGAGCTCCATCAAAGTCAGCATAAAACTGAGCATCAGTAAACTACTCATAGACATATACCATACTGAGGCTGTGGCTCTTTGTGGCCATGGCTCAAGCCACCGTGTCATCTTCAGTGAATCTCTGGACTCAAGAGTTCAGATCCATGGCCAGCACAGTCTCTTCCTTGTTCTTTCTCTGACAAGAGATGGTCAGCATTCCGAGTTTCAGGGTACACGCACAACAGCGGAGGCACAGTGAAAGACACTTGCTTCCTAGGCAGATGCACTGTTTAGGATGCAGCTCTCAAGGCAGGCCCAATTTTGCAGAATGAATAAGTAGAAGACAGGTTTTATTTACTGTTTTAGGCAAAGGTTTCCGGGGTGGGTGGACAGCATATCCTATCTACCCAAGCAGTGTCTGTCTAACCAGGGCTACTGCTGCTGGTAGAAGATGAGAGTCTGTGTCTCATTGGTGAGTGGGTGTGTATATATTTTTCCTGCAAGATGGGACACCAGGGAAACAGTACTCTGTGGCAGGGAAGCATTGGAAACCACCTCTGAAGCACATGACCTTGTAATAGTGAGCTCACTGGGTGTTGGGAAGCAGAGAAAAGGGGCCTGGGGAGCAAAGAGTTGTCCTTACTTTGCCCCCACAATTGCTTAGAAATGAATTTGCCAGCCAGGCAGTTGCTGCAGTGAATCCAGGACAGGGTGATCTGTGACTGTTCTGGGTGTTTTTGCTGAGGTCCCAGGGCAGTGGAGGCCAAAGCCATGAATCAGCTTGCATGCTGAGAGGTAATTGGTCCTGAATGTATGGACAGGATGCTGTCTGTGGTCTCACAAGCTGCCAAGCCCTGGCTAGCTATGATGGTGCGGGGCCCTTAGTCATTTTAATAGAACCAGTGAGCCAGATGCCCTGGGTTTTCCATCTGTGACCACCGTATGTGACAATACTCTGAAAAAGAACCTTGGTGCATGCTTATCCAGAATGCTGATAAGAGCCTCGAAAAAGGCCTTGTTGCCAAGCACTGCTAAACCCTAGCCTACACACCACCCAGCTGTGGTGCCTTTGGTCCTTAAATTGGTACAGCTTAAGGTGCAGTTGAGCACCTTTCTTTGCCAGAGTACACTTAGACAGATTCTGTCAAGGAGGATGGTTCCAACATCCTTTGAAGGAGGCAAGTTTTAACAGTTTCCCAACCCTTCCTCGAGTGAGAAGGCCTAGCTCAGGGTCAGGAGTGGTTTTAATTGATATCAGACACATACATGATGTGAGAGATTATTTTGCAAAAAAGTAACTCCTCAGCACTACATGTGCACCCATGTTTATAGCTGTACAATTTGTAATAGCCAGATCTTAGAAACAACCTAAATATCCATCAGCTGAAGAATGGATAAAAAAGATGTATTTTTGTACAATAAAGTGCTACTTAGCCATAAAGAAGGATAAACTGGAGACTTTTATAAGTAAATGGATGCATTTTGAGACCATATTCATAAGTGAAATAAATCAGACCCACATGTGTAAACATCATATTGTGTCACTAGTGTAAGAAGCCAAAATTATTGCCCCTTGATTGTCATGTTTTGAAATTTTTCTTTTCTATTTGAAATAAAATGCATTTGGGAGAGAGAGAAGGAGAGGGAGAAAGGGAAAGAGGGAAAAAGGAAGAAAGGGAAGGAAGGAAGGAAGGAAGGAAGGAAGGAAGGAAGGAAGGAAGGAAGGGAGGAAGGAAGGGAGAGCGAGAGAGAGAGAGAGAGAAAGAAAGAAAGAGAAAGAAAGAGAGAGAGAGAGAAAGAGAGAGAGAAAGAAAGAGAGAGAGAGAGAAAGAGAAAGAGTTCTTAGAAAATCTCTAGTTTAGGCAGGCATGGTGTCACATACCTGTACACCTGTGAGCCCAGCTGTTTAGGAAGCTGAAATAGGAAGATTGTAAGTTCAAAGCCAACCCAGTCAACCTAGTAAGACCTCCCAAAAACTAAATAAAAAGCCTCTACTTTGAAAACCTGTCACCATCAGAGCTTTGTAGGACTAGCCTTCTATTTCCTTTTGTTGATTATATCATGAAACATAAGCAAACAAAATATATGAGTTAAAACAGGATATGGGAGAGAATAACCTAAAAAATAAAACTCTTTCAATTATTTGCCAGTAGAAGTATGAAATTTAATATGTTGCTTGATAAGGAAGCTGTGAATTTTACTCTTATTAAAAAGCATTTCAGAAAAGTTAGAATTTTAGGAATGGGATATTCTTTAGGACATACTTTATTTTTAGGATAGTTTGAAAATTTTGACTAATAAAGTCCATGTGTGATATTTTCATTTTTAAAGAGAGACATGGGGTGCTGTCTGAAATCACTCCAGCACACTCATCTGGAAGCCTGTGCAGGCATCTCTGTGCCATCCTTGCAGCAAGAGCAGGACATGTTCCCTCATCTTGGCAGCAGCATACTGTGAGGAGGGCTGTGTGGTTGAGGCTGCACACACTCCCAACCCTCGGGTGTTAGGAAGGGGGGTCCAGGTGAAACCTGCAGCCAGCCCATTGCTTCAAGAGTTTGGAAAGAACCAGGGTCACACACTCCTCCCCCAAGGGCATCTGAATATTTCCCAACCGAGCAGTCCACTCTTACCTCCTGCATAGAAACCATTTCATCCTCCCTTTGCCATACAGTCACTTGCCAGCAGTGGACACAGTCACTGGCTCTCCAACCTCTAATCACTCGGAATAAACCTGTGAACAAACCTAGAACACAGCCCTAAACTGATAGTACTGGTGCTGTACCGGCAACTGGGGATCACAGCCTACCTGGCCAGTCTATGGGGCTTCCTAGTGAGAAGTACTGTCTCTTTGGAGATCTTTGGAGATCCCCTGAGCACACGCCTGGGTTACCTCCCATACAGTTCAGCCTAACTGCAGGTGCCTGCAAGCAACAGCATGGGTCAGGGCACATAAGATAAGCCTGACCCCAGGAGGGGCATTATCCCAGGATTGAGCTGGACAAGGTAAGTGTAGGGATGGGCCTAGAAAATCTCAATGGGCACTGTCCACCTTCCATATAGTCTTTTCCAGGACCCTTAAGTATCTGGGAAGGCAGCGAAGCATCTTATACACAGCCAAATTCAGACTCACTCCTCCAGGCCATTCTGGGCCCCTGGATCTACCACCCAATATGCACTGACAGGAGCACCAGCTCCAAGCTTACAGTCCAGAAATGCTGAAGTGTGGCATGAAGAGTGCCTTGTCCTCAGAACCCTTGGTGTCACACCTTCATATGACATCACATTCCTGAGAACTCACTAGAGGACCACAGTGGGGCACAGCCCCATATGGCCACACTTGGTCACATTCATTGTTTTGACTGACCACTATCTGATGCTGCAAAGTAAGAATTACCCCACATTGACAAGCTGGACCCTAAAGGGAGCAGCTGGCCTTGCCACACCTTTAGATTTGCTAAAATTCCAGTTGACAGAAATAGGGTCAAGACCAGAGGGTTCAGCATTGGCAGTTAGTCTAGCCACTACCATAAAGGCCCAAAGGTCCCTGGCTTGTTGGGTCTTCATGTATTTACAGTTGCAAGATCTGTAAATAAAGAGATGGCTGTAGTAAAGAGAAAGCACCCAAGTCCAGCCCCCTTTCCTGCCCCACATCCAGCCCCACCCATTCCCAGGGGGACCTTAGTAACAGGAGCCCCTCACTGGGCAGTGGCAAATGCTAAACGAGATGAGACAGATCTCTAGAAACAAGCCTTGTTGCCATAGGGCCAGATTCCAATCCTAAAGCACTATTTTCCATTTCTGGGACATACAAATGTAGAGAGAACTTTGGGACATTTACCAAAATCAGATTGAAATGTGTATATCCTTTGAGCAAAAAATAACCAGCACATGTACCCTCTAGATACTTGCCTTTCTGTACACACATTCCAGGTTACCTTGGGAGATACTGTTTGCACTCACAAAGATGGAAACGCAGATATCCACCACAAAGAAGTACAGATGGGTGCAGGTCGTGGGTCAGAGTGCATGCAACACTCGGGCGATCCATCATCCCACTTGCTGATATGTTCAGATACTTTCAGCTGCATGCCTAACAGCAGCAGTGACAATGCAGAGTAAGACACTGACACTCACTAATCAGATGGAAGAGGTTGGTGTGAGCTGCCCATTGTTTCTTCATGTACAGTTTAGCACCACCTTATTCGAGGAAGATGTGAAGATACCTGTTTATACCAGATGAGAGCAGATGGAGACACAGAAAAGCCAATTACTAAGACTAGATGTGGATTCCAACAGTTAAGGAGCAGCGGGCTCCTGCAGATACCACACTGTCCACCCTATTCATAGGAGGGGTGGGGGGCCCACCTCCAAGCAGGGAAGAATTTCTTGACAGACTGTGAGGTCGTTGGTAAGAAATTTAAAACACCAATTAATGAAGATGAATTTCTTTTGTTAAAGCAAAATCATTTTTCTTATATCTTTGCTCTGATTTTTGGTCGTTTCCAAGTTTGCAGCCTTCTGCCCAACCCCAACACAGCTGTATAAGCTTTCCTTTTTTTCTCTACATTCACAGTCTCACCTCCCTGGTGTCTGACACTGCTGCTTGCAGTGGTTTCAGTGCCTTTGGGTCTTCATGTTGCAGGTACCAGTTTCTGTCCAGGTGGAAACTACACATTTCTGTTGTTTTTTGTGTAGAGGAACTTACTTGAGAGCTAGATCCTGTCACGGGCAGCAAGCTACAGCTCAGCCACTTAATGGTTACACACTCACTGGCCTTTGTGGCCCCGAGGCGAGCACAGTGTTGATGGCTTTGCTGTGCTCCACAGCTCTTCTGACATGTCTACAGGAGGGTATTATCTAGGCATTTTTCAAAGCTTAGCCACCCAGGACCACCACTCTTGTCATCATCAACTGGTATTATGTGGTAGTGAGGCCTTCTTTTTTTTTCAGCCCTGGATCTGGCAGCTGAATACTTCTGCATGCATATGTCCTTCTGGAATACCTAGCAGATAGAGCATGCCACCAAGCCCTCTGATGAGGACAGGTGTTGGCTGCAGAAGGCCCTCTGCACCTTGGGTGCTTCAGCTTTGTGGTTGCCCCTTTTAATTTTGCCTTGGCTTTGGGTTTCTTTTTAGTGTTTCTTTTTAGTGTTTAGTGTGTGTTTAGTGTTTCTTTTTAGTGTTTAGCTCCTCAGCTTTCTTACTTGGGTTCTTGTAAGATTGAAGAGATAAATTTTCCTGTGGTTTTTAAAGAGAGTTCTCTTTCCAGTTATCAAGACTATTTCTGACTTGCTTTTTCCTTTTCTTCCTTTTCCCTTACCCAACTTTTCCACTCACACTGCCTGTGTATAGTTTGGGATGTTATGTTTTGTTTTGGTTTGTTTTTTATTCCATCAGGTTTCTGTCTTTTGCAGCCATATATGTGAGAAAAGGCCAAAATTAATACTGAGTTGTGGTTGGACCCTGTCTTATGGGTGCCTGTGAGCCAGCCACTTCTCATTTCCTGCTAGGGGGAAGAGTGCCTGTCTGAGAATGGTCAGCTTTCAAAGGCAGGTGCAGAAGAAAAAGTGTCCTGGCCAAGTTTTCACAGGAGCAGCATTGAAAAACAACACAAGATACACATGGGGATGGTGGTAAATTTTTGCCAGGAGTACTTTCTGTAAAGAATTGTTTATAAACAAGGCATGGTGGCAGAGCCCTATAATCCCAGCACTTGGGAGGTTGAGATAGAAGTGCCACAAGTTCAAGACCAGCCTGGACTACATAGTGAGATCCTGTCTAAAAATTTAAAAAAAAAAAAAAAAAAAAAAGCCCTGTGTCAAAAAGTAATATAATACTTAATATAAAACTCAATGTATCATTTTTCTGAGATGAACAAATGTTTTCTTCAGTTTCCAAACATCACTTATCTATTCCTTCCTGGCCTTTCAGCTTTTAAAAACTATGCATTAATCTAAGTATCTTCCTAGCTCATGGTCATTGTGTGTGGGGATGTGTATGAGGGTGTGACATGTGGCCAAAGCACCACTTCAGGGCAGAGTTTAACACCTCTGGCAGTACCTGTGCCAGTCTCTTACCAGAAACAGGCAGCAGTGACTCCCTGGGAATCACCACCTGTTCAGCTGAGCTGATGGGTCTAACCCGGTGCTCACACAGGGAGGGCAAGAAAGCAGCAGAGTCTGCTCCTGGGGATGCACATGAAGCAGAGCTACTTCTTACTGTTGAAAGATGGAAGACAAAGAACCACCATTTTAGGGGCTTGGATAGGCTTAGTTTAAAATGCTCTGCAGGCCAGCTGTCCTCTACATTTGGTAGCCTGCCAGGTACTTATCCCCCACCCCACCCTTTGTTAATTCTTGGTTCAAGTTCTACTGTCTTCTACCAGTTAAAGTCATTTTGCCTCTCTGCTTGTGGCCCAGTTTGAAGAGCTCTGTGGGGAGCTAGTTTAGGGAGATGAGGTGGTTGAATATGGCCTCATGTGCCTGGGACCAGTTCAGCCCAACATCACTGGGCTCAGGAAGAAGTTAATGAGCTGCTCTAGTATCTATACATCAAGGCCCCACATGTGGCTTTGAAAGGCCCAACAGAGCAGCTCTACCTGGGCTCAGAGAACCAGCAGGAGGTGGTTGGAAGGGAGCAAGCATGATGAGCTGGGGTTTCAGGACAACAAACAGGCTTGTGGGAGTTACCAGTGCTTGGTCTCACTTGTGTGTGACATGCACTGCTCACTGTTTGGTCTCTGGACTCTTTCAGAAGAGGCTGACCACTACAGCTTTGGGGCAGGTACCCTGTCAAGGAAAAAGAAGGTGCTGGTGACACTGAGGGATGAGGGTCTGCGCCGGCGTGCCCACCTTGACATCAGCATGCCACACGACTTCCGCCCAGTGTCCTCCATCATTGACGTGGATATCCTCCCTGAGACGCATCGCCGTGTGAGGCTATACAGACATGGTTGTGAGAAGCCACTGGGCTTCTACATCCGCGACGGCACAAGTGTGCGGGTGACCCCCCATGGGCTAGAGAAGGTTCCAGGCATCTTTATTTCCCGAATGGTACCTGGGGGGCTTGCAGAGAGTACTGGGCTGCTGGCTGTGAATGATGAAGTTCTGGAGGTGAACGGCATCGAGGTAGCTGGGAAGACACTTGATCAAGTCACAGACATGATGATTGCCAATAGCCACAACCTCATTGTCACTGTCAAGCCTGCCAACCAGAGGAACAACATTGTCCGAAGCAGCCGCACTTCCGGCAGCTCTGGCCAGTCCACAGACAGCACTGCCAGCCACCACAGCTTGCCAGCTGCTCATGTCCTGCAGAACTTCCATCCTGATGAGATGGAGAGTGACGAGGAGGCTGACATCGTTATTGAAGGGGCCTTGGAACCTCAGCACATTCCCAAGACACAGGGCGTGCCTTCCAGCAGCCTCTCTCGGGCTAATGGCACTAGCCTTGTGGACAGGCTGCATCGGGACCTGGCCTTGCACAGCTCTGGGCGAGAAAGCAATGGCAGCATTCACAGACTTCTCAGCTCCCTTAAATCCGACCCCCGCAACAGCCTGATCCTCCCCCCAGGGGGGGTGGAGGAACATGGGCCAGCTATCACACTCTAGGGCCCAGGCCACAAGAGGAGGCCACATGGCCCAAGACCCAGACAGACCATGTTGACATTCGACCTGTGGGTGGGAGAGCACTGAGAGGAGCTGTTAATGCTATTAGTGATTCCAAAAGTAAAATTTCCAAAGGGGAATAAACATTTTACATTTTTATATCAATTTTAAAATAAGAAAAATAATTGTATATTTCACTCCCTCCTTTTTTAACCACTCCCACAACTGTATTCTTTATGGACAGAAATAAAAAATACTGTCTATTTTTATAGGATTTCTCCATAGAACTTTAAATACACATGCATACACTTTGGGCCAGGCTTGAGTGCAGGTCCCAGAAAGAAAAAGAGTTCTGAGTTAATATAGAACAAACTTTATTTTTAAATTATAAAAATACTTCATCTTTTAAAATGAAGCTTTAAAATAACTTTTTTAAAGTAGGAAAGTTCATATTTTTAACTTAACGGGTGCAAAAACACCCCATGATGCCATGTTTTCTGCTGATCTGCTGGCAAGGCTGCAAGAAGAAGGTAGGGACTGTTCCTAAGGACAGCACACCCGACCTTGTGACAGGTATGACCACAGGAGAAAAACTGCAGTTTTCACAGTGTTTCACAGCCAGTTCAGAAAACCCAGGGCAGGAGAGTCACACAAGAATACACACAGCTGTGGGGCTGGCTGTGAAATTGCATTCATGACATCATCAGAGGTGCCAGCCCATCCTTAGCCTTACCAGAACCAGTGTAGGAAGCAGGCTGGATTGGAAGGTGAGGTTCAGCACTACCTCAGCAATGTGTGCTTTAAAGCCAGTTTGTGTTCTGAGATGAGTGGGCCTGTTCCTGGGGGTTATTTGGCTCCAGGGTAGTTCTTAGATTGTTTTCAGCAGAGGTGAGGGACCTTCACGGCAGACTGTGAGGTCTGAAGAACAGGCAGCTGAATGGATGCAGCTGTCTTTACTATTAAAGTGGTTGGTTCTAAGTCAGAGTCATACATGCTAATTTCCATTCCTAGAGTAGTGGTCAGTGGCAGGAATTTTACTTTTAGGTATAATGAGTCTTGTGGAACTTAATTGTTTTGACAAATATTAAATACCTGTCCCTTTTAACTTCCTAGGAATTTAGGTTTGATCCAATTAAATTTTATATGAAGTGTGTTTTGTTTGAATATAATGTCAAACTTTATACTTTACAAACAAACTTTGACCAAATCTCTGATGTAAATCCAGGTAAAAATATTATTACTGGGTTTTAAGGCTGTGAGTTCCACCTGTAGGTCCCCTTATGTAGCACCACCTGCTGGTCAATGGCAGAACTATCCTGATTTCGTGACTCAGAAACAGTGCAGCCTCAACATTTTCATTTGTCTTCGGTTCTTTCAAAGAGAATTCTTTTCCTTTTGAAAACCATTTACTGGGCAGAAGTAGCTTTTGATAACTGACTATGTCTCCTATGCTGGTGTTTTGAGTTTCTTGCTTTGTGCAAAGGACACTGACCACATGTACCTAAGCACAGGGGGCTGCAAGATGCCTTCCCGCCATGTCCCAGTGAGGGGCAGACCCACAGACTTACTCCTGGGCGCCAAAGAACCAACTTTGCTACCACAGAGGAGTATTACAGACCAAAATTCTAATGCTCGGTTACTGTCACAAAGAAATGTTCGTTTACTAAGTTCCTGCTAGTTGCTGTCTGTGGAATAACTGGGTCTGCTACCAAGTAGGAAAGTTGTATTTCCACTCGTTTTAAATTGTTGGGGCAAATGTGAATCAGTATTTTAAAGGGAAAAAAAAGCTTACTCTGAACTTATGCCTGTTGCTCGTAATTGTAAAAATTACGAACTGCATAGAATAACTGCTGAAGAGCATTTTTCTATCCAGGTCTGTAGTTCTGCCATTTTGTTTTCTTTAAAAAAAACTGTCATATATTAAAGGCGGTTTTGTTTTGTTTTATATATGAGAATAAAATTTTGCTTTTCAGTTAACAAAATGCAACACCGATACATTTCACTTGTGTTCTAAACAAAGGTAGAGTGTTCATGCCAGTGACAGACACCAACTACACCTTACCAGAGACCAGTCATGTGCCATACTTTTTCATGTAATCCTCACACAGTCACTGCAAGTGTTATTGTTCCCATTTTACAGATGAGAAAACCTTCCTACAAATGAGAGAACCTGCAAATCATTAAGGAAAACTTTTCTGAATGTATATAGCCTTCCTGAAATGCTCTCTGGTTTGCAGTGTTCAGTCATTGCGACATTACTAAATGTATACTGCATCCCACTAGAGGTACTGAAATCACAGACAGTGGCAGCAGTGAGCACAAGCAACCCCTGGAGGAGCCCATACAGCCTCAGAGGTGTCCTCAAATGCAAGTAGCTGAAAGCTGACGCTGGTACTCTGATGAGATGGAGCTGACAGTCTGGCACCAGGGCATTCTATAAAAAACTCATGTAGCACAGTGTGAGGTGCAGATGCTTGAGTGTCAGCAGAGGTGACACATGGCTGATGGTCCACATCACAAACCAAGAGTATTTGTGCTGCTTGAGAACCATCCTGCCAGTGAATGATTTTTTTTAATCAAAAATCAAGGGTAATTTAGTATCTTACAGCTTTACATGAAGTAATCACAGATGGGGGTGTGTATGTAACCTTTGCCACTATTGCAGGGCCCTGTGAACCCTTGCATGAGAAAACAGGCACTAGACTGGATGGCAGCGTGTGCTGCTGGAGGAAAAGCTCACATATTAGCAGAGAAGTAAAGTTTCTCAGAGTGGCTTTAAAAAGGAAGCAGTCTCAACAATCTGACCTACAGCAATGTGAGCCTGAAGCCCCCATGGCCATGTGGAAGGCACCGTTTCCGGAAACCCTGTGCCTGCTGAGCTGAGGCCCAGCCTGACTTCCTCAGGAAAGTTAGCTCAGCATAAGCACAAGGCCTTACTGCTATGGGCTGGGGTTTGTTCAGGGAACATGCCAGCCCACCCCAAGGCTCTGACTCATATCTGGGTGGAGTCTGAGAATCTTACTCAACAAGTTAATGAGGTGATGCTGACACTGCAGCCCAGGGATGACAGAGCCATCAGCCAACCCCCTCTAAAAGTTATCAGGAAAGTGGTTTGCCCAGGATTCATGACTGGGATTCATGACTGAGGGCTCATTCAGAGCATACGGGGTTTTCATCCATCATATGAGGTGCTGTTGCAGATACTGTAAATACATGCACCCAAACTATACTTTTCATCCCCCCCTCACCCTCCCATGCTGTAATGCCACACCACCACATGCCCTACCTTTCTCCTTCCTACTCTAACATCTGTCTTCCAAAATACATAGCCCAGATACCTCCCAATCCAAGCAACGATGCATTCTTCATCCTAGGTTTTATTTTTCTTTGTCCTCACAAAAAAGAATTAAAGAGCTTTCAGGTACTGAGACTTTTGTCAGTAATGAAACATTTCCAGGGAAAGGCATAAATGCTTATGGCATTAATACAAAGCAAACCAGATAATCCAGCATTGCTCTCAGCACACAGTGAGTGAGCCACATTACATACTCTGCTCCATAAGCTTTGAAAGAAAACAGACATGCCAGCACATGAGCCCTTGAAAAGAGCTGTACGTTAACTTGTCACATACAGGAGCTGACAGCAAAGGCACTGGTGCTGGAGACATTCCAGCAGTGTTGGACACAGAGACAGGAAGAGTCCATGTTTAGCCCAGGTTGGATAATTTAGTGATTTAGCAAGACCCTATCTCAAAATAAAGGCTGGGATATAGCTTAGGGAAAATGCACTGGGTCCAAGCTCCAGTTCTGAGAAATTAACTTTAAAAATAAAAAAGATATTCAATGGTAGATTTCTATTAAGACACAGCCACCTGTTTTATTGTGCCATAATCAAGGCACACTTTCCTCATGAACACCTGCGCCCAGCTGTAGACACAGGGATGAAGAAACATCCCCTGCTCAGGGCAACTAACCACAGAAAGTGAATCAGCAAGAAAGAAATCTTTTCCTAAGCACTGTTTCTCACTTTCTCATGATCTTGTCTTTGAATGCACTTTGGAGAGGGAGCATTTTAGATGGAGACTCCTGAGTCTAAACTAAGAATAAACCTCACCCTCAGCAGTGACCAGTTTATGTGACCAACCCAGTCTTCTCTAGTGCTCCCCTCAACTCCACTTCTCCTGACCCTGCTTTCAGCAGTCAGTGGTCAGCAGTCAGTCTTGCACACAAAACTTCCTTCAGCACTGATGGCTATTGCCTGTTTTGGAGCACTAGTGACATACCAAGGAAAAAAGTGCATTCAAAGCTGAACAGCTGCAGGAAGGCGAGACATAACCCCCTGGTGCTGAGTGCACCACAGAGATGTGAAAGGACACTGTCAGCACCCCACCCAATGCTATTAGTGTCCACAGAAGGTTTTCATCTCTCCTGGTATCACCTAGGCTTCGAGACTCCTCACACACTCCCCATCTCTAGCTAAGAGAGTCGACCAAGGCCCTGGACCTGGAGTCACTTTCCCTGGTGCTAGGAGGCTTTGCAGCAGATAGGTCTCGACTATACCTGCTACCTGGTTATAAATTCTTTCATTAAGGAAAATAGTAAATGGAGTGAGTTAGGCAGACAGAGATAAACCCTTGAACTTCGATGCAATTATAAGGTCATGAAATGTGTATTAGTCCATTGCCTGTTACTCAGAATAAATACTTGGGCCTGAGTAACTTAAAAAGTAAAGGCTTACTCAGATCACATTTTTCTGTGGCCAGTGCCATGGTGGAAGTGCATGTGGGGTGCAGGAGCCAGTGTAGATGTCACATTACCAGGCAGGAAGCCAAAGAGGGGCCAGGCTCAGGATTTTACAACTCTTTCTCAGAGGAACTTGTTAAGGGTCCCATGACAAGTAATTCATCCCAGAGGCAAAGCCATAACCTAAGGACCTCCCAGTGAGCCCTGCCTCCTACAGGTCCTCTCAGCACTGCCACAGTGAGACTAAGTCAGCATGTCTTTGGAGATACACCAAGCCAAACCACAGCATAGCTCTTTGGACATTTTTAAAAGCTTTCTGAGACAGCAGGCCATGTTGTATACAAGTGTATGTGTGTATTCAATTTTAGATTTTATTACTATAACAGTCTCATTGTGGAGAATTTAAAAAATATCAAGCAATTTAAAACTTCATAGTATACGAGATAATTACTGTTCTTGATGTTTTCATGTTTCTTTAAAAGCTGTCAAAGATAACTTGTTGCTAGATAATTGAGATTCTACACAAAATGGTACACTTTACTCTTTCTTTTAACAGTTTTCCCATGGCAACAAAAGTTCTTGGAAAATAGTACTTTTAATAGCTGCAAAGTAAGGATATACCTAAATTAATTTTCCCATTTTCTTGCTAATTGATACTGGGTTCTTTCCAGTTTTTCTAAATACAAAAATCACCAGCAGTAAGAAGCTGAGCTTAGATTTTGAAATATTTCTTTAGGATAGATACTTAGACGTGAAATTAATCAAAAGGTAGGAACATTTTTGAGGTTTTGGTTTTCACTTTTTCCTTTGAAAGTAGTATCACAGAGAAGTTTCAAGGACAGCGCAAAGAGCTATAGAATACACCCCCAAACCAGCATCCTAAGTCAGTGATGGCAAACCTTTTAGAGCATTCAGTGGTAACAAATAGCCCACCATGGCCCACATGTCGTAGGTTTGCCCCCATCACCGCCATCCTAGATCCTCAACTGCTGCTACCCCAGACAAGGACATTCTCCTACATAGCCACAACACAACTATGAGTGACAAAATTAATACCAACAAGGTATGACTCCCTAGCCCCTCTACCCAGGTTTTACCAGTCATCTCTACAACATCCTATATAACAAAATGACACAGTTCAGGATCACTGCTGTACTTAGTAGTTTTCACTGTCCTTCAGTCTGGAACAGTCCATAGCCAGGCCTGGGTCTACCTGACCTTGACACTTGTGAAGATTGCAAGCCAGTCCCTGTATAGCATCTCTCCCCATTTGGTCTTGTCTAATTGCCCTCAATGCAACGTATCTTTACAGGGAATTCTCACAGAGACTCAAGGGTCCTGACAGATGGCTCTGCTTCCTACAGGAAGGTGGTGTCTGCCAGGCTTCCTCATTGTAAAGACATTCTTTTCCCTTCAGAGCTCTTCAGTATTTTATAGGGAAGTATTTTAAAGCTAAGGATATATCATGTTCTTCATCAGTTTTTCAAGTAAATATTTATATCAGCAAACTCATGGATTCCTATTTATTCATATAATATATTGTCATCATTATTTAGATTTCAAAATATTTGACTAATAAAAGCCCTCTTTACATCTTTTTTACTTTACTCACACTCTCAGAGCATACCCCTGCTTCCTCCTCCTCTTCCACATTCCCTGCCTCAGACAGGAAATCAGCCTTTCCTTCAAGGCATTCTGGCTCCCCTTGTAGAGGTTGGTGTTCAGAAGTCAAGACTTAAGCTCTGAAGGTGTTCCTTCTTCCTGAGAGCAGAATTAGGGCATCACACTCACATCTGTGGGGGCAACATTAGGGAATCGTATATATGTCACGCACACACATGCACATGTGTGCAGGATGAGTCAGCCACAGGCCTGGACTAGTCCCTATGCATCCCCAGAAGGGCCTGTCTCCCCAACAAGTAGTCAACTGTCCCCTCAGAGTATGCTCTGACAATGTGCTCATCAACAAGGCACACAGTCTGTATAACAGTGCAACTGACCGTGAACTCACTTTTTTTCTGGTATCTGGAGCTTTCTGTATAACTGGGAGACTAACACTCCAGTAACCATGCAGGTCTCAGACCCTGTGAAGGTGCCTTGTGATGGTCCCTTGTGAAGATACATGACTCATGTCACAGCCTATTAGCTGGAGCTTAAGAACATCCATGTGATTCTCCAGGAAGGGTTACTCTGATTCTTATACTTCGCTTCCCCTAGACCCTACCTCAGGAGCTGCTGGCCTGAAATCTTTGTAAGAAATTGCAGCACAAGTAAAAGAAACTTCAGAGTCCCGTGGGTCCTTTTAGGAGTTTATCAAGTCTGGGGGTGCTCCTGAAAACAATCTGTCTCATATATTTGTGCACACACATGCATGTGCACATTTGTATCTCCATCAATTTCTAATTATCGATACTGATACCATTGCCTTCTATTTCAACCCAATTCATTTTTCTCTTTATTTGCAAGAAACCTGTTTTGGTGATCCTCAGTATTTGCTGATCAGTCTCCCTGATCTCAGCACCACCCTGCCCTCAGCACAACCAACCTCTTCCCTCATCTCCAAGCCCTACACACCCACAAGCCTCTTTGCACAACTGGACTTCACACCCCTGCACATGTCAGCCCCATAGCCCTTTCCACAGGAAACCCTGAGCCATGTATACTGATAGTGTCCATCCTCCCCCTACTTTGGACTTTTTTCATTTTCCTTGGACTCCACAGCCAGCTCTGGGCATTATAGCTCCTTTCCTCTCCTGCTCTAGCTGTACTCTGCCTCAGTGCAGGACCAAGAGAAAGTCGAGACGAGTAAAAAGGTGTTGGAGCATTGGATGTAACTGTCATGTTGGTTTTATCAACCTCACTTATCTAGCAAAATTATTCCAAAAAACCCTCTTAGTTTATCAGATCTGATCCCAGGCCTCAATTTAAAACCTGCAAGACCAATTTTTTTTTGCCACTATCTTTCTAGAGCTCATTCAAATGGGTGGTGCCCCTGGGGAATGGCTCCCCTTAGTCACCTCATACTGCTGCAGCCCTGGACAGGCAGCACCTGCCTGCACACAGTCCCAACTCAGAAGATGCGGCTTCCCTGCCACCTGCTCCCACAAACTCTTAACTCCTCTGCCCAATCTCACTCGTGGTGTGCATGGAAAACAGGAGGACAGGTCTGGGGTTGGTAGCTCTTAGAGGGCAAGAGCATGCTGCTTGTTCCCCCTAGCATCGACAGGATTTCACAGGATGTGAAATATCAATCAGTAATGGAGACAAAACTGGCTGCAGGAAAGAGGTGAATACACACTTCTTGTTACAACATTCAAGATTTGCCCTGGGCCCATCAGGCCTGTCAGTGGAGCTTCCCTCTCTCCTTTCAGACTCTTGCACAGTCACTCCCTTCCACATGCTTGAGAATAGGTTACATGAAGCAATAAATCATTTGGGATTTGTGTTTGAAGGACTCTCTCAAGGCCACATGACCCACTCAGCCAACTAAGAACATGAGTACATTTTTTTCCTGAGTGCATCACGACATTAATGGAAACAAATGAGTAAAAGCCCCAAGTTTATTAAATTTAATTAATGGTTATCTTTTCTTAGCAACCCATATCAGCTTTTAAAAAAATCATTCTAGATGAAAATTCTACTTTTCAAATTAGCAAGCCAGTAACCAATGAATGCTGCTCTTAAAAGAATTGTTAAAAACTCAAGATTCTATTCCTAAATGAAAACTACAAATTGATTTCATCATAAAATGTTTTTCTTACACAACAAAGTAATAAGCAGGGATTTTGAGGACCTAAGAGATAATGTTTTGTGGTTATGAGAGATATGGTGTATTGGTTTTTATTTCAAACACTGCTGAAATTTAAACAATAAGATATAGCCACATATTTAAATTACTAAGATATTTGGATTTTAAATTTGGCTATTCAGATAGCCAGATGCCAATGGAATTTGCATCAGATTAAAAAAGCAAAGCAAAAAAAAGTATTTGACCTAGTTACTATCTTTTTCATTCATGTTATGATTCCAGAGCAGTATCTGGCATGGAATCAAACATTACAGTTTATAAACTTTAAGGAAGTTTTTGCATTCTGTGGATCAGAACAGATATACATCATCATATATACTCCCAACAGCCCACAATGGTAAGAGTTAGATTTGAATTATTGTTACATCACTGATTTTGACAAATTTCAGAAACCTATATGAGAAGTTTAAACTCAATTGTCACCTTGATTGATTTGGGAGCCACCCATGCGATTAGTAAAACACACTTCTTGATATGTCTGCATGGATCAGGGAGGCATGAACTCAGGTGTATGGTTCCTGGCCCCTTCCTCCCTGGCACTGTTCCCTTCTCTGCTTCTCAAAAACCATAACATACAGAAGTTTTGCTCTGCCATACCCTTCTTCCATGACAAAGCTAGCTGGCCATGGACTTTCTGGAAACATGTACCAAAATAAACCATTCTTCTTAAGTTCTGGGTGTCAGAAGTTGTATCCCAGCACCTGGAATACTAACACATTATATATATAAAAGCAGTTAAGACCATATTCCACTGAAAATTATGTAGTCAATCTATTCTAACCTCATCTTTTTCAGAGTTTTGATTACTCTTGTAAAAAGTACACCTTATGCCAAAGTCACTAAATGAGGCAGATATATAGAAAGGTTAGCAGATGAAATATTTTACAATAATCAATATAATAAACTCAAGAAGATATTTACCTTTGCAGTCTTCACTGTATTTTTCAATAGTTTAAGCAATTCATCTTGTTTTATTGGGTCTTAAGCTGCCTTTTGTATTTTATAAGCATCTTTCTACTCCTGTGTGTTTATGTATGACAGAGACAGAGAGAGAGACACAGAGAGAGACAGAAAGACAGAGAGAGAGAAAGAGAGAATCACAACCAATCCAGCTTGATCCAGAGATACTATACTGCTTTTGGAGGAGAGGTCTGCAGTACTATTCTTGTAAGTATGTGCACAAATACTGTTGAGGAAGAAGTCTACAAACAAAAAGTTTAATACCATAATAAGGAAAAACATTGTTGGAAGTATGTAACATTACCAAATGTTAAGGGACAGCTTAATCTTTTAAAACTAATGTGTATTAAATAAATATTTAAATGAAATTAAAGGCATTCTGGCACTGAGCTCCTCCTGGTGTCATTGCCTGTCCTCCAAGGGTTACCACCAACAGGACCTTATATGGTGGTGCAGAAAAGCCAAAGGAAAATTTCTCATACTTTTATGATAACCTCAGTCACTGCTTCTGCACCTAATGAACTGTATTGATGCAGGATATACACTAGAAAGCAGAAAGAGCAGCATAGTCATGGTCAAGGATACACCATTTTCTGAACCCTGAATATGTCCAGCAATCTTTGCCTGCAGCAACTTTGCCAACTCTCTGAGAAATTAATGTGTAGCACCAACTAATCTTCTCTGACACAGGTGAACAGCTTGCTAATTACTCTGGAAATGGCATGGATCCATTCTATTTCTAATGCCTAGAAGATGTGTGGTCATATTGAGCATGTCTCTTAAGGTCACAGAAGGAATCACCCCACCCTGCCATTTTATAAGTGGAAAGATAGGTATGATGAAGTAAGAGTTTGACATTAAGTTCTAAGATAAAAGTTAAATAGTTTATGTTCAAAACTATTGAAAACTTAATTGGGGGATATTGTTGAAAATAAACCAAGTTTTTCAGATATGAGTATTTTATCCTTGGACAACAGTGTGCAGTTACAAAGATGTACTGAAAGGATTTCCAAATAGGATTATAGGATTTAAATAAAGGTTCATAGATATAACAATGTCCCTAATCTTTATTACTAAGCTTTATTAGCCATGTTAAGAATTTATCATTTGTCATGTTTTTTAAAATAATAAACGGAATCCATGTTTAACGTTTCAGTACCAATTCACCTTTTTTTAGTATCTGAACTTTGGGGAAGAGGGGGAAAAGGGCAGGTCCAGTGCTGCGGACTGAACACAGGGCTTTATACATGTTATAGATTATATATTCCTTTGTCTCCCTCAGGCCTCATATAGTTTTGGATGTGGCTGAATCTAGCATTTGTGACTGGTTTGCTGTCTAGCACGCAGATTGGTGGTGTGTTTTACCTGCCATGGGGTGGGGTCAGGATAACAGCAGGAAGAAGGTGTGTCTCTTTTGCTTTCCTTTCTCCTGTTTGCAGCAGCCATGAATGGCTGCCCCGCCATGCCACACTGCCTCGGAGCCAACTGAGTATAGACTAAATCCTACAAGGGCTTTAAAAAATAAACAAACCATTCCTTCCCTAACTTTGGGCATCAGGTAGTTTGTCTCAATAATGAGTAAAAAGTAAGGCAAAATTTGGTACCAGAGGAGTGGGGTGCTGTGACTATACCTGATCATGTAGTTGAAGAGCCTTTGGAAATGGCTTGTAAGCAGAGTTTAAAAAGCTTCAGAGATGTTGCCTAAATGCACAGAGCTGGAACAATTTAGGGTGTTCTGCAGAGGAGATTCTGGTCAGAGATCAGGAAACCAAAAGGCAGATAAAAAGCCTGCCAGTAAAGACCAGGCTCCAGAGGTTTCTGCTAGAAAAAAGGACTGCTTTGGTTGCTGGACTCCACATGATATGTATTATGGGTTGGCAGAAAGTTTGTCTGCATTTTGCTCATATCTAGAGACTTTGTCAGTGACTGAGATTAAGGGCGATGGGCTGATTAATCTGGCAAAGAAAACTTGAAGGCAGTCAAATATCAAGTCGATGGCATGGGTAGTGTTAAAGGTCTTTAGCCATATCTATGTTACAAATCAAGAGCAAAGAGCCCCAGGCCTGGTGGCTCACGCCTATATTCCCAGCACTTGGGAAGCTGAGGCAGGAGGATCATTGCCAGTCCGAAACCAGTCTAGGCTACAAAGTGGAAGGGTAATGTTTATCATGTCTTTGCATTTTAAAAATGTTTAATCTTGTTTCACTTATACAGGGAGTTATATTTAAGTTTCCCATAAATCTCAGAGGAGACTTAAGACTTTTCAGCAGTGCTAAACCTGTTAAGACTTGGCAATTCTTAAGAGATAAAACTAAATGTCTTTTGTAAAACAATATACACAAATCTTTGGGGGGGGGCAGGGGTAAAATGTTATATATTCCTTTGCCCTTCCCCAGGCCCCATGTAATTTTGAATGCATCTGAATCTAGTGTTCGTGATTGGTTCACTGTCTAGCACTCAGATTGTTGGTGAATGCATCACCCATCCAGGGATGGAGCCAGGATTAACAGCAGGAAGGTGTCTTTTGCTTTGGCTTTTGCTGTTTGCAGCAGCCATGAATGGCTGCCCCTCCATGCCACACTGCCTCAGAGCCAACTGAGTGTAGACTAAATCCTACAAAAACTGTAAAAACAATAAATAAACCATTCCTTCCCTAACTTTGGGCATCGGGTACTTTGTCTCAACAGTGAGTAAAAAGTAACTAAGATAGCATGTTAAATTAATATTCTATTACTGATACATATCACCATCCCATTAGTATCTCAACATTCACCTTCAGTCATCTGACCAGTTATACATGAAACATTATGTAGAAGCCCAAAAACTGAGAATTAGCCAAGATTTGCACAGAGTAATTACGAGATTTATATTGACAGCTGTGTGCTCTACTCATTTTATTTACTTATTTAGCAGTGCTAGGGAACAAATCCAAGGCTTTGTGCATGCTAAGCTAATGCTCTACCACAGAGCCATACCCCAAAACCTTCACTTCTACATTAACAGCTTATCAGACAAAGATGATCACCATCAGCCCATGAACAAAACTGGAACATCGGCAGTGAAGTAAACAGTGGCTGGCAAATGACAGAATGTAACTGCAACTTGGAATTCTCGTGTGAAATCATCAATTTCTAACATGTAAAATAAACACAGTCATAGTACTAGCCTTACAACCAATATAATAAAAAACCCTCACTGTCTTTGCACCAACCTGCCTACCAGGCCTTCTAAGAAACCTGAGTCTAGTGGCTGGAGTGGGGAAAACAGCAGAGGCTGACCTGAAGATTCCTGGAGCACATCAAAAAAGCCTTATATTTCCCTGTAACATAATTTGTCTTATGACACATACTTACTTGAGTTACTTGACAGTATATGTAAGAGCTATACCAAATTGCCTTTTAAAAATAATCAAATTTTATATTCCTTGGATAATGCCTAATTTCTTTAAAACAACCTCTTAGGAAGGTAACAGTTTTCAGAAGTCATGAACCACAAGGTAACAGTACTAACAGCAAACAGTGGATGACTCTCCTTGCTCTGGAAACAAAGACCATGTTCCCCCGATTAGCCTCCAACCTAGTCCTGCAGGGCTGTGCTCTCCCAAGCATTTACAGATTATGAGAGGGAGACACATTAATGAATGAGCTGGCAGTATGGGTTTTATTGTTGCTGTTTATTTTCAGTTCTGTATCTTCATTACTTCCAGATAATGTGTGATTTTCTGAGTCTAGCCCTTTCAATTTTCAATAAGCTGCTTAGAAAAAGGCTAGAAATGTAAAGTGAGGCAACTCACCTATAAGTTCTTGCAGACAGCTATTTTTGTGGTTCTTACAGCTCCACCTTTCAAGGTAGACATTATATACGTATATAAATCATTAAAGCCTTATTACTGCTAACAGTTTAAATTTTTTCTACTTTCTAGAAATAATAAATTACTTAACATTATATTAAACTTTCCAAATTATGGGTTGTAAACTATAGAGAAACACATTTTCTGAACACAGTAATTCATAGCAACTCATTCTGAATTTGTATTTGAAAGTGTGTAGACATGTATACAGTAAACATGACTACATGGCTACTGAAGTTTGGCTTATAATTTAAGATTTCAAATTCTTGTTGAAAAACTTCCCTTCTAAAAAAGATTGTATTTTCTCTTTAAAAAAAAAAAATCAAACAGCTAGGCATGGTGGTGCATATGTATAATCCCAGCACCCAGGTTGAGGCAGGAGGATCACCAATTCAAGGGCAGCCTGGACTGTATAATAAGATCCTGTCTCCAAAAATTTTTAAAAAGGGGGGAAAAAATCAAATAGTGCTTGCTTAGGTGTGTGGCTTAAAGGTAGTATGTGTAGGCACATACATGCACGATTCCCAGCACATACACACACACAAAAAAAATCAAATTGCTTGTAATTTTTTTTTTCACAGTGACGTGATTTGGAATAAAGAAATGTGGGAGCTATAAAAAGAGGCTATAAAAAACTAACCTTCACTCCTACTGAATCCCACTACATGTATCTTTCAGAGTGAGCAGGAAGGTCATTTGTGTGAATGAATTGTACAATGACTGATACGGTATTTGGTGTTTGTCATTAACCTGGCGACACTGTGGGCTTAAACACTCCTTTCAAACAGGCTCCAGTTTTTATTTTAACCCATTTTATGAGATAGTTCTCCTAGATCCTAGTCCTCTCATGTAGGGTCTTTACAGTTCTCTGAAGTAAATTCTTGTTTTTTCCTGTGTATAATGAAAAATCTGCTAATATCCTAGACTTTAATATTTTTACAACTGGAGTCATTCATTTACATTTTTTACTCAGATGGTTCACATATCACAAATTAAGAACACCTAGGCTTAGGATCTGCCCTTTAATCTTTGGCCACCATAGTAAGTGATTTGTATGTTCAGTGACTATGAAAATACCCTCCCTTTCAATTTAGATCTTTCCAAATTGGTGTTAAGATTTTTAAACATGTAGTTAATATTAAAGATGGATAAATAATTAGGATGAATCTGGACTTAGTATCTGCATAACAGAAAACCTAAACTGCAGAGGCCAAAGTTAGTAGGTATGCCACCAAGTAACTGTAGTATTAGGAGCACCAAAGATTGATATTGACCTCACCTGGGAAAAGGGCTACTTTTAGAAAATCAGAACTATGATGACTACCAAGATTAAAAAAAAAAAAATTCAGCTTCAGTTTTGAAAGTTAAAAACATTTCTAGCAGTATGTCATAGACGGAAATGACTGCTTAGATAACAAAGTTTAGCAGAGACTGAGGCATAGGGGGAAGTTAGTACACATCCAAATAGCAAAGACACATGCATCTCACTCCAACTCTACCAAGACCTTCCTCCCTTTCATTCATTAACTAAATTATTATGTCACCACAGAATTTATTACCCAACATCTTTCAAATGGTATCTGGCATATAGAAAGTACTCTAGCCATCATCTTCTTGTATTATTGTTGATGTTATCATCAGAAAAGAAAGATTACCATCATGTAGACCACTGATCAGGATACCCTGCACACCATGATACACAAAGTGAAGATTTTAAGATTCTACAACTGCATCACAGTGAAGTGACTTGTCATCCTAGGTAAGTAAAATGAAACTTGAGTGGGATGATGAAGTTATCCCTGTTTTTCTGGAATGGTCCACTTTTAGCACTCTAAATCCAGAGAAATCCTTCTGCTCCTAAGCAAAGTAGAACTGCTGGCCACTCTACCTGAGCCTGTGAGGGACACGTATCACAGTACTATCTGCACAGTAGGACTACAGTGAAATTTAAAGAATATAGGTGCAGTAATAACACATAGTATCCAGTAGGCAGATGAAGCCCACATTTGCCCACCTCGTGAGTATTCCACCATGGGCAAGTTACTTAACCTCACATCACAATTTCCTGATGTGTAAAATGGGAGGCCTTCCATTTTATAGCACTGGATGTTAAAGAGATAATCTAGAACACAGAGTAACCAAAGATGTAAATAATTATTACCCAGCCCACTTCCTAGCAAATATTAAGTGGTTAATGTTTATAAATCATTAATCTGAGCTTTTCTGCATTTTCAATAAATTCAGCTATTTACATTGACAGAAATAAATTCACATATTTACACTGACAGAAACACCTACATATTCTTTTATAAGCTCAGCTTTTATCAAATTTTGATCTACATCACTAAAAACTGTTTAGTAACCAGCAACATTAGAACATTTGGCATCAAGGTGTACAACAGAAATACAATCAGAAATCAGAATGCCTTTGTAGCAGTGGTTCTCCTCAGGGCTTTCTTCCTCAGCAGGGACCACTTGGAAGTGATATTTTTAGTGGTGACTCAGTGAGGGTATAGTATACTACCAGTGTCTGGCAGGGGAAGGCCAGGAATACAGTGGTTAGGGCAGTCACCACAAAAAACTATCTGACTCAAGACCTCAGAAGTGTGCCTAACATACATGGCAAAGGGCAGGCACTTAATCCAATGGGCAGTAGACTGCCCCTTGCCAGCACCTGCAAACTTGGTCTCCTCCACACTGGCACTGAGCAGTCACAGTAACAACAAACTTCACAACACCAGTTGTATACCTTCCTCAGTACTTTGAGGACTTCGATTGTAGAAACATCAGTAATCTCTATGCACACTATGGTCTGAGGCTGAGATATTAGGAGGATGGAAACAACCGGACTATGGTGTTTAGAGGTGAGACCTTTTGGGAGGTGATTAGAGTTACAGTTATCAAGGCAGCCTTGTTGATTAAATCCTATGGGCTTTACTGGGAGCCCAGACAGACACACACACACCTGTCTCATCATGAAATACCATGCACTACCTCAGGACTCTGCCAGCAAAAAAGCTATCACCAAATCGACTCCTCAGACCTGGACCTCCAAAACCAGGAACCAAAACAATCCTTTTTGCTATTTTTTTATAGTAATAACAAAAAAAAAAAAGACTAATACAAGCCATGTGTATTTTGTGACTCTGATAATTAAACAGCCCTTTAAAGTTTGCTTATTTTTACAACATGACAAGTAAACCTAACACACATACACACACACACACACATCCCTTTTATTGGTGTTATTGAGAACAGAACCCAGGACCTTCACAATGAACTACATTCCCAGATTTTGTATGTTTTATTTTCACATAGGGTCTCATTAAGTTGTCAAGTGGTCCAAGCTGAGCTTGACCTTGCAATCCTCCCACCTAAACTTCCCACAAGGCATGCAGCAACATTCCTGGCATGTAAAGAATAAATGTGGTACACATCTCATGAGTCATATTAGGTCATTTGTTTTTGAGACTGGGTTTTGCTATGTTGCCCAGGCTGGCCTCAAACTCTTGGACTCAAGTGATCTTCCTTTCTTAGCCTTCCATGTACCTGAAAAGGTATACACTACCTTCCATGTAGCTGAGAAGCTCCTGGTAATGCTTTAATGTTAAAAGAAATAAGCAATTCTGTTTGCAGTAGTGTAACAAATTTTAATTCAAAATAGACACTCTGAAAATAATAGGTTAAAAAAAAATAAAGTCCAACAAGCTCTCTCTGAATTTAAAAGAGTACACCAACAGTCACAGACCAGTTTCACAACAGCCTCAAAAATGCACATTACAACAATTACATGCAAGCATTACGTTTTTTAAAGTCCATATAGCAATACTGTACTATTTCCCAGAGGCCGTCACATGCTCCAGATACTTGTACTTTCTTGAAAACATGTTGGACAGGATCCTCCACTGCATTATCACCAGCCATATAACTCAGGATCCAAACTGGCAATTTGCATTACTGGTTCTGATGCTTTATTTTATATTGTATGGAAAAAATGAGGCCTGACATCCAGAGAACAGTGATGTAACAGATTCTTCAGCAATCAGATGTCCCATTCACATGGACAACTAGGCCAAAGGAAGTCCATTTCCCAGTTCTACCCCGCTGGCAATCCCAACCATGAAGACTGAGTTCTTGGTCTATTCACTTCACCTTATGCCTGAAACCACATACACGGGTAGAAATTTTATCCCTGAGTGTCACAGCCCCTTCCATTCACTAGTTTATAAGCAGTTCAGGCTAGGAGAAGAGTTCTGGGTATGTTTTCTCAGTTTATTCTAAAGGCACTAAAGATTCACTACCTTACCTTTGAATGGAGAAATGACTTGTCACTGTATCAAAAGGGAAAGTATGATGGAAACTATTTCTGCTCCTTGTAATGACTTTATTGATAAAGTAACTTACAATTATGAGCTACACACCAGACCTCTGACTCAAGGTATTTTTAATAAACGAAAACATTTGGTTTTCTATGAGTTGAGATTTAAAAAAAAAAAAAAAAACTGTATCAGGACAAAACTGAAAAGATGTAAACCAAAATTATAATTTCATAAGCAAACAGCTTACAAACAACAATCAGCAAGAGTTAATGCAGTGTGCCCTTCAGGAATCATACACATCATAGGGCTATATTTGTATTTCTAAAACATGTTTATGTCATTAGTTACTACCTGTAAAGCTGAGGAAAAGCAGTACTTTAATTTTCAACTAATCAAGTATTTTTAAACAAGCTGAAATTTCCTAAAATTAAAAAAACAAATATTGTAATTTCAGTTTTTTTCTCATTTGATACTGACACTACTGAGAAAACAAGGCGTGCATGGAATACCAAGAGATATAATTTACATGGCAGAGGGGGAATAACTGTTACGAACCAAACTGCAGGAAACAATAAATCTGAAGAACTATTCATTTCCTTAACAGAAGTCTTTCTGAGCACCTGAAATACCTGAAGAGCAGCATAAAGACACTGACACTGACAACTTAACACAAGGAAGGAGAACATCTTTAAAACCTCAGTTGAAAACCACTGCCTAGCACTACAGTCTTACAAGTTTTGTGATTCATACTCAAAGTTCAATCTGTGTTTAACATTTTTAAGTTCAGACATATCAAATCCTAGAAGTACAGAGGGCTTGTGATTTTTTATTGCTTTCATGCAAATGTATCTTCTTTTTCCAAAAAATGAAGCCACATCAATTTTCCAGACCCATAGAAGTGAAGATAGCAGTTCTATTTCCTTTCTACTAGGATACGGTCTCTTATGGAAATAATCTCTAAGAAACTGCTTTTTATCCTCATATGAACGGCCTTCGTATTTTTTAGGATCTAATACCAAAATCTGGAGTGCATCATCATTAGCCACCAGTCCCTCTGTCCTACTTTCATTCCTTTGTCTCTTCAAAGGCACAGCACTTGTCCCTTTCTCCAGACCTGGAGCTGCCTCAACATTTATGACAAGCTGTGATTCCTCGCCACCCCTCTGCTCTTCTATCCCCACATGGCCATCAGGCAGCTTTCTCTTTATAGGAAAGGTAGAATCAGGAATCACTTCCCCATTGACCAACACCAAATCACTGCTCTCAATAAAACCTGGCTGGATTTGCAGATCTGAGCTACTGTCCTTGGGAGCACTTCTGCAACGCAGCAAATGAACAGCAATGGCCGCCAGGGTCATGTTTCCAGTGTAGACCCCACAACAGTGGATGCACTTGAAGGCCGGAGACCTGAGCATTGTGTGGACTGTTGGCATGACATGGTGCCTCTCCTTCAGGTGCAGCTCATAAGCATCGGCTGTCACAAACGTGCCAAAACAGAAGGGGCAAGTCAGCTTCTGTTTGCTGGGATTGTTGGGCACGCTCTCTGGCTGAGGCCGCACCTTAATATACACAGGCACCAGTGACTTGGAGTGAATCCCAGCAAGGATGGCCAGGTAGACCTCCCGCTCCCCAAGCTTCTCCCTTGGTAGCAGAGTGATAAAATCAAGATGGGGGAACAGCAGGTTGCCATTAGCATCGAGGTCCAACTGGAAACCCCTGTTACTATAATCCATAGGCAGCCTCTTCTTCCCAAGGTGCTTAGCCCTGCTGTGCTCCAAGAGACCCCGAATGTCATGGAAAGTACATGGGCAGAATAAGCACCCCAAGCCATGCATGAGCAAGTGGTGCATCAGCTCCTCCTCTGACACCAAACACTTGCAGGAGAGGCAACGAACAGTTTTTTCCCTCATCCACTTCAGAAAGGGTGCACAGGCTGCCAGCTTTTCAGGTTCCAGTTTCTCACTGGACTGGGATTCACTGTGCTTGTGAGCCACTTCCATGTGAACCTGGTAGACGTTGGAGGGGAACAGTTCGTTGCAAACCCGGCAGAGCTTGGACTCACTATTCTTGTGAGCCACTTCCATATGAACCTGGTAGACGTTAGATGGGAAGAGCTCATTGCAAACCCGGCAGGTTTTCCACTGTTTGGCCTGTTTGAGCACCTGATTTGTGTCCACCACAGGTGAGGTGGCCTGAACAAACACACTCTGAGCAGCATTCACTAGCACCTGTGGTGAGGGCAGGCTGGTCAGGGAGCTAGTCATCTGCCCACTTGCCCCCGATGGCAGGAGCTGGACAGGCACCTGGGGTGGAGTGACAGTTGCAATGCCACCACCAGGGGGTACAGGCAAGGTCACAGACACAGGAGCCAGTGTGTAGGTGGGAATACCATTAACCTGTTTCCCAGTTGGGATGAGTTGCCTGAGAATAGACCCCGATGTGAGGAATGTGGTGTTCTGAGATGTTCCTGCTCTGACTGGCTGACTCATAGGCAAGATGCTGGTGCTGACTGACTGACTGAGCTGCAGCACACCAGGCCTCACTGGTGGGCCCACAGGAAGAACTCCTGATGCAACAGGCTGGCTGAGTTGCAGAACACCAGAATTCACACCCTGGTTCACAGGAACAACACCTGACGGTACTGTCTGGTTAGGAGAGAGCAGCCCAGATGGGACCATCTGGCTTGCAGGGAAAACTCTTAAGGGAACTGTCTGGCCAGGTGGGAAAACCCGAGAGGGGGCCGTCTGACCAACAGGGAGAACCCCTGATTGGACTACCTGGCCAGTTGGGAGAACACCAGAAGTTGCTGTCTGTCCAGGAATAACCCCTGCAGGGGTCATCTGGCCTGCAGGGAGGACCCCTGATGGGGCCGCCCGACCCACAGAAATCACACCTGGTGAGACAGCCTGCAGAACCCCAGGGGTGACAGAGGGACTGGTAGGTAGGACACTAGGCCTAACAGGTCGGCTAATGGGTCCTCCAGGTTGGGTGAGGGGTAACACTCCAGGCCGTACAGCTTGATTCATGGGAAGGACACTTGTTCCAACAGACTTATTTATAGACCCAGCAGGCTGATTCAGGGGCAGCACAGGAGGATTCACAGGCTGATTAAGTGGGAGCCTGTGAGAAAGAAACACAGGCTGAGGAGCTGAGGGCTGCAGGGTGAGGCTGCTCTGGCATACAGGCAAAGGATTAGAGACTAGAGCCACATGGGACTGAGCAACAGCAGGCGAGGAATGGGTGAGGGTCCCAGAGGTGCCTGGGGCCACCGTCACTGGCTGTACCACTGCTGAGCTCTGATTGTTCTGCGGCAAAGCGAGATGAAAGCAAGGAGGTGCTGCAATACCTGCAGCACTGGTGTGTGGAGGTATGGCCAATCGGGCAACTGGTTTTGGAGCAATATGCATTTGCTTCAAAAGTCCGGTTCTCTTAATATGTTCTGAAATCACAGATCTAAGCTTATTCTCCAAGTCTCTGTGTATTTCTGATGTCAAGATATGATACATTAGAGCGTCCTGGCTGCTGGCATTGGCGTTGCACTTTTTACAGTAATATCTGTCAGATGTGGCCATCTTGTCCACAGAAAGTACATCATTTGCTTTTGGTTGCTCCTCCATTTCCTCAGTTCGCAGCCCAAAATAAGAGTTAATTAAGTAGTGGAAATGGGCCACCAGCACATGCTTCTTCATGCTATAGTACAAAGTATTTGAAAAGTTACATTTTAAACATGTGAAACTTATTACATCGCTCCTAGACGATTTAGTCTCACCTAAAATATTCACTGTGTAGTTCTGGACTTTCCGAACAGGAGCATGGAACATTCTGAAGTGCTTTCCCACCACCTTGGGCTGCGAGGCAAATGCACAGTTGGGACAAGGGATCACCAGCTCCTGGTCAGCATCATCTTCATGGTAACGGTGTAAATGATTTTTGAGAGAAGTAAGCACTTTTGTTGAGTATTTGCAGAGACTACAACAGTATGGCTTTGTTCGGTATCTCTGTCAAAAGAAAAGCAAGTTTTAGAGGAAGAAAGTTACCAAGGCATAACTTTCCTATGACAATGCGTGCCACACTCTAACTTCCTCTCATGTGCTATACTCTTTTGACACTATCAAATGTTTAGGGCTTGGAGGCTTTTTCCATGAAGCAACAATGACGCTTTAAGGCTGGTGGGCTTTGCATGCAATCTCTGCAGCAACTACCCAGCTTCTGCATACCAACATGATAAGTATACAAGGACCCATGAACATAGCTGTGTCTGGGCACAGCTATGGGCCAATGAAACTAATTATGAATACTAAACTCCAACATCATACAATTTTTACATGTCACAAAAAGTATTCCTTTTGTTTCTATTTAAATATTCAAATACCTACCAACTGTTCTTAGCTTATAGGCCATAAAAACATAGAATCTGACTCAAAACTCAAAGTTTGCTGACTCAGTCTAAGCTGTATTTTAAAACCATAAATCTTACCACTCAGCCCTATAGTTTGAATTACTGCATCAACTGAAATAAACTTATATATTTAATTTTTTGCAAGAGAAAGTTATCCCCACACATACACTCACTCATCAGTACAAGTCATTTTTAACTCAAATTTTTGAACTTTGAGAATTCAACTACAACTGACCTGGCTTGGAAATTATTAAAGACTCTTCATTACTGTTTTTTAACTCCCCTATTACTAGAAACAGGAAGAGCCAAACAAATGGTACTCAGGGCATGCAGATGCCCAATAAACTGATAAACAGTAATTAAAAAAAAAATACTGTGGAGAGTCCTTAAATAAGAAGAGGCCCATAGATGTATCATTGGCCATATGGAATTATTATGAAGGCACACTGGAGAGCATTCAACAAGCCTAAGAATGGATACTAACACAACAGCTACCAACTGAGAGTACATCTGTTCTATCATGAAGCCTACTATTTGGCTGTTTGCGATGACTGGAGGGCACATGGTTATCTTTAATGTCGAGTTTGGAGCAGGTGAAACACCTATTCTCATTCCACAAACAAGGATGTCAAGACCTGCACAGAGTAAATACTTTATTGGATGCCTGCAATGGACTGTGGCACCCAGCAACCTATGATTGATTTCAATCCTCTTTAAAGTTGGAGATACTCTCAAAACCACACATACATATACCCACTCTTCAAGGTGTGGTCACCCTTTCCTACTCCTGCAGGTTTTTCTTCTTGAGTTTGGATCAAAAGTTTCCCACACATTTAGCATTATGTTTTCTCAGGAGTGACCAAAATCCAGGTTCTAGACCTCAAACAATGGTCACCACCACATACACTACCCCCACCTCTCCCTAAGAGAATTCATTTCAATAATTCTAAGAGATATACTTTTTCATATTTTAACATCTCCAAAGTGCAGATCTATTTTTAAACTATGGTTCATGGTATAATGCTGTTTAAGTATCACTATAGTTTTATTAGTGATTCATTAAAAATAGCTCACCTTCAATTCAATGAAATAACAGTATCAAAATCCATATATACAACAAAAATGACACTCAGAAAAACAAGTGGAAATTGATAAGTGCATGCTAATTATCTGCTAGTATAAAATCAATGTCTAGGGGGAGCAAAGTTTCTAAAATATGACACCATAGGCATGATCTACAAAAGTAAAGATAATAAACTATACTTTGTGAAGGAAAAAAAATGTCTGCTCCTTGGAAAAAAGACTACTAAAAGCTGGGGAAAAAAGTCACAGGTGACTCTTTGCAAACCACCACAGAACTAATGCCTGGAAACACATTTGGACAAGCTCAAATCTCAATAGGAAAATAAATGGCCCAACTTTTTCTTTTTTTTAAATGGCAAAAGATTTAAGCACTTTAGTGATCTGGATGCTAAACAGACACATGAAAAGCAGCTCAACATCTTTAGTTGATAGCAGTATGAAAACGAAAACCAAGGCAATGCTACATGTTTCAAAATGGGAAACTGACAGATAAAGTCACAGATAAACACAATGATGGTGGGAGAACAAAATGGTGCGGCCACTTTGGGAAATCTTACATGAAAAAGATGTAAGGCTGGGGACGTAACCCAGGACTACAGCACTTGCTCAACGTGGGCAACACCCTGGGAGTTTAATCCCCAGTACCTTAAAAGAAGTTATTACATATACTGTATACTATACTACAGGACATTTTTGGAATTCTGATGAGAAAAATCAAGAGGCCTGAGATTCATGACATCAAAGATCTTCAAAATAAGGACTAGCGTTCCATTCCCGCAAGTAAATCATTAAATGAATTGGTCACTAGATGAGGAATTATATAGTACATACATTACCATATTTAGAACAAAGAAATGGTCAAAGGAAACTCCAACTTGATGACTTCACTTTTATTTGCATAACTCTTATGTGTAGTAATATAATGTATAATATAAAACTATATTCTATATTATACAGTACAATCAGCAAAAACTAGAGTATACAACAAAAAAGACACTGATAAGCAAGATGTACAAAACTGTATAAAAAAAAGCCAACATTTTAGTCATGAATCCGTTAAAGTCTCACCAGTGTTATCATCAGAACTATGATCAGGAAATGTAAAATGCCCAGGTAAGAGAGCTGAGCAAGTAGAAATGGAAGAACTAGTAATAGGAGTTCTCGGAGAAACTTTCAAAAAAATACCACTGGGCATGGTAGTGCACAGGCCTCTGATCCCAGCACTTGGGAGGCTGAGGCAAGAGGATCACTACAAGTTTGAGGCCAGCCTGGGCTATGTAGGGAGTTCAAGGTCAACCTGAACTACACAGCAAAACCCTTATCTCAAATAACCAAAAGAAGAATTGCATTATTATGACCTGTTTTTTCATTTTCTTTTTTGCTTCATAAACTTCATGAAAGCATCGTGAGAGTTTACTCTTTTGCCATTTTACTTTTGTGAACTGTTCAACATCTGGAACCATAGCCTGTAGTTTTAAGACACTGCATTCACTTTTAAGAACACATCCACTAATCTCTTTGCAGTGGACTTCTTTAGTATTTCTTCAAGTCTTTCCTCTTCTTCCCCACCTAAGTCCTGCTGAGCTTCCAACTATTAAATCTTCCATAATTAGCTCTCCCTTCGGTATATTTCACTGATTCTTCAATAATATCTTACACTTCCCCCTCCAAATTAACCATGTTAGCAGGTTCCACAGTTGTTTCATTTATGACACTGACATGCTCATCTTTGTCAAATGCTTTTCATGCACAAAATGTGTTGGGCATTTTTTTTTCCATATCCTTTACATATACTTTCTGTCATTCTCAAGATGATTCAATGCTCTTAATGTAGTCTAAAATGGTGTATGATTTCCAGAAATCACTAAAGATTACTTCATTGTTTTCTGTTGCTGCTACAGCTTTGCAAAAGGTTGTACACAAATAGTATGCTTTGAAGGTAGCTATAGCCCCCTCATCCGTGGGCTATAAGATAGCACTTGTGTTTCGAGGCAGATACACTAGCTTTATATCTGGGTGTTGTATGATCATGAAGATGCTGGGAGTGGCCTGGAGCATTATCAAACAGGAGGATAATTTAAAGAGAATGCCATTTTCCAGAGAGTAAAACTCACTGAAGGTATAAAGTAATTGATGAACCAATCTTCAAATAAAGCTAGCCTTGTTACTTGCTCAATAGTAAAAACAGTATGTGCTTTCTAACCTGCACAAATAGTATGTGTATATGGGTTCTCAGTGATAAGAGCTTCAATTGGATCCCAGTAGCATTTCCTCCCAACATGACTGTCCTTGAAAGCCTTGAGCCTGGGCATTGTTTTAGCTTCTTTGAATATATGCAGGACCTTTCAGGCATTTTCTTCCAATAAGTCCACTTTCATCTATATTGAAGATTTGTTCTGGACAGGAGATGCCGTTCTATACAATTTTATCAAATTAGTAAAGACATTTTTCTGCTGCTTCTACATCTGCACTTGCCACCTCATTTTTCTGCTGCTTCTACA
This sequence comes from Hydrochoerus hydrochaeris, assembly GCA_004027455.1. NCBI lineage: Eukaryota > Metazoa > Chordata > Mammalia > Rodentia > Hydrochaeridae > Hydrochoerus > Hydrochoerus hydrochaeris. Next base: position 260,301 of record PVLA01000422.1, on the reverse strand, counting down.
TCTGCACTTAACACTCCAATTATGCAGACTGAATCTCTCACAAAACCACTGAAATTATCCATTGCTGTAAAAGTTCCCATCAATTCTTCACCTTCACATGGCTTCAAAGCTTAAAGATACTGAGTGCCTTGGCTTGAATGACTGAAAAACTCACTGGCTTTCTTTTTTGTATCGGTCATCAAACCAGATAATCAATAATTCCATGTCATGAATGGGGCCTTTGTGCTGCCTAGTTATTATAGAGTTTAAAACCTGTTGATGTTTTCACTGCCTCTTTCATTCTCCTCCAGGATTGTTGAAATGGTTGAGTGCACAAAATTCAAGTACTGTGCTATTGCTTTTAACATTTTTACCAGCTTCATATTTGATTATAATCTTCATTTTCATGTCAATATCAATAGATTTGTTTCTTGCTACTTTATCCTGGTCAACTCATGCTTTTCCATTTCGATGACATCTCATACTAAAGGGTACACAATAAAGTACAATACAGAATAAGGTACCCAGATCTCACAACACTACTGTTCAAGAAAAAGAAGTACTATACACTGTAACACTACACGTAACACCTAAGTTGAACATCAGAAAGAATATACTGTATGGTAGTGTTGCAAATATATAGTGCTATCCATACAGTACCATAAGTAGTATAGTCACTAAGAAATCTATGGAGATTCTGCACATAGAAACAAATACTGATATTCCTCATTTTAATGACCTATCAGACTTACAACCTGCCACTCACTTATGATCCATTGTGTTTTGATACAGTTCTCTATATTTTATTAATGGAACTTCAATGTCTTTTTTGTGCAGTACATCTATTTATACAGTACTCTAATTTTTTGTTGACTGTACTGTACAATACATTAATACAGTTTTATGTTATACTACTACATGTAACAGTTCTGTAAATAAAAACAAAGTCATCATTTCCTTTGACCATTTCTTTGTTCTGAATATTGTAATGTACATGTATATATAATTCCTCATTTAGCAATCAATTCATTTAACAACCTAGTTGCAAGATAATAACTTGGTCATTAAATGAGGAATTTCTGACATAGAAGTAAAAAAAGCCACCTTACAGTCACACTGTCATTCATGTTCCTGCATCATTAGTCTGAATGCAGGTCATAAATCTGAACAGTGTGTGTCAGTCCAAACAGTTATTAAAGAGGTTAAGTTATTAAATGGGGAATATCTGTACTTACCCAATATTGAGGACTGAAACCAGGACCTTCACACTGAGCTACATCCTCAGTCCTTTTTTTAATTTTTTATTTTGAGAAAGGGTCTTGCTAAATTCAATTTTCAATCCTCCTGCTTTAGGCTCATAGAGTACTGGGATTAGAGGTTTATGCTACCATGCCCAGTGGCATTATCTTTTACTGAAATCAGTTACTAATCAAAAGTTCAGTATCATTAGACCAATTATGTATGCAAAAAACTCTGAAAGCCTTAATAATCCTGGATGATGGAATTCCTCTCTTATCTTCCTGAATGGTTACTTTATGTCTCCTCTTACACATTCAACATCAATCACTATGATGATGTTCCTTATCCTCTATGAAAAAACAAACACAAAAATACATACCACTTTCTTTCCAGAAGGTTCCCACAGAGAAATATCTCCCCATGATGTGTTATAAAAGTACTTCTCTCCTGGATCAAAGCCTTTAAGGTCCTTTTAAAAACAGAGAGAAAAAAATCAGTATACAAATGCAAATGACAGATATTTATTAGAACCTAATTAAGACACCTAAAAAAAACTACATGAACAAAGATATGAAAGTAAAAACATTAGCAATTTTTGACAGAGTACCGACTAAAGTATAAGAGCTGGGGAAAAGCTGAAATAACCTAAGTTAAAATTATAGTTTCATAAGAAATAAATCAGGTGAGACCTCAAACAAGGAATTGCCTAAATTTTTGTATATGTAAAATAAGCCTAAATATAAGTAAGAATTCTAAAAACTCACATAGCTGTGTGACACACACAGAAATAGCCAAGTACCTCAAAGTACAACAAATTTTGAAGTCATGCGTGGTGGCACATGCCTATAACCCCCGCACTTGGGAGGCTGAGGCAGGATTGTCACAAGTTTGAGGCCAGGCTGGTCTACATAGTGAGCTCAAGACCTACCTATCTCAAAAAAAAAAAAAAAAAATTTAATTCTAAACAGCCTTTTTAAAACAGTACCATATGCAGTCCGTTTGTCTTAAAAAATGAAAGTATACGTTTATCTTACACTGAATCTTTCACAGCAGGTTCAACCAAGATCTAGAACATGCTCAGAAGGAATAGTCATTTTTCACTCAAAAAGTTACTTCCTCCAGGAAGAAAATACAGAAAACATTGTGCTGGGCACAGTGGCACGTGCTCATAATCCCAGCTAGGTGGGAGGCTGAGGCAGAAGGATCACAAGTTTGAGGCCAGCCTGGGCAAGACCCTGTCTCAAAATTTAAAAATTTTATAGGACAGCCAGAAATGTACCTCAGTAGCAGAGAACATATGTAGCATGAATGAGGCCCAGGGTTCAATCCTTTGTACAGCAAGGGGAAAAAAGAAGGAAGAAGGTAAGGGGGAAAATGAGGGCCTGTAAAAAAATAAGCTGAAACTGTTTGGGAAATATTACATGAAGGACCCTCCAAGGAACAGGGCAGAATGATGGAGAGAGGAAAGAGACACATGAACCAAGAAGACTGGAAAAGTGAGGAAGGAGGGAGCAGGGACTCCCAGCTACTTGCAGCTGACAGGGTATCACTGATGGGAGGGGTGGAAGAGATGGAGGAACACATTCCTCATATTTTTGTCATCAACATTAACTGAAAATTTAGGGGGAAAAATTCACAAGCAAATACTGTCTTTCACTGGTAGTAAGCACTATGAAAAGGTACTTCAGGAAGTGGAGGGACATGAAGTGTGGAGTTGAATCCACCTGAGACTGGGTGGCCAATGAGAGAGGAAAAGGAGGGAACAGGAAAAGAGAGCAGATGCCGCAGAGATTCCACGAAAGGGCAGAGCAAAACACAGCAGTGCCACAGAGTTTCAAATGAAAAGTGCTTCAAAGAATGAACTGCAGTCCCTGAGAGGTTAAGTGGGATCCAAGTTTACATTATCTCTCTAGAAGTAACACTTTAAAGTTTTATTTTTCTGAGTTGGGGGGAAAAAAATCTGCTTTTCCCACTACATTCCCAACATGTGTGCAACAGCACAGAGTTACAAAGCTTTTTATTTTTGTGGCATACTTCATTCACATAAAACTACAAATTATGTCAAGAAATGGGCAAAATGAGAGGACAAGTCATGATCTTAAGGTACACACAATTCCATAAAGGAACACCAGACAGCCCTAGCACATTGTGAGAAAATGGGAAAGGTACAAACAAGACAGACAGATGCTCACCCTCCGGCTACAGGTCACGATAAAAGCAACAAAAACTACTTGCATGTTTTCACACTTGAGCATTAAAAAAGATCAACTAGACCTGGAGGGACATATCAATGGTAGTATTCACCTCCTAAGTGCAAGGGTCTGAGTTCCACCCGTAGTACCACTTTAACAAACAAAACAAAAGGCTAATGGCTGAAGACAACCAAAACACATTATTTCACAGGAAATGCATAAAATTCTAGACTCAGGGGACCCAACCTCAGTAAGACAGTTTCTAACCTCAGTTTCACAATTAAGACAGTCTGAAAAACTGAAAAAAAAAAAAAACCAACCAAATTCAATGAATTACTATTTAAAAAGGTTATTAACTACTTACTTTCTCAAAAGAAAAGAAAAAGAGGTAGAAGCATAACTGCAAGACTGAGACCATCCTGGGCAACTTCGCAACTCAGTGAGGCCCTGTCTCAAAATATAAAAATAAAAATAAAAAAAGGCTAGGGCTGTCCTTCAGTGTGAAGGCCCTGGGTTCAATTCCTAGTACCAGAAGAAAAAAGAAAAGAAAGATAAAATTTCATGCCACCTTTCCAGGAAGACCACATTTCAAAGACCAACAGCAATTCAATATCTGCTAACACCACATCAGTGATGAGACCAGGCCTTAGCAACCTCTATTAGTCTGTGTCAAAAGAGTTTAAGGAAAACTGCAGAAATCAGCACATGGAGCATATATTAGATCATTATTATATCAGGAACATCAGAGAGGTAACCAAAACAGTAGGAAGAAGGCACAATCAATATGCTCTTGGGGAAGAAGCTCTTTGGGTACACGCAACACACACATAGCACACACATAGCAAGAGGAAGTTAATCAACAGGATGCTGACTGCCAAAATCTATTTGGGGGGGTAACGAGGATCAAACTCACAACCGTGTGCTTGTAAGGCAGGCACTTATGCCACTGAGCTAAATCCCTAGCCCCAAAATCTACTTCTACTCTGTAAGAAAACGATTACCTGTATTTTATAACATTACAGTGTTAGTGCTATTTTTATAATCAAAAGATACTTTCAATATTAGCAAAAAAGAAGCCAGGCATGGTGGCACATATCTATATCCCAGCTACTCAGGAAGCTTCAGGCAAACCATTACACTTTCAAGGCCAGCCTGGGCAACTTAACTATACCTTGTCTCAAAATTCAAGAAATATGTAGATCAACAGTAGAGTACTTTCCCAAGATGCGCAAGGCCCTAAAAGATCACCAGTATTGAAAGGGAGGGGGAATGGGAGAAAGGGAGAGAAGAAAGTAATAAAAGAATGAATCACAACTGAGCCAGAGAATGATACTACAACAAATGCCTTCAACTATGCCAACGCTAATACACTGCCTACACAATGTCAATAAAGAACAACAAAGTCATCATGAAGGAAAGAATGGTGGAGGGAAAAGGAGTGTAAGAGTTGTGATAGAGGGCATGAGTGGGATCACAATACAATATACATATGAAACCCCTCCAAAAAATGTGATACTAAAGGGGAAGATGGGAAAAGAGGGGTGATGGGGAAACTGATTAAAGTACACACATGTACAAACCTGCAAAAATAAAACCCATTAATTTGTATAACTAACACACACTAATTTAAAAAATAGGAAAATCATCTTTCCTAAAGAACTCAAAATAAAGAAAAAAGTTATTATGAGAATTTAAATAGGAAACCAAAAGGCATTTTCAGAGTTATCTGGAAAGATGAAACATAAAGCATACTTGTCATTTACTCTGATTCCAATACCAAAAACATGTGAAACAAGGAAAATAAACACAAATAACACAAATCACACTAAAAGGAATGTTAAATAAAACTTAAAAAACAATGCATACAAAGAACCTGATGATTATTAATTGTAGAGGTAATGACTTTTATGCTTTTTCCATTATCTCCTTATATAATAATGAATTTATAGTTACAAAAGTTAAAAAAAAAAAAAAGAAGAAGAAGGGCTGGGGATTTAGCTCAGCCGCATAAGCACCTGCCTTGTAAGCATGTGGTAGTGAGTTTGATCCCTGGTACCGATTTAAAAAAAAAGATACTGCTACAGCAGCAGAAATGAATACAGTAGACAGGAATTAAGAAGACCCTTACAGAAATTGTGAAATTACCACCTCCTTACAGAAAACAGAAAATCACTATTTCAAAAAAGACAACAGAAATCAACTACTATGGAAAAGGGACATCCAGGCCAGGCCTACAATCCTAGCATTTGAGAGGCTGAGACAAGATCACCACAAGTTCAAGGCAATCGTCATTCTGGCCTACATAATGAGTACAAATCAGCCTGAACTACATATGAGATCTGTTTCAAAAACAAAACAAGACAGAAAAATTAAACAGCAATACTTGGAAAGGGTCTGGCAGACTTGCACAGGGTCTCTTGGAGACCCAAACACAAATGTTCTTGTGCAGAGTATAAGGAAACTAGTAGGAAAATCTAGGAGAAGACAGTGAAATCCACCAGGCACTGCAACACTCCCTCCACATTGGGCAAAGGGTGTCTGGTTGGTCTGGTCCCACTGTAACAACACCACACCCAAGAGCAAGCTTCAAAAGCTTCAGACAGATCCCAAATACTTTAAATATATACTGGAACAAAGCCCAAAAATATCTAAAGGAAAACCACCAACCCTAGCTATCATGAAACTCGATGTCCAGCATCTGTACACAACAGCAGGAAAATAGGACCAGAACTACAAACACAAGCATGAATGCAATGAGAGAAACAACAGATGTTAAAAAAAATGGCCCAAATTGCAGTTCTACTAATGAAAAAAGCATTACTTATAATGAAAAAAATGCTGTTCAGGATTAAGAGTAAGCTAGACCCTGCAGAAGAGAAGCCTGGAAACACTGGCACAACAAAAAAGGAGGGCTGTAGAAACTGCAATGGGCCCCAACAAGTTGCAGGCAATCAGCAGGAAAATGATGGAGCCACTCTCAGGGGAGATGAGGAAGTGGAGAAATGGACAGTCCACAACACTTTCCAAATCCAATATTTTGAAAATCACAAACCCTCACATTCAAGCTCAGCAGAACCAGCAAAAGAAACACAAAACAATGCATGTCATAATTACAGTGCTAGAAACAAAACACTAAAAATGATTTAAAATATACTATTGGAGAAGACACCCACCAAGAGACAATAAGGCAAAATCTTTAAAACACTTAAGGGAAGGCATTTGCACTGAAGTCGGGGGTTAGTGAGCCCAATGGAGAACAGAGCCCATGAGGGATCTCCAATAATTCGCGATGAGTGCTGGGATTAATTCCCCCACACAGGAAGAGCGTGACCAAATGGACGACATGTTGGAATGGGGCAGGAGGAGCCTGAACTAGAAACAACAGTGACTTCAGTTGGTTGCTCCATCCCCAGAGCAGATTCGTGGGATTTGCTTAGACTGGGTCATGCCCCTGGCCCGGACCCAATCAGCCATCCCAAACCAATTCCCTTCGCCTAGCACACTCTAACCTAGTGAAGGCCCCTAAGGTTGACTGGCCCAGTGGGGAGAGGTCAGCACATGCAGCCCCTGCCTACACCTCAATGACCAAAAGCAAACAGGAGAGGGCAGAAATCCCTGACATGTGCTTTAGAAAAACCACAACCAACAAGGTAAGAGGATGGGACCTCCAATATGCACCTGTATGGAAGAAACCAAAAACATGACAAGAGAAAGAAACAAGAAAAAGCCCCCAGCCCAAAACCCTAAGAACAGTGATCCAGGAGAGGGAAATACAAAAGAAACTGAGGGCAGCAAACATGCAACATCAAACACGGCATCAATGGACATTAAGAGATATGTCTGGGACCTCGTAGACAAGCTCAAACCTGAAATATTAAATCAGGTAAAGCAAGATGTAAGTAGATTAATAAAACAAATGCTAAGCACCTTTCAAGATACAGATGGAAGAAGGGAGGAACACAAAAAAAGAAGAGAAACATTCGATAAAGAATATAAAGAAAACCTAGAATACATGAAGCAGCTTCAAACAGATTACCAGGAAATTAAAAACTCCATTGAAAGCTGGCAAAACTGTTTGAAAGAAACTAAGGATAGACTATCAAAACTTGAAGACAGGTTTGCAATGTGTGATCATGAAAGGAAAGATCTCTTAAAAATAATAAGGAAGCAGGCAGTAACAATACAAAGGCTAGAAGATGACAAGAGAATCTATAATTTAAGAATAAGAAATGTGAGTGAAAAAGCAGGAATCAAAACAGGCAAATTACAAAGGCTATCCACGGAAACAATTAAGGAAAACTTCCCAAGCATAGGAAAAGAAAATGATATTCAGATATATGAGGCATACAGAACTCCAGCCACCTACAACCAAAACAGAGCTACACCCAGACATATAATAATCAAGATACCAGGAATTCAATATAGAAACAAAATATTAAAAGCCATCAGAGAAAAGAAACAGATCACCTATAAAGGAAATCCCATCAAGATCACGGCAGACTTCTTGACACAGACCATCATCACATCAAGGAAGAGCTTGGAGCAAAGTATGCCCAGCCCTGAATGAAAATAACCTCTAGCCCAGATTGACGTACCCTGAAAAACTGTCACTAGAAATTAATGGAGAAACAAGATGCTTCCATGACAAAGAGGAACTGGGGGAATTTGTGACCATCAGTCCAACCCTACAGAGAACACTGAAGGACATTGTAGAAAAAGAGAAAAAATAAAAAATACCAGGATTTTAGGAACAGTGGCAGAAAGGCCTCAATGAACAGGGTATGTATGCAGTAAAATGAAGGAGAAAAGTAGACAAACAATGGCAGAAAAATAGCATAACAGAAATGAGGCAGAGAAGGTTGGCTATAATCTCTAACACAGATGGCCTTGATACACTAACAAAAAGAAAAATAGGCAGAGTAGATCAGGAGGTAGGGTTCATTTAGATGCTCTGTATAGGAACTATAATCAACCTGAGAGAGGGTTTATGGACTGAAAATCAAATATGAGAAAACAATGCTCTATGTGACAGGGAGCCAGAGAGAAATAGGAGCAACTCGACCACCACCTGCAGGTAGGTTGGAAAGACAAGATACTTAAGTGCAGTAGAGAACTACTCAGCTATAAGGAAGGAAATCCTTGAGTCTTTTGTAGGTAAAGGAATACAACTCAAGATCAAGTCCAGGAGTGAGGAGGTTTGGAACTACTTAGGTAAATAACAGGTTGCCCCCCCAATCTAAAAACTGAGGGAGTTGGTGGGACCCAAAATGCGCAACACCCTGTGGAAATGAAAGGGGAGGAAGTCTAAAAAAAGAAGGCAAAAGATATTGTTACTAGTGTATCAGGATTTAAAACCCACATTATTCACACCACTCTGTTTAGATGGATTATATTCTGTTCCAGTTTGTCCAGCTGTACTAAATTTGAGGGCACAGTAATCCTGAAAATAGTAGGACAGAGTACAGTAATCATCCTTAATTTCCTATTAACTTAACCTGAAGCTCTGTGTAACTTACACTGTTTTACCATGACTGATCTTAATTGAATCTGGTTTGTTAGATTGCTATTTTGTATTGAAAGATTTTATTCAAAGCTGTTATTACTGATAGTACTAAGTCTGAAAGTAGAGGCAACTATACTGAAGATGACAAGATTCACTAGGAAACCCACTCTGGCTTGATTATTACTTGCCTTTGAACTTTTACACTGTCTACAATGTTTTGTTTTTACTAATATTGTTATGTACTGCTATATTCAATTATACCTGATGATATAGACAATTCTATTGAAAATAACAAGAGACAACATAGTAACCACTGTAGATCACCTTGTACTGTGGTTTTATATGACTTTTTGGTTTCATGTTTTTATAGGAATTTGCTTTGTTTTGTCTTGCTAGGTTTTGTTTTTCCCTCTAATACAGAAAGGCTAGAAATACATGTAGAGACTCATGCATGCATAGCTGTTTACAGTCTCACTGTTTGAATGTCTACTTTGTATGCTTTAATTTTGTAACTTGAACAACTTTATTTCTAAGAGGACAATATGTAATTTATCAACTAGTGATTTCTTACTATCTTTTTTTCTGTATTATCTCTACCCTTTACATGCTTTTGTTTCTCTTTAAATAAAAAAAATTAAAATGCCCTAGGAATCTACAAAAAAAAAAAAAGAAAGAAAAAGAAAACACTTAAGAAAAAATAATAAAATTCTACACCCAGCAAATTAACTTCCTAAACAGAAAACTTTTTCAGAGAGAAAGTATAGGAAAAAAACTGCTGAAAGAGACCAACATTACAAAATACATGAAAGTAATTCCCCGGTGGAATTTAAGGTAGAAATATATAGCAAGTCAGATTTGGCCCACCCTTGGTCTAAATATTTAAATTAAGAGGTATAACCAGGTAAATAAGCAAGATCCAATTACATGCTATCTACAAAAAACTCACTCAAATATTAAGTACAGAAAGTCCACAGGCTGAAATGATAGCTATTGAAGCAAAATACAACTTAATGCTTGCAGTGTTCAGTCATAAAGTTGGTAGTCTGATCATCTATTTAGAGGACAATACATAATACAGCATCTATGGGAGATCTTGTGAAGGTGGTATCCAATGTTAATTCTCTATTATCTTGTTTTGAAATCTTGCATCATTCACATTATTTTGTTTGGTTTGGTTCTATTTTGTTTTGTCTTGTTTGATTTTATTATATCTGATGGTACAGGCAGCTATTTCAAAGATAACAAGTTACATTATGGTAGCCATTTTGGATTTACCATTATCTTGTTTGAAGTCCTGTATTGCAGTCATTGTTTTGTTTTTATTGGTTCTATTCTTTTTGTTTGATTTTACTATCTCTGATAGTATGGGCAGCTATTTTGAAGACAACAAGTGGCATTATAGTAGCCATTGTTGATTTCCTAATATCTTGTTTTGAAATCCTGTATCACTTACACTGTTTTGTTTTTATTGGCTTTACTCTGTTTTATTCTGCTTGCTTTTATTCTCTTTAAAATAAAAACTAGAGGCTCCTTCCTGTGGGCAGCCAGCAGGAGTAGGGACATGCATCCAGGTAGGCCCCATGTACCTGTAGGCCACCATTGGAGGTCCTTGATTTCTTTGGGCAGCCATCACCCACTAGGAGAATCAGACAAACACACCCCTGTGTACCTGCCACCATCATAGGAGTCCCAGTGTAGACACACAGGCTGAGAGGAGCATCTCTACCACCAGGTACCCTTGGCCATCAGGGAAGCCCCAGTGTAGCTGCAAAAGTCTGGAGAAGCCAATCCCATGCCCTGCTACCTCCCTGTAAACCCAGGGTCAAAGGAAAACAGGTGCCTATCCCATTCCCCTACACCAGAGGAGCTGCCCAAGTGAGAAGGGCCTGGGGCCCCACAACCAGCTTGTTGGGAGGAACCCAAAAGAATGTCAAGATGAAGGAGCAAAAGGCAATCTCAGACCTCCAGCTCACACAGAAGAAGTCTGGGAGATACAGTCATGGAAGAAAACAAAAGTCACACACCTGAAATCTCTGAGAGGATAGCAACTGAAGTAAAAAAACAACTTCTTGAAACTGTAAAAGTAACCAAATCAGAAATAATGTCTCAGGTAATAGAAGGAATCACAAATATAATGAAAGAATTGCTTAGCATATCTAAAGAAAACATAGATTAAAAAAAAAAACAGCATAGGAAAATGATGGGAACCTTCAATGAACAATATACAAAGGAATTACAGTGCATGAAACAGATTCAAAGAAATATCCAGGAAATTAAAGTCAATCAAAAGCTGGCAAAACCACTTGAAAGAGACTGAAGATAGACTTTCAAACATTGAAGACAGGATTGCAGCTAGCAATTGTGAAAGGAAAGATCTCTTAAAAATAACAAGGAACCAGGAAAGAATACACACAACAACGGCTGCATGATGACACAAAGAAACATAATTTAATAGTGAGAGGTATCAGTGAAGAAGCAGGGGTCAACACAAATGGAATAAAAAGGACACTTACAGAAGCAATAGCAGAAAACTCCCCAAACACGGGAAAAGTATCTGGCATGCAGATAAGCGAGAAATATAGAACTCAAACTACCCTTAACCAAAATAAATCTATACCCAGACATGTAATAATCAAGATCCCAGAAATTCAGCACAAGAACAGAATATTAAAAGCTGTTAGAGAAAAGAAACAGATCACCTATAAAGGAAAACCAATCAGAATCATGGCAGACTTATCAACACAAACCATCAGGTCAGGAATAGTTTGGAGTGAAGTGTTTCAAATCCTGAAAGAAAACAGTTTCCAACCCACACTGATATACCCTCCAAAACTATCTTACAAAATTTATGGAAAAATAATATATTTCCATGAGAAAGAACTGAAGGAATTCATGGCCACCAAACCAACCCTACAGAGAGTGCTGAAGGATATTCTAGAGAAAGATAAAGATGACTATGATTCCAGGAACAGCAGCACAGGAGCATCACCAAACAGGACAGGAAACTGAATGAAGGGGAACAGTGGAGGGCCAACAGGAGGAGAATAGCAGGGCAGACAGACCAATGTACGCTTGTTGTAACCATTAATGTAGAGGGCTTCAATTCAGCAATAAAAAGAAACACAGGGAGAGTGGATCAAAAAACAAGATCCATTAACATAATGTATACAAGAAATACATATAACTCAAAGGGAAATTCACAGAGTGAAAATCAAAGGAGAGAAAACAATTTTCCATGTGACAAGAGACCAGAAAAAAGCAATGATAACTTGGCCATCAACCACAGAATGCATAACAAAGATATAGTATTTTCATGCAATGAAAGCTACCTAGCTCAAAAGCAGAATAATCTTGATGCTCTTGTAGGTAAATGGATGCAACTGCAGATCATGTTCATGGGTGAAACAGTTTGAACTCACATGGGTAAACTCTATCATAAAAAACAGGAGTCAATGGGATCAAAAAAGCACACTAGAGCAGGGTATTTAGCTCAGCGGTTCAATTACCTGCCTAATAAGCACAAAGTTGTGAGTTTGATCTCTGGAACAATAACAACAAAAAAAAGCACAAAAGATATTATAAAAGTGATAGGGGAGGAAATACCTAGGAGGGGAAGGTAGTAACCACTGTTCATTTCTTATTGTCTTGTCTTGAACTCTTACACGGCTTTCACAATTTTATTAAGTTTGGTTTTGTTCTATCTTGATAGATTTTACCTTGTCTGATGATATGGGCAGCTATTTTGAACATAATGGGATGGATGTATTATGGTAATAATGGTTGGTCTCCTATTATCTTGTTTTGAAGCCCTATAATGCTTTCATTTGCTTAATTGGTTTTATTCTGTTTTCTTTTGTTCAATTTTATTATGTGAAATGGTATAAACAACTATTTTGAAGAAAACTAGACATTATGATAGTCATTGCTGATTTCCTATCTTCTTGTGTTGAAGTCCTCTAATGCTGGAGTTTTTTTTTTTTATTTTGATTGGTTTTATTCTGTTGTGTTTTATTTGATTTTATTATGTGAGATAGTATGGACAACTGTTTTTGAAGAAAATGAGACATTATAGTAGCCATTGTTCTTTTCCTGTAATCTGGTTTTGAAGTCTCATAATGCTTTCATTATTTTGATTAATTTCATACTATTTTGTTATGTTTGATATTATTGTGTGTGAAGGTATGGACAACTATTTCGAAGAAAACAAGAGACATTATGGTAGCCACTGTTGATTTCCTGTTGTCTTGTGAAGTCCTGTGTTGCTTGCATTGCTCTGTTCTCATTTGGTTTGTTCAATTTTGTTTTGTTCTCTTTAAAAAAAGGTAAAAAATATTTTTTAAAAATTTCAGAAAGTTACTTCAATAATGAAAAAGGGGTCAATTTGTACAAACAATAATTGTAATGTGTATGCACTTCGAAAAGTTCCAAAGTTCACAAAGCAAAAACTGATAAAGTGAAAAGATTATCTAGCTGAAAGTTACAGTTAAATACCTAAATGGTCAGAAACCACATGAAAAGATGCTATGTATCATTTGTCTTTAACAAAATACAATTCAAAATCACCATCAGACACTGCTTCACAGCTATCAGGATGACAACAAGAAAGGGAAAGAAAAAGAAAACTGAAAAGAAAGAGGAAGGCAAGAAAAGAAGGACAGGCAATAAATAACAAGGGTTGGCTACGATATGGATAAACTGGAATTCTTGCAGGTTGCTGGTAGGAATATAAAATGATATACCTTCACAGAGAAAAGTACAAAGGTTCCTAAAAAGAATTACTATCTGAGCCAACATTTCATTCCTCAGTAAATAACTGAGAACAGTGACTTAAAAAGATATTTAAACATAGAAGTTCAGTCAAAAGGTAGAATTAATCCAAATGCCCAATGACAGTTGAAATGGTATCACAATGTGGTATAATCAAACAATGGAATATTACCAAGCCATGACAAAGAACCTTTTGATACTTCCTACATGTGCTACATGATATAAACCAGACACAAAAGGACGAACATATGTGACACCACTTATATGGAGTACTGCTGGCAGACAAATCTGAGACAGGCAGTTTAGAAGTTACCCAGACCTAAGGAAGGGGATATAGGAACTCACTCCTTAATGGTTACAATTTCGATTTGAGTTAAGAAAAATTTTGGAAATACAATTGGCAGTGGTTGTAAAACACTTGTGGCTACAAATAATGCTACTAAATTTAACACTTAAAAATGGTTCAAATGGAAGCAAGGTACAGTGATGCATGTCCATAGTCCCAGATATTCAGGAGGCTGAGGCAGAAGGAACACTTGAGCCTGGGAGCTGGAGGCCAGCTGCCATGGCAACAAAGCAAGAGTTCACATCAAAAGACAGAGAGGGAAAGAGGGCAGGAGGGAAGGCAAGTTAACTGGTTGTCATTAAAATGGCAAATTTTGTTACATACTTAGCTTCACTGGCAGGGGACCAATATACATTTGTGTTCTCAAATGTTCAAGTCTACAATGTCCTGCAATATCACTTAATCACACTATTCTTGATGGTCTTCTGTTCTCCATCAACTCGCTCAGCAAATATCCCTTTTCAATTGTGGCTCCAAATAATTACCCTGCTTTCTTTGCACATGCATTTTCTCTGAAAGTTTTCTTACTTTAGGACTGTTCTTTAACAACAGACTCAACCCAAACACTTCTACTTTCAGGAATCCTCCTATCCTTATACTTTCCAAGTGAAGTTTTGATTATGCTCTGTAACTTAAAATGTTTCCCTATTTCAATTTCATTTCTAGTCATTTAGCAAAAATACCTATAAAGCATCCAAGTGTCAGACTCTATTCTGACTGCAAGCAGAACAGTGGATAACAAGATGATGAGGTTTTTGCCCCCATCACATTCAAATAGAGACAATAACAAACACATAATATCAGGTTATATAAATGCTCTGAAAAAAGTAAAGGAAGGCATAAAGCAAGGAGTATAAGAGAAAAGGCAGCATGTTACAATGAAGATTTCCCACAGAAGAGAGTATCTGAACAGAGACCTGTAGGGGACTGTCTTCAGAAATTAATAGTACTTGTCTACCTGACAGCAAACATTAACACTGGCCATTGGTGGGAATCCTGGTAACCATGAATTTTTCAATATCTGTCTTTTTCTAAGTAAAACTCTGGTTGAAAGTCTAAAATTTTGAAGTTTAAGAAACTGAGTTCTTCCTAAGTACTCTGAACCAAATTCTTTACAAATTTTAAAACTTCAAAACAAACACTGCCCTTATTTCTACAGACACAAATGAAACATGCAGAGAATTATCAATGGCTGTAGAGACAGACAGCAATGCTTATTAAACATGTTTAAACTATTTGCCAACTATATATTCTCAATGTTACATGGATAGAATTATAAGAAAAAAATCAAGTACGTGACAGTGACCTTCATTTTCAACTTCTGTAAGAATACACACATAAATTCATAAATCAACAGAAAAAAAAACTATCATTTCACATGTGCCTGCCCATTTATTATTATTCAAACTATCCTAGGACACTAAGTTGCAGTCTTCTTTTACTATAACAATAATTTCAACACACTGCCTTCAAATATCAAAAGAAAATACTGTATTTTTTATCACTAATGACCATAAAAACTACCTCCTAAAAGTGTTTTTAAAAACTTGAACAGCTTAAATAGCTCATTCTTAGAAAGGCATAAGTAAGTGCTGAAGATGCTTTCACACAGCCATCTGAGCTATTAGCAACTCCCACTTCAAAAAATTTTACTGTCCTTTAAAAACTCTTCAAATATAACTCCACAGGTCCAAACGAGTTTCAAGTTTTCTATTATTTCTTTCTTAATCTGTTATTTATATCCTCTTACCTTCAGTAACTCCTGGCAGCTGTCAAGTCCAATATTCATAAGAATGCTTTTTACCCTTTTCCGCACCTTTCTGATGTTGTCAAGATTTTCCACGGGAATTTGAAACATTTTTGAAATTTTCCTTAAAAGGTAAGAAAGCAAAAATTTAACATAAATATAAAATACAAAAATGTATTTTTTAAAATAAGGTTGGTAAAACATTAGGAATATAATTTCCAACAAAGAGTGCTTAGGAAAGAATAATCACATGCAAAAGAATGAGGCTGGACTCTTTCCTTACACCATACCTCCAGCTCAAAGTGGATCATATACCTACATGGAAGAACAAAATTATGAAACTCTAACAAAAAAATTAGGCTTAAATCTTCATGACTTTAGCTTCAGCCAGATTCTTAGCTATGACATCAAAAAGCACAAGTAACAAAAGAGAAACAATACATTATTGGATTTTATCAAAATTAAAAGCGTTAATGCTTCCCTGGTCAACAGCAGACAAGCAAAACTTCCACAAAATAGGAAAAAATACTTTCAAATCATATTCCTGATAAATAACTTTTATCTGGAATATATAAGAAAATCTTAAGAAGTTTTTAAAATAACCCCATTTTTAAATGGATAAAGGATCTGAAAACTTTTCCCAACTAGATACACGAATGGCCATTAAGCACATGAAAGATGCTCATCATCAAAAATTAACCACTGAGGAACTGTAACTCAAAGCCACAAGATAGTGCTTCATATCTACTAGTATGTCTGTAATTTTTAAAAAGGGGAGTATGACATGTACTGACAAGAATATGGAAAAACAGGAAATCATACTTTGCTAGTTAGAAGATAAATAATGTAGCCAAGCTGAAAAACAAATCTGGCAATCCTTTGAAAGACCAAGCATACAGGTACCATTTTAAAAGCAACAATTCTACTCAAAATAGATGAAAAACATATATACACAAAAAACTTGAGCAAGCATTACTCACAACATCCAAAAAAGTAGACCAGCAAATGTCTATCAAGTAATGATCACATAAGTAAAATCTGGTATTATCCATATTTTGAACCATAAAAAGAAAAGAGACAATACGTGCTACTATGTGGATGAAACTTGAAAACACTCTGTTCAGAGACACTAGATACAAAGGACTACGTTGTATGAGTCTATGCATACAAAGTGTACAGAACACACACATGTACAGACAGTACACCAGTAGCTGCCTGGGTCGAGAGAACTGGGAGTTAATAACTAAGCAAAAATGGTTTCTTTCTGAAACAATGACAGTGTTCAAAAATCAACTGTGGTAACATGCACAAGTATGTGACTATGCTACCCATGAAACTGTACATTATAAATGGATGAATCTTACATTGTATAAATTATATCTCAATAAAGCTATTTTTAATATATCTAAAAAGGAATACCTGCACAGATTAGGAAACAGTGACACAAACTGATCATTTTCAACAGATGGGATATAAAAATCACTAGAAGTAGTGGTGCATGCTTGTAATACCAGCATTCTGGGAGGCGAGGCAGAAAGATGGCTAACTTGAACCCACCCTGGGCAACGTAAAGACTTAGGAACTTAGCAACAAACTGTTTCAAAATAAAGTATTACAAAAGGGCCATGGAATGAGGATGTATGTAGCTCAGTATGAAGGTCCTGGGTTCAATTCCTAGTTCCACCACCACCAAAAAAAAAGCATTGTAAGAAGTGTGTGTAATATACACAGCCATGTCCAAGAGACAGTCTGGAAGCGCAGTTGGCACACACAGATAGGGCCTTCATCTCAATTTGTAAATACTACTTTCTATTAAAAAGAACGTGGGCTGAGTCAGGCAGGATGGCATACACCTGTAATATCAGCACTCAGAAGGTAGAAGCAGGGGGACTGCCACAAGTTCAAAGCAAGTCTGAATTACATAACAAGATCCAATCTCAAAAAACAAAACAAAATAAAATTAAAAAAACTTGGGCTGGAACAGAATAAAGGTAAGATGGGTTTATTATAGCCATAAAGTGAGACAGTGGCTCAGAGAATGATGAGATATGTCAAAAGTACAAAAGAAATCAGCTTGGAGGCTTCCACAGAACAATCTAGAAACCTTCAAAGTAAAACCAGTAAATCTGTGGCACACTAAGTTTCCTAAAAACACATGAAAGTGTCCCCTATTGCTCATGTTCTTCTTACAACAGGAGCCTGTATTTCTCCCAGAAAGAACATCTAAACCCCCTCCTTCTCTTGAATTTGAACAGAGCTTTGTGGCTGTCTAACCAATAAAGTGTGAAGGGAGAGATACCACACATTCCAGAGGTGGAATCCAGATACTATGTTTCTAAGAAAGCACATGAACAAAATAGACCACTCCAGGGTTCCACATCACCCCAGCACAGAGGAGAGATGTTCTGAGAAGTTTCTAGCTTCAGCTCCCAAGCCACTGCTCTCTTCCACTCCGTCCACAATGCTCAAAGATAAACCAGCTCCCAAAGTCCTGTCTGAATTTCTTACCCACAGAAAGAATAAACCTTCTGAACAAAATATTACAGTCTAAATTTTGGAGTGGTGTGTACTCAGCAATATTTAAGTGAAATGCAGCCCACTAAAATATAAGCTCAAGTCCATACTAATATAAATTGAAAGTGTGATGAAGAAAAGGATATACTTAATAATTAAGGGAAAACAGCAAGTCTGGCTGTTATACATTGTACAAAATAGCAAGCCCACAATTTCAGAACTGTCAAGATCATACTGGTTAGACAGCTCATAAAAGCCAAGTCTCAGAAATGTGGACACAATCTAAATGTCCATCAAATAGATAAACACATGTGGTATGTCCATACAGTGAAATATTATTTTACAATAAAAAGTAACAAGGTGCATGTACCCAATCTCAAAACATTATGCTAAGTGAAAGAATCTAGTGCAAGAATTCCTATAGTTCTAGTTACATAAAATGTTCAGAAAAGAATACCTACACAGATAAAGAACATATTAGTGGTTAGCAAATAAGAATAGCTAAGTAAATAGAAAAGTTTTTGACAGGGAGTGGTGAAGATATGCTTATATTAAAATATGGTGAGCAATGCACAACTCTGTAAATTTATTTTTTTTAAATGAATTATACACTTTTAAAAATATATCATGGGTGTTGCAGTCAGGGATTGTGAGAACAATTAGACACAGAGTTTATAATATTACTTATAATGGTCACCCAAGGTTAACACAAGAAAGTGTAGGAAATCTATCCACAATATTAAAGACATAGAATATTCAGCCAAGGGCCTGAATCCCATGGCAATGTCCTACATGAGCCCAGATGAAAACCTAGAGCCAATGACAATGTCTCCCACGAGTCCAGCTGGAGGTCTAGATCCCACAAGAAGGACTCCCACCAGTCTGTTTTACGGATCCGTGCTGGGAAGGCCCAAAGGTCAGTGGTGGAAGCCAGAAAGTCTATGCCAGCAGGGTGAAGGAGTCATACTGGTACGCTGAGGGTTCTATGCTGGAGCTGAGAAGTCACGCTCATAATAAAGAACCAGGGCTGTCCTGAAAAGCACCACAGCCATCCTCAGCGACGCGGAGGTACTGAGCTCCTCCGATAATAAGGACAGCTGAGTACATGCCAGAAAGCCAGAAGTTTGTCCCAGAGATTAAATAGTACATGTCTTCCCCTCCAGAGCCAGAGAGCAATGCTCGATGTAGGACCAGAGCTTCCCCAAAGTGAACCACAGCCACTCTCATCAACAAGGTCCTGAGCTCCTCTGATGACAATGGTCAAACTCACATTGGGGAGGCTAGTCCTGACAAGTTCCTCCAGGAGAACCAACAGCTCAAACAGCAATGCATAGGAGAACTCACAATGCCCCGCTTCTCCTTCTCCACATCCCTATTTATGCTGGCAACTTTCCTCAGGTGGAACATCTACGCTCCACACCATGCTGATTTAATTTAGCTGGCATTAAGTTGACCACCGGTTTTTAATCCATAACAACGGGGCTAAGGATGTAGCTCAAGTGGTAGGGTGTTTGCCTCACATGCATGAGCTGCTCAGTTCAAGCCTCAGCACCACCAAAAACCACACACTCCTTAGAGGAAGAACTAAAGAGCTGTCCAGACTGAAGGACAATAAAGATAACTAAACAATAGAATTTATGCACCCATGTTCATAGCAGTACAATTTGTGATACCTAAATCTTGGAAACAACCAAAATGCCCATCAACCACAGAGTTGATGAAAAAAATGTGGTATTTTTACACAGTGGAATACTACTCAGATATAAAAAGGATGCGATAAAAGGAGGCAATTTGAGAATATCCTCATTAGTGAAAAAAAGACTCACATTAGTAAATATCACATTGTCTCTCTAGTGTAAAAAATAGTAAGGACAGAATAATGGCATCCAAAAAGTATAACAGATATAAAAGTATAATAGATATTGTAAAAGAGAAAGGGAAAGAAATTGCTCTGAAGGATATAACAGTATGTAGTGTGTAAAATAGATGACCATAATACTGAATTTTTGTTAGATCATCGAACAGAAGAGTTTGTACTGTCAATGTTTGCCTAGCCACTTTTTATGCTTTGATTTTGTAACTTTAACAACTATTGTTAAGTTGACAATATGTAATGTATCAACTAGCAATTTTATGATGTTAATTTTTTTGAACTCTGTATTACTTTTCTTTTTTCTATTTTCTTTTTTTAATTGTCTTTTCTTTCTTAAAGTAAAATTTAAAAAAAGCAAAAAAATAGAATTTAAAGATTTTAAAACAATACAGCACCAAAAAAAAGGTAACACAACATGCCATTCTAAACTAGATCATTTTCCTATGACAATTATTAGAAAGACTGACACTCTGGTGTCAACAGGCAGAGAGTGCCTATTGTAAGTGTAAGCCTCAGCTGAACAATTTAGCAATTCACTGAGTCCCTGTCACAAAATAAAGGGCTGGGGATGAAGCTCAGTGCAAAAGCCCTGGGTTCAATCCCCAACACAAGAAAAAGGCAGAGAGAGAGAAAAGGAAAGAGGGAACAAAAAAGGGAGGGGGAGAGAAAGGGACAAGAAAAGGAATGAAAGAGAGAGAAAAAAAAGAGGGACAGGCAAAATTCATAGGAGTCTAAGATGAGTTGGTATACTGATTTCCTGATTCTGATGACTTTATTTCAGTTATACAGCAGAATGTTTTTGTCTGTAAAAAAACACATTTTGAATAATGTGAGGTCTTGTTTAGCAACTTACTCTGTAATCATTCAGGGATTAAAAAAAGTTTTTGTACCATATTTGTAACTTTTCTAAAAAACTGCAACTATTTCAAAAAATTTTTTTCTTAATTCATATAAACTATAAAACTCAAAAAAGTTTTGTTATACTAGGCATGGTAGTACATCCCTATAATCCCAGCACTTAGGAGACTGAGGCAGAAGGATCACCTCAAGTTTGAGACCAGCCTGGGCTACAAAGTGAGTTCAAGACAAGCCTGAACTACATAAGAGACTTCGTTACAAAAATAAATTAGCTAATTATTAATTTAAAAATTTTAAAAAATCTGTTAGTCAAATGCTAGTGATAAACATTTTTGGTTAAGTTCCTTAATAAAGAAATACCATATAAAACAAATCTTTATTATCAAAATAATTTACTTGATTGATAACCAACAGTAGTAAGTAAAAAATCTGCAATTTCTAACCATTTAGAGAATAATCAGGCAGAATCTCTCAAACTTTAGGTCACCAATTGCCCTCCTACCACCTGAAGCCCCTACCCAAAAAGAAAGAGGCCAGTGATCCTGTCTCCCCCACCCCCGCAATTATTTCCTCTTCACTCTGTTGCAAGCATCTATTTAGCTATTTCCCCTACTGGACTATACTGCCTTAGGGTAGGAATTAGTAAACAGCAAACACTGAATAAGATATAAAATAAAACAGGGGGCCCGGGGATTTAGCTCAGCACCCTAAGTGCCTGCTTGGCAAACACATGACTGTGAGTTCAATCCCTAGTACAAAAACAAAAACAAACAAAAAAAAAAAAAACAGGGTAAGAACTATAAACATGGAGGCTCAAAAGAGGAAAAGACTGTATACAGGGGTGGAGCCCAACATCAAATCACAAGAGGTAAAGGAATAAATGTCTGAATACATTTAGCAAATGTTAAGTAAAACCAAAATGGTAGACTGGAATTAAATAGAGGGAGGGGAGGCAGAGAGAATTAACATAGATGGGACATAAGAACACGTTTGAGTCAATCTAGAGTAGATTTAAGTTTCTTTTCAGACAAGTTAGCCTTGGTAGAAAGTGTATCATAGACCTTTAAGGACCACTGGCACTGCAGAAGTGAGGAAATAAAAGTCAAAGGAAATGAAGTAAAACCTAATAAATTTAAAAATAATACACAGTGAACTGGTTCCAGCCTTCCCAAGATGAATACTCTTAACAGAAGAGCCTCATGATCATGAACCTCACAATCTGGGTCAAAAAAAAATCCCGCACAAGGTCACTTTAGAGCTCAGACTGGCTGCTTTGACATGAACAAGGTACAAGAAAAGTTTAGTCAGATGTCCACTCAATCATTCTTGCTTCTACTTCCTCCTTGGTGCAGTTTGAAAGGCAAGAGTTTTTAGAGACTGATTCTCAGACACAGGGGTTACTGAAATAAGGCACCAGACATCTGGCAAGTTTCAAACAGCTTCTACTGTTAACTTTTTCACAGGTTGGAACTATGGCTCAGGAACTAACTGTCCATCTTTGCTCTTTCTTTAATTTGATTCCCAAATGTAATATCCCCACTCTGTTATCATTGTGAGTCCACCAAAAATAAGCATGGCAATCTCTTCACTAAAAAAGGGGGGTTTCCCATTTTCAGCAGTTGAGTGTCTGCTTTAAGAAAACAGTGAGACAAAACATAGGTAATGACAGAAGAGTCACAATTTCCAAGCAGTCTTTTCAAGACACACCCACGCACCCTTACTCTTGCTAACTTCTTTGTTTTGAGCCACTCCTAAAATACAAGATTCCTTAAAAAATGCCAATGGACTTCAGCAAAGAAATGGTGTGCTGTCCTCACTGCATGTGTGCTCACTGAAACCTCTATTTTTAACTGCTAATGCAGCCAGATCCACCTCCCTAACTCAGTGCCTCATTCCACCTCCCTAACTCAGTGCCTCGTTCAGCAACTGAACTACCACTAAATTCCAATGATGTACACAAAAACCAACTCCAAAGTGGTATTCAGAGTTTCTTTTGTTGTTTTGGTATTCTGATTATTTAAGGGTATTCCATTATGCAAAATACATACTTTAAAAAATGTAAGTGATTCAGGCAATAACTTTCTAAGACACAAAGTTTTAAAAAGAATTCTTGAGGGACAGAATAGCACAACAGTCCCCAGAACAGGTTCTGGAGCTACCTTGGCAAAACTGGTGCATAACTTCTTAGCCCTGTAATCTTGGAAAATTACTTAATCTGAATTTCAGTTGCCTCCCCTGTAAAATCAAGACTGCAACCTACTTCAAGAGCAGCTGTAAAAATTAGTTAATACAAGCTAGCATTTCATGTAAGTACTATGCGCTGTTGTTATCTAATACCAAAAAACTAAATGCAGTGTCTTATTAGGATACAGGGATTCCTTATAAAGCAACTTTAAGAATGCAGAGTAAGGGTGGGGGATTTAGCTCAGTGGCTTAAGTGCCTACCTGGCAAGTGTAAGGTTGTGAGTTCAATCCCTGGTAGGCCAGAAAAAAATTTTACGTAAGAGTATCTGCACCGTATATAAAGCAAGTTTCGGAAGATCTGGTTCAAATCACCAGTCCTCTTCCTAATCACATGACCTTCACCTACCTGCATTCTACTATGCATCTCACTCTCCTAATAGGTCAGTAACAGTCTAAGTAGCCAAAGTATAATGCTAGAGATTTGCTTCCTAAAAGGGTCAGCAACCATACTTCAACTTTTGTTCAAATTTAAAAGGTATCCCAAAACTTCCAAAATCTTTTCAATTTTTTTTTTTCTTTTTTTGGTACTGGGAATTTAACTCATGACCTTGAGCTTGCCAAGCAGGTGCTGTGACACTGAGCTATATCCCCAGCCCCAGCTACAATTCTTGCCTTATCTTTGCCAACACCCTCCATAACCAAAGATTCATGCATTATCAGATGTCTTCATCCAGCCTTCACTTTCCTCCCATCTCTCAACCAGAATGATCTTCTTTCCTCCTTACTCCTTCCTGCTCATCATTTTTTCTAAAGAAAGATCTGCTAAGTCTATGCTTAAGGCCCACTGACTCACTGTTCAGAGATCCCATCTCTACTCAAAATAATAAAACACTACTAACGTTGCCAGCTCTCCACCAGTATTCTCATACTTGACTCGACTTCCAACTCAAAACTGAGTATGTACTTCATACAACTCCTATTTTTTATACTGTCCTCTCTTACTAGACTCCAAGTCGCCTTTGACCAATGGAGTACACCCTCCAAAAACTTTCAGATCACTACCAGCCCTGTGCTGTGCTGGCTGTACTGGTGTGCAGGCTTCCCAGCCTTCCCTAAACAGCTGAGCGTCCCCACCAACTCCACAAGCAGAAGCCACCCATTCTATTTACATATGAGTGTTAATGACACTCGGTTATCTTCCACTCTGATTCAAAGAAGACACTTAAACTATTTGGTTACCTACTGCTCTAAAACTATCCAACACTCAGTTCCAATTTCTACAGCCCCTAGGCCAAATGTTTGTAGAATTTTCGTAAGCATATATATTGTAAGGCAGTCAGCAAAGGCGGATGCAAACTTCAATTTTAAAATCAGGTTGTGTTTATCAACCTTCGACAGTCACATCAATATCCAGGGCGAAGGGACTGAGAATTGCCCTCAGCTGTTCTTCAAACCTTTCCTTCCAAGAAAAAACAGCGCTTCAGAGGCGGCAGACGACGCTGCTTGACGCCCTGCATCCCCCCACAGCCCTCTCCCAGGGCCCAGACGACCGCCCGCCGAGCAGGCTCTTCAGGGTGGCCCCGAGTCCTAGCGAGGGCAACCTGCCCGCCTGCGCCGTCGCGCCCACGTCTCCCCACCCTCGGCCTCCTTTCCCGCGTCGTAGGCAAGCCGCTCTAGCCGCCCTCCTCAGCCCTCCAGTTCCCCTCAGCCAAGTCCCCTTCTCACACATTCCCTGACCCCGCCCTCCCCGCCTCCCCCGGGGCGGCCCCGCGCCCACGTGACCAGCGGGCGGGCTCGCCGGAGCCGCGAGCAGAGCTCCACCAACCTCCCGGATTCTGGAGGTGCCGCCGCGGGGCGGCCGGCGGGAAGGACGGCAGGGTGGGCGCGAGGCGGACCGCGGTGAAGAAGGCGGGGCGGACTGAAGGGTGGACGGAGGGGGCTGGCTGCGGTGCGGGGCACGGGGGTAAAGGGGGGCGTCGCCACGAGGACCAGGCCAGGCCATACCTACCGCTAGGCGCAAGAAGCGCCGCGTCCCGCCGCCGCCTCTCGCAGCGCTGCCGCGTCGTCCGCTCTGCGCGGCGGGACCCCCGCCCCGCGCCCCGCGCCCCGCGCCCCGTCCCCGTCCCTCCTCCCGCGAGCCTGAAAGGGAAGATGGCGCTCAGCTAGCTCAGGAAGTGACGTCCCCTCATTTGCATGCCGGTTAGGCCAGCCAATGAGCGCAGAGTGTGCTTAGGGTCCCCTAAGCACTTCCCAGGCCCCTCTGGGGCCTTGGACCCCCCCCAGACTCGAAGCTCTAGGAAGGGGTGGAGCCTGCTGGAGCCCCCTCCCCTAGGCACTCCTGGCCCAGTGGACTGTCTGCTTAACCTCTTACCTCTGGGCAGGCTCCCCAGAGGTTTTTGGTTGGTGATGACGTCACTAAAGGGGTGGGGAGAATGCATCATCAACCATGTGACTAGTCACATGTGTTCACCAGTCTACTTCATTTGCATGGAATAGGGTGGAGCTAGTGGCAGTTCCAGGAGTGTGTGGCCCCGCCCACACTTCAGAACCAATAGAAAGCCAACTCTGAAAATATGGCTTTGCAATTGGAGAATAGGATTTTGGCTCTCAGAATTTGGACTAGTGTGTGCATGATTAACATATCTTGGTGAACCAACGGGGTTCATCATTGTTTCTCTAGGAAATTTTCTGTCATTTCTTGAGAATTCTGATTTTTAAGTAACATTTATTACACGTTATGTACCAAGTGGGCTAATTGCATACATTTGCGTAAACTCTTAAATGACCTAAAAGTTCACTCTTGCACACATTTTTGAAAAATTGTGTAGTAGGAGGAGCTTTTAAAGCGGTTGTGATCCGCACACATTGTATCACCAAGCCCCTCTCACGGAATTCTCCTCCTGTGTGGACATGCAGGAGGCCAGTGCAGATGGGAAATGGCCCTCAGTAAGTATGATTTGGTTAGAGGGCAAACTCAAACACCCACGTTTAAATAAATTGCTTTTCAGTCCCTCTTTTATCAGGACTCTGTCCTCTCCTGGCCTCTTAATAGCTATTCCACAGCTGTACCAGTTAAGTACTTCCTGGGCAGGGCCTTCCCTTCTCCACTCTGTCACAAAAGGCCAATTCTCCTTCTAGAAAACCAAACCTAGATTCGTCTCTTGAGCTCCAGGCCTACATGCACACCTATCTCCTCACCAGCAATCAGCTTCCTACAGGAAGATAAATCATAATCGAAGTAGAGTTTGCTCTATTTGCTTGTGAATTATAGTTTGATTATGAATTAGAGTGGGAATGATGTCCCTACACATCTTGTTTGAGAAATTATGGGTAGGATGAAAAGTGTAGCTAAAGCCTTGCAATTTCCCCTCCACACAAATGGAGATGCTCTCAAATGCCTTTCTCATTTCTTTCCATTCCTGCAGTCTCTGTTCATCTCATCTTCCCTTTCTTCCTTCCTTATCCTCACCTCTTGCCCTCCCCACCACTACCTCCCCACCAGTACCACCACCACTCTGATGCTTGGTCATCAGTGATCCCCCAGTTCAGCCCTAGAACAGATTTTATTACTCAGCTCTCTGGTCCCATCGTTCCATCTGGCACTCCCACTTCCCTAAAACTGACCCCCTCAACTCCACAAACTTGCCCTTTAATCTCCAGGCTGTATCATTGTTCCCACACCTTTCTCATGCATCCCAGAAGACTGGTGTTCTCTAAATTCTGCCTGCTTTCCTTCATCATTCAATATATATTTCCTGCCCACTTCCTATTGCCATGCATACTACTAGGAACCAGAAATTCCCTGCCTTTCATTTTTATTCTCATTAATCTCAACCACAAATTCAAAACTCATTCTTTCAATCCCAAACCAATACCACCATCTCTTTTCAAGGTTTATTTTTCTGGCTGCCAACTGAGAAGTTCTGTTTCAGTGACCCCCAAGTACTTTGGATTCAGAAGATTCCAATCAAAGCCAATCATGACCTCTCATAACCTTTCTCGCATAACCTGTATGCTTTCCTATCTTTCACTTTTGTCACTTCTGACTCCAAATCTGACCCTTCATCTTCAGCCTCACTGCTACTGTGTATTCTAGTTATCTCCTGCTCTACCCCAGGTACTTTCCCCAGACATCCATCACATAGCATAATTCAACACATAGCATATCCAATCATGTCATGCCATTAACCATTCCCAAATCCCCTATTTAATTTCTTGCTACTGGGACACATTACCCAATAACCACAGTTTAAAGAAGAAGAGATTTGTCTAATTCACAGTTTTAAAGGTTTCAGTCCAGGGTCACCTGGCCCTCAAGCAGAAATATCATGGCAGAAGGGTATGGTGAGGCAAAGCTC
Organism: Hydrochoerus hydrochaeris; assembly: GCA_004027455.1. Lineage (NCBI taxonomy): Eukaryota > Metazoa > Chordata > Mammalia > Rodentia > Hydrochaeridae > Hydrochoerus > Hydrochoerus hydrochaeris. The sequence goes on along the minus strand of PVLA01000422.1, from coordinate 232,741 downwards.
CTTACTTCATGGAGATCAGAAAGCAGATCTGGGGGCAGTGTCAGAAAGGAAGGACCAAAGGACCAGGTATAGATCTCATGGCTATGCCTCTTTGACTCCAGATACACCCAGAATTGTTCCTTACTAATCCCTTAGGTAACTCTCAAATCAATCAAGTTGACAATCCACTTTAACTGTGACACCCTCAACAGGATGAAGTCCACTTGGTCAGCATGGTGGAAAGTTCTTTCTTGGCCAGTTCCTATCCCCTGCTACACAACACTTGCTCATATGGAAAGGTCTGCCCCACTACTGGAGCTAATTTCTATTCCATTGCCACTCAAGACTAAGTTATGCTGGCCTCTGTTTCTGCAAAATCTGACCAACACACACACACACCCCAAAATGTAATAATAGTTTCTTTATTAAAAAGAAGAAAGGAGGAAAAAAGGGCCACTATGAGTGATCAATGATTAGAAAATTAGAAGAATGATTACAGGCAATGAAAAAAAAGCAGAACAGAAATTACAAGGGTCTTGGGCCAAAGTCTTGGGTGGAAGCTTTCCATTGCATGAGCTTGTTAGTGGGCCCTGCATCAGTCACTCATTTCCTCAGCTGGGCTTCCTCTAAACTCTCTGAAGTTTGAGGTTCCCTATAGGAGAATAATCTACTTGTGAAGAATTCTGCTTTGGGGGTTTGTTTTTTGTTTGTTTGTTTGTTTTTGTACCAGGGATCAAACTCACAACCTCGCACTTGCCAGGCAGGCACTTAAGCCACTGAGCTAAATCCCCCAGCAATGTTGTGGAGAATTCTGAATTGCTTCTTTGGTTGCGAATGAGCCCAAGATGTGAAATGTAACTCTTTGCAGTTTCACTGCTGTGCCTGTTGTTAGCAATAGATGGTAAGGTCTTTTCAGTGAAGTCTAACAGCAGAGTTCTCAAATGTTTCTTCCAATAAACAAAATCTCTAGGTTGAAGACCATAACAAGCCTGCACAGGAAGGTGCTATGCAAGACAGACTTCATCTTTTGGTGATAGACCTACTACAGGAATCCTTGGCAATATTTTGTCAGTCTGTATGCAGCAGTACAGAGTGTAGTATCATAGATGTGATCGCTAAATGCATAAATTGTCAAATTACAAGTTGCCTCAATCAATTTAGGCTGTTATAATAAAATAGCATAGATTGGGCGACTTGCTAATAACAGAAATTTACTTCTTACAGTTCTAAAGGATGGAAGTCCAATATGAAAGCACTAGTAGATGTAGTTTTGGGTGAGAATTCACTTCATAATAGAAGGCCACTTATTTCCTGTAACCCTACATGGCAGAGGAGTAATGCGTCTCCTCAGGCCTGTCTTATCAGGACACTAATTTCAACCATCTGGGCTCCAACCTCATGACCTAATCACCTCCAAAAGACTTAACTTTTAATTGCTTCACATTGTGGGGTTAGCAATTTGACATTAATTTTGAGGAGACATTTTCAGTCCATAGTGCTGGTTCATAAGACTGGTATGTCCTTGAGGGAGAGAACTTCACATCCATAAGGGTGCCACAAGAGGAATTTTAATTGGAGGAGCGTAATAGAAAATTCTCTGTTTTCAACTTAAGGATGTGGTTGATTCTTTAAAGGTTTCCAGAATTTTTGAGTGGTAAAAACAGCATGCATTTTGAGTAAAAAGAGAGTTCTTTTACAACAATTCTAAAAATTGATCATTTGATATAAAAGTTGGGATGTTCCAGATAGGAAATAGAATAAAATAGCTTTTCAGTAACTGTAAAAGCTATGAGTTCTGTTCAAGGAAATCCATCCTGAAAACATACACTAAAACTTAAATACTGTGGAAGAAGCAAGCTGAATAAAATCCATCTGGAAGTATTCAAAGGGTTCTTGGGGCTTGGTTCTGGCCATATTCTATTTTTATAGATTTCTGTCTGATTATGTTGTGGACATGAAAACAACCTCAACTCTGTTTTTAAAGTTCTACTGGTATTAGCTTAAAGACATAATAAGTAGTTTCATTGAGATTTAACTGATATCCATTACAAATTATTTGGTGCCACCAGTGCTGTGAAAGTGCCAGAGATGAGATGATAAACAAGATTAACTGTCACATTTGGGATCACAGCCTTTTTTAAAACTAGGCACATGATTTGCTATTTAGAGCATTTCCTTCTGTTTTCATGGTGTCTGTCTTAACACAGGTCTCAATCTTTACAGCAGGCACCTCTTCAAAATGTAGGAGTGTGTCTGCTTGGAATGGGAATGCTGGCAGAAGACAGAACCTGCTTTATTTCTAGAATACCCCAAAGTCAAGCTCTGACAATATGGGAGGGCAGGACCAAAGTGTGTGTCTTTTTTTTTTAAATTATCTCATTCAATATAGCATTTCTGGGGCTGGGGATATACCTCAGGGGCCCAAGTGCCTGACTGGAAAAGTGCAAGGTTATGAGTTTGATTCGTACTACCAAAAGAAAAAAATAACTTAAAAAAAGAAACAAGAAGCATTTCTTGCACACAGACGATATCTGCGACCTCTTGTCACCAAAAAATATGTGAGGACATTCCCACCAACAACCAATCAATTCTGTAGTGGACACAGCTGGGTGTCCTCTAATCCAACTCAATTCTTCAAATGTCTACTTGGAGATAGTGTGTGATCCCATAGGTTGGAAATGTGCAGTCCCCAAGACTGTTCCTACCTATAATGCTGCTAATCACAAACCCCAGATTTTGTCACCCATGCTTCTGACCTATGCTTCTGGGTGGGTCAGAAGACGCTTAGGATTTGGTTGACTTACTAGCATGGTTCTCAGAGCTCAGGGATAGATTTACTGGTCATATAAAACCATGCAAAGGATGCTAGTGAACACTAGATGGAGAGATGTGCAGGGGAAATGAGGAATGTAGGAAGGGGAGGGAGCACTGCTCTCTGGAGTCTCTACCTGCTGCATTCAAGAAGCTCCCTAAACCTAGAGTCCTTCTGGGATTTTGTGGAAGTTTCATTATTTAGGCAAATTTGATTACATCATTGGCCACTGGTGATCATCTCAACCTGCAGCGCTTGTTCCTCCTGGAGGCTAGAGTTGGAAGTTCCAATTCTAATCTTGCATTAGTTCTTCCAGGGGCCAGTGCACATCTAAACTATATGGAGACTGTCCACTGTGAGTCACCTTATTAGTATAACAAAGAGATACCAGGAAACAAGGAGAACAAATGTACTCACAGTATCATAGGGTATCAATCCATGCTTCAGTATGTGTTTACTCTCCAGTCTCTGACCAATGGATTAGCTCTGTTGAGGGCACAATATCCTGCTTGGTGTTGGGTCAGGGAACTGTTGCACCTCTGGTAGAGTTGAATGTTAAAAGAGAGCTTAAGTGATGCATAGTACATCCTGCCCAGTGACCTCCAGTTTTGGTTTTGAGGTATGATCAATCAACAAACACAGGTTAACGTTCTCTGTAGGAGTCTTCCTAACTGTAAACAAGATGTGGAAAATTACCTAATTGAGGCAGCATAGGTAAGAGGCTTTCTTCTTTGGCATGGGCAGAAATGGAAGACTCAGGTGTTTTGTAGTGACCATAAATGTGAGAAGAGAGACTCCAGCATTTCATAAAGGTGAATCACCTAGCTGGAAAGTGTACACTGGCACTCAGCAACATCTGTACTGTGTGAGGAACCACAAGGTCAAAGCAGAGACTGTCCTGAAACCTCATCATCCTGCCCCTTAGCTGTCAGCACTCTCCAGCACTCCAGAATAGGAGACATAGAATGTCATGGTTGAATGCATGGGTTCTCCAAGGTGGTGAGATGAGGATGTTGGCCTGCAGAAGAAGGACTACAGGAGTGGCCTTACCCTCAGGAACATTCATTAGCCACTCACTCTCATTCTTCTAATAATTCTGCCAGAGATTCTGTGCAGGACCCCAACAAAGCAGATTATATCTACAATGGTTATAGTGCCTGTAATGGGAACCCTCCAGGGTTGTCAGTGCTGCAAGCTCCACAGCATCTCCATCTCCCATACTATATAGGAACTTTCTAGGCTCTTGTTCTTGGAAGTCTGTGCACAAAAACATCTTCCTTGGTGATTTTCTATTAATGGAACCATGTCTACACTGAACTATTGTACTATTCCTCAAACTAACCTAATGTAATGTAATGATATTGTCTCTGTGGCAAGTGCAGCCAATATGAAATTATTTGGCCATGCTCCAGCACTGCTGTTCACACTGTGACCAGGTGTGGTAGTGTTGAGCACAGAAATGTAGGATCTCTGCTATATGCTCATGGTGGTGTGATGAATTTGTGGTATGGGAGGTGACTGCCAGGGTTCACTGATGATGAGCAGGATGTAATCAAGATGAGAGATGTGATGGTAATAAGGGTGTGATAGACACTGTTGGGGTGTAATAGGATGGGGGTAGTACAAGAGGGTATCTGGTTTAAACATAGGATTGTATTAACTTTTCTGTTGTTGGGACACAATACCTGATGCCCACAACTTAAAGAGAGGTTTAATTTGGCTGAGGTTGTTGAAAAGCAACAACCTCATGGCAGAAGGGCCTGGTAGAATAAAGATGCTTAGTTCTTGGTGGGTAGGAAATAGAGCCAGAGAGGAAGGGGTAAGACACATCCAAAAGCTCCATCAGTACCCCAGTTGATTCTTCACCCTAACCACCACAAGAGTGGATCAGGAGATCCCTTTTTGCCAGAGTATGCCACTCACTGAAGGACAAGCTGCTTGCAGTGGTGACAGGAATACATATTTGCAACTCCTGAGCCTGTTGGGATGGCAACAGATAGTGACCACAAAGTTATCACAGTAGTACAGTGTTACTTTATCCAGGGATGGTGAAAATATTTCTAGATGCTTGTTTACATTTCTCTAGACTGCAAATGGCACTGTGTGGTCTGTTTTTGTATTTTTTAACTTTTTATAACAGATTTGTATATGCCTTATGGTAGCAATAAAATAAACTCTTACCTATATATATTTAATGCCCACCTCCCCCACCAAAAAAGGAGATGCTAAAACCCTAATCCCAGATACCTGTGAATGTGGCCTTATGTAGAAATATAGACATTCAGGTGTTCTTCTTAATAGAAGGACATAATCGAGCCTCTGAGCCATTATGACTATTGGGTGAGGTTGTAAGCCAATGAGAGTGTTGTTCATATAACAAGACAGTGAAGTGAAGATAGACACACATGGTGATCACTGCATGAAGACAAAAGCAGATACTTATACACAGCAAGCCAAGGAATTCGAAGAATTTTTGGCAGACCAACAGAAGCTAGGAAAATGTAAGGAAAGATTTCCCTACATGCTTCCAGGAGAGCAAACCCCAGCCCTGCCAACACCTTGACTTTTGGGTTCTGACCTCATGAAATATTAGACAATAAATTTATGTTGTTTTAAACTACCTAGTTTCATGGTATTTGGTTGCATCAGCCCTACAAAGCTAATACACTATATTAATAAGAGATATTGGTCTGTAGTTTTCTTTTTAGTGATTTCTTTGTCTAGCTTTGCTCTCAGATAGTGCTGGCCTCACAGAATATATTAAGAAGGGTTCCCTTCTTTGTTTGATGAGCTTGGTAGGATTTCTATTATGTCTTATTAAAATGTTTTACAGAATTCATTCCTAAAGCCTTCTGGTCTGGAGCTTTTCTTTTGGTAATTGATTCAATTTTCTCTTGTTATTGGCTCTCCTGAGCTTTTCTATCTCATCTTTTGTCAGCATTGCTAATTTGTGTGTTTCTTGGAATTTGTCGATTTCATCTAGATGATCTAATGTATTGTCAAACATTGCTCATAATAGTCTTTTCTAGTCCTTCTAATTTCTGTCGGCAGATAGTAATGTCCCCTTTTCCACTTCTGATTATAATTTGTGCATATTCTTTTCTTCTTCTCTTAGTCTATATAAAAGATTCATCAATTTTATTGATCTCAAAAACTCACTTTGGTTTTGTGGATTCCATTTGTTTTCCTATTATCGATTCTATTTATAATCTTTATTATTGTGTTCCTTCTGTTGGCTTTGGGATTATTTTCCTCTTTTTTCTCTAGTTCATAAGATAAACAGTTATGTTGTAATAGAAAAACTTTCCTCTTTGTTAATAGAGCATTTATATATCTAACTTCCCTTCAGAGCAGTATTTTCACTGCTATGCATAAGTTTTGGTATGCAGTGGTTTTTTTTTTTTCATTCATTTGGTTCTCTAATTTTCTTAGTGATTTCTTCTTCAACCCAAGGATTGTTTAGAAATGTGTTGTTTTATTTACATGTGTTTGGGAATTTTTCTGCTTTATTCACTTCCAGCTTCATTCTGTTGTAGTCAGAGAAAATATTTTGTATGACTTCAGAACTCATTGAAAAATTGTTTTATGGCTTATTATATAGTCTATTCTTGGAAAAGTCACTATACAGACAACTGCACTTCTTAACAAGAAACATCAATCCCTAGAAGAGATGGGATTGAATTTTCAGAGTTATCACAATATTCAGATTTTCCAGTTCTCAACAAAAATTTATAAAGCATAAAAAACACATGGACCATTTATAAGGGAAAATAAATCAACAACAAACATTCCTGAGGAAACCAAGACATTGGATTACTAGACAGAAACTAAGTTAATTGTATGTAAAGTGCTAAATATGTCTAAGGAAACCGTGGGCACAGAACTAAAGATAATCAGGAGAATTATGCAGGAACTCCAAGGATTATCAATAGAAAGAAAGAAATTATAAAAAGGAACCATACAGAAACTCTAAAGCCAAAAATACAACAGTTGAAAAATGTTCATTAGAAAACCCGCAACAGCTTTGAAGAGACAAAAGAAAAGGTCAATGAACTTGTATACAAGGCAATTGAAATTACCCAATCTGAAGAGCAGAAAGAAAATGAATAGAATCCAAGGAACCTACAAGATACTATCAAGTTTGACATTATGGACATTATGAAAATCCCAGCAGAAGAGAGAGGAAGGAAGCAGAAAAGGATGGTTGAGCCCTTACTAAATGTATACACATCCAAGAAAATCAACACACTCCAAGGAGATAAATTCAGAGACACAAAAAGAGACACATTTTAACCAAACTATCAAAAGTCAAAGATAAACTTGAAAACAGTGAGAGAAGCAATTTGTAACATAGAGGAGATTCTAAATAAGATTAACAGGATAGAAGGCAACAGGATGATACTTTTGAATTACTGAGAGTATTGTCAAGTAAATTTTTTTTACAGTACTAGGGATAAGACCTAGATTGCACTCAACCACTGAGCACCATCTCCAATCCTTTTTTTTTTTAATTTTGAGACAGAGTCTCACTTAGTTGCCCAAGCTGGCCTTGAACCTGCCATTCTCCTGCCTCAGCCTCCCAAGTTTCTATAGTTACAGGTATGTGCCACTATATCCAGCTTCAAGTAGAATTTTATATCCAGTAAAACTATTTTAAAATAATGAAGAAGTTAAGACATTGCCAAATAAAAGGTAACAGAATTAATCACTAAAAAAATGCTAATGGGAATACAGAATACAATGAAAGAAAACTAGATAATAACTCAATTCTATACAAAGAAATAAAGAATTCTGATATAACTAAATATGTAACACAAACACTAGTAGTATTGTATAATTGGGTTGTAACTCTGATGTGTATTCCCTGTGTGGTTTATGAGACAAATACATAAAATAATATTTATAAAGCTATGCTGATGAGCACACATACATAAAATAATTAGTAACAACAATATAAAAGGGGAATAAAGCTGGATAGAACCAGACTTAATATATAGTATTGAAGCCAAGTCTGTACCAAAACTAGATTGACATTTAACTTAAATTATAAATTTGAAATTCTAACCCCTTAAAAACCCTAGGAAAATAACTTATAACACACAGAAAGAGAAATTTTAAAAAATCAGAATCACGCAAACACAAAGAAGGCAATAATGGAAGAATGAATAACAACAACAAAAATACACAAAACAGAAACATGGCAAAAATAAGTTCTTCATTACCAGTACTACTTTAAATGTAAATGCATAAAACTCACCAATTAAAAAGCAGAGATTAGCAGAAGGATTTTGTACTATAATTTTTATTTACTTATTTTTCTACAAAAGAATAAGAAACTTCATAATGGCAGAAAGATTTTAAAGACATGATCCAACTATATGCTGCTTATAAAAGACTGACTTTATGGGCCAGGGATTTAGCTCAATGGCATAAGTGCCTGCCTGGCAAGCACAAGGTCATGAGTTCAATCCCTGGTACAAATAATAATAATAATAATAATAATAATAATAATAATAATGACTTTAGAACCAAGAGAAAACCTCTCAACAATGTTGAAAATCTATCAACAAATGTTGATAGTGAGGTGACACACAAAAAGGAAATAATAGCCAAAAGAGCTGGAGTAGTTATAATACCAATATCATACAAAATAAATTTAAGTAACACAATGTTATGAGAACCAAGTATGGTGGTGCACATATGTAATCCTAGAAACTCATACATAGAAACTAGAATCACTACGATTTTGAGGTCAGCTTGGGATACATAGTGAGTTCAAGGCCAGCCTGAACTATATACAAAGAGAGACCCTGTCTCATAAAAAAATATGAGAGAAAAATAAACATTATATACTGATAAAACAGTTCACTAATTACTGAGATATAACAATTAGAAGTGCTAAACAATGGAGTGCCAAAATGTATGAAATGGAGACTAAAAAGAATAGTTCTACAATGGTAGATATTCCACCCAACTTTCAATAATGGTTAGAACATCTGACAAAAAGTCAGTAAAGAAACTGAAAACTTGGGCAATTCTATAAACCAAGGATACCTAAAAGGCACTTTATCCAACAACAGAGCATACATTCTTCATAAGTGACATATATTATATTTTGAATCAACAATGCCTATTCTTTAGATCAGCAGGCTACTGGTAAGAAAAAGTATCCTCATTTGGGCCTATGGATATGTATGCTATCCTTATTTCTTTTCTTTCTTTTTCTTTCTTTCTCTTTTAAAGATAATAAAACCAAACAAAATAAAACAGAATAAAGCCAACCAAAGCAAAATAGTGAACATGATACAGGACTTCAAAACAAGACAATAGGAGATCAACAATGTCTGCCATAATGCCTCTTCTTATCTTCAAAGTTGCTGTCCATACCATCATACACAAAAATTAAACAAAATAGGACCTAATAAAACCAATCAAAATAGAATATCAAATAAAACAATAAGATTGAACCAAACAAAACAGTGAAAACAATATTGGATTTCAAAAATAAGACACAAGGAAACCCCCCATATTTGCTATATTGCATATTATTATCCTCTTAACAGATGCTCAAAGTCAATCAAACAATACAAGCATTAAGTTGTTTTTGTACCTCAATTGCTATCAGCACAACCTGTCCTCTAAATCAGCCAGTTAGGGCTGGGGATTTAACTCAGCGGCATAAGTACCTGTCTTGCAAGCACATGGTCGTGAGTTCCATCTCTGGTCCTGATAATAAATAAATAGATAAATAAATGAATAAATGAATAAAATCAGCCAGTTAGCCAGGCATGGTGGCTCACGCCTGTAATCCCAGCACTCAGGAGGCTGAGGCAGGAGGATCGTTGGGAGTTTGAGACCAGCCTGGGCTACAAAAGTGAGCTCAAGGCCAGCCTGAACTCCATAGAGAGACCCTGCCTCAAAAAGACAAAAAAATAAATAAATAAATCAGCCAGTTAATCACAGGGGTGAGGGGGTGGAGGGATGGGGAGGCTCATGGGAAGAACAAATTGGCTTGTTTCTCCTCCTAGGCTCCACGTGGCTTGTGCTGGCTCACAGAATGAGTGAAATGACTTCTTGTTTCTCCTTTCAAGCCCATGCTATCCTTATTTCTAATGTGTTTACACACTCAGAATTCACTACAGTGTCAAGTACAAACAAGCATTTGCTTGGGGTTACATTCTTCAGTGTTTATGGAAGCCTACATAGGGTGAATGTCAGCCAGTTTTTTTAAAAAATCATATTTGAACTAAAATCATGCTGTTTCTTCCTACTTCCCTTAGTTTCATGAGGCAAAATGAAGGGTTAGAAATGTCAATCTTTGATAGTTCATTGTCTCTACTGGTGCTGGCAAGTTTTATTATATAATAAGTAAACATGACAATAGGAATGAAACTAAATCATTTTTTGTTGCACATAAGATATTTTCTATTCTACAAAAGAAAATTTAACTTTGATATTATATTCATGCCAAGGCTTTATTACTAAAAAGAAGGTCACAGCAATAAAATTTGGATGGTATGAGACAAAATAGGAGCTTTATGCCTTTTAAATTTTTATTCCCTTCACAATTATCCCCGTTTATTTGTTCCTAATAAAACTATGTTTTGTTTGTTTGTTTGTTTGCTTGAGTTTGTTGCTTGCTTTGTTTTTGCTGTGCTGGGAATTGAACCCAAGGCCTTGCACAAGTACTCTACCACTGAGACACACCCCTAGTCCCAATTATGTAATCTTTCAGATACTTCAATTCTGAGTATTTCACCCAAATAGTAAAGTAAAACCAAAATAAAAAAAGATCACTAACTCTACAGGGGGTGAGGTGAATACCCTCAGAGGGTATAAAACATTTCGGGAACTGGGAGTATCAAGGTTCTTATCTTCATAACCCATCCAGAAGTCCCTTTTTCAACTCTTAGGATCCTGCTCTTTCCCAGTCAGCATCCTAACTCTCCAGTTAAATGCATGGAGAGGTGGTAACAGCTTGTGTTATTATCAGGCAACCAGAAGGACACCATTTGGGTTGGGAACAGAGAAATGGGCTCTTTTCCAATTGCCTTTGACTAAATCAATTTATGAAAGCTCAACCAAGCTCACTGTATTCTTTGGACTCTGAACATGGGAACTCCTTGCCAGTCCTACAAGCAAAAGACACTAAACCCCTTCCCAGCAGCACTGCCAAGATTCCTGTCACTCTAGGACAAGTTTCCAATCCTCTTCTACCCCCTACCCTTCCCCTGCTCTTACTACTGTAGGGAAAGTGTTGAGCACTGGCTCTTGTTTCAAATTACTCATCTCATTGATGTCCCATTGCAATCTCTGCCTCCACTCACCTGTGAGTCTTCTGAACAATCCTGAGGGTCCCTTGCTTTAAGGGGATCCTTAGGGGGCTTCTCTTACTGATTTGTGACAAATTTCTCTAAGAAGCTGAGAGTATTTTCTACTTTTTTAAATCCATGTTTTAAGGCACCATGGTTTATGCATTCTGGGACTTCCAGCCCTTTAAAAAGCACTAAAGAGTCTGGCTCTTGAGGATGCAAGGTAGTAAAACAAACAGGCCCCATGTGAACACACTAGAAAGAGTGGGAAAGATATACTTGTCCTTGTCTCCATTAAAAGGAAGTACTAAAAAAAAAAAAAGGAAGTACTGAGTTACCCATGAAAAGAGGGGGAAAAGAAGCTTCCCAGACTGTTAGGTGTTTTAGACAACAGCAGCAAGGACCCCATGGGATAAGGAAAGCATCAAGCAGGATACTCACAGTTTAGAGAGACAGAGGAGGGAGTCACTGTCCATGGTGAGTAACTGACAGGCCCTTTCTGGAGCTCTTTCTAGGCAGGCTACACACAAAAGAACAAGCAAATTCGAAGTGGCATCTGGTCATTTTGGGCTCCTGGTAGACTTACTTTCCTGGGGATATTTTGGTTATAATTAGAAAGTAAAAACATGCTAACAAGCTTTTTGCCAGTGAGGTAATGAGCACTTGCTCATCTTTTCTCCACTCCTTGGGTCACACAGACAGCAGCTCTTCTCTAGTTCCAAGGAGTCTCCAGCTCTTCCACTGTCATGCCTGAAAACTTCACTGTGGAGACATTCAGGGCTTTTCTCCTCTCCTCTATAGTTAAATAGTAGCCTTTTATCCACACAAAATGTGTCAGAGCCTGGCTCCCTTCTGTGGGCACAGCTGACTTAGTCTTTGGCCACCAGCTCCCTTCCATCTTAGATGCTGAGGGACTCCCTAGGGCCACATCAAAGGCTGGGTGGAGGGATGAGTAGAAAGCCTGCTTCCCTGTCCTCTTCAACACCTCTCTCCTTTCTTCATTCTCTTTTGTACTCAGTAAACCCCATGTTCACCTTCTTTTTCTGTCCTAGCCACTCCACCACTTAGATGCTAAGAAGAGAAAAGCAATCTTTGTTAATTAAAACTAAGGAAAAATCCAGGCCATTTAAAGGAAGCACATATACAACACCCAAAATTCATAGGGAAAACTCCATATTGTGGATAAAGTGAAATCCCAATGTCAACAAACAAAAACAAAACCCTGAAAATTCTATGAAAAAATAAGCTCTAGTTTTCTGTAAGAGACGTATTAAAAAATACATTGGAATATTTCAAAAGTAATGTCAAAATCACAGAGTTTTTTCCTGAATTCATTCTGTAAACAATAAAAGATGCCTTCCACCATTTAGGAATGCAGCATTCATTCCCTTAGAGGACACAGCAGCAAAATGCCATTTTGGAAGTTAATATGACCCTTACCAGACAACGAACCTGCTGGTGCTTCAATCTTGGTGGTGAGGGACAGAGTTTCATAGGCAAGAAAAAGGATAAAATGGGATCATTATGCTTTATTAAAGAAATTAGGCAGGGCGTGTTGGTGCATGCCTGAAATCCCAGCACTTGGGAGGTTGAGACTGGAAGATCACAGTCCAAGGCCAGCCTGCACTACAAAAAACCAAAAAAACTAACAAAATAAATTAAAAAATGAAAAAAAAAGTATAACCACTAAAAAAATTAATTGGAAATCTTACTAAAGGCAGCTTTTGTCTCTGTAGTTAGATCCCAGCAATTAGGAAGACAAAGGAAGAGAGAGAACAAGACCTAGAAAAGCACTAGGTAACACAATCAACATAAGAATTTAGCTGGAGGAGGTGATAGACAAAACAATGATGTAACCAAGAACAGAAAATGCCAGGGTAACTATCCCTGCAGCCATAAAATACAAACATGACAAAGGGCAGCCACTCAAAGACTTTTATTCAATATATAAAGCACACACACACACACACACACACACACACCTATACATATATATTTTCACTTTAGCATCACTATAGCACTGCATTAGATACACACATATCCCCTTTACTTAATTTCTAACCCTAAACTACCCTTCTGTGAGACTCTCTCTTCCCACACTTACCCATCACAAATGGTCAGGAAGAAATCAAACTATCAAAAAGAATGTAGACCGAGTTGCCCAGGTTAAGATCAAAGACAGCCAGAGAACCAATCAGATGGTGACAACTTCTGGATATCCAAATGGGGGATGGGAGAAATCTCTAGTCCTAAATTAAAAGGAGCTGAAGACAAAAATCCACAGGTGTTCCTTTCTAATGTCCCCTACTCTTCCAGAGTAGCCATCTATCTTCTATTCCCATCCTTTCCCAAACAAACCATCTCATTTATTTTACACTCTATATCTGTAATTCATTACTGAAGCAGAAAGTTTACAATCCAGATAGTTGCACGTTACAGACAAAGAGCAATACATACATTTCCACCACAACGCTGGGCTTCATGCAGAGCTCTGAGAAGAAATTTCTGTTCATATATTACCCAGTATCAGGTTATTTTGTTATAGCAGCAGGAATAAACAGAGACATGTATCCATGGGTGATGACTCAACCTGGTGTGATTTTATTCTGTTGTAATTCTTGTCACAAAGTTTTGATTTGTTAAGAAAGATTCTGGGTCACATGAAGGTCAGGCTGGATGCCCAAATTCACACTGAAGTACAAGGGCTCTTAGCCTCTCTCTGAGGACGTGAAGGAGCTATGGGATGTCCACCAGAGGAGGGCAATGTTGTTCTGGAAACAAAGGTTTCTGTGGCCCTGGCCATATCTATCCCCAAAGCTAACTTCAAGACATTGATATGGGGCAGTGAAACTCCCAACCTACCAGATGTCCAGTAGGAGTTCATGTTTTCAAAAATCGAAGAATGAATCTCAGGCACAATGGAGGTTAAGAGCAGAGTATATTTCAGAGAAAGAAAGTTTCTGCCTGAGAGAGACAGAAGGGATCCCAAGTGGGTTGCCAAAAACTTTGTCTTTTCCAGGAACTTTCATAGAGTAAAATCATAAAGTGAGGCAGGTCTAAAGTGGGAAAAACATGGGAACTCACAATGTGGGCATCAGGTGAAATAGAACTATGGCCAACCAATAAGATTAATTGCTTAGGTAAAATCAATTAAATTGGGGACAAATGGGGAAGCAAGTTTTGTAGCAAGTGGGCATGCATAAAGAGCAGTAGCATTTCCTGTAGAAGGTTGGAATGGTGACTCCTGGCTTCCTCAGTGTGATAGACACTTATTTAGAATATCAATTCTTGATGGTTATTCTTAGAAAGTATGTCCTTGCATTTGCTTTATCTTTTGTCTTGAGGTCTGGTCCACAACAGAGGTGTCTGTTTCCCCCACAGTTGCAAAGTATTTCATCTTTTACATTAGCTCCTTTGAGGTCCTAGCCCTGTCTGACTGCCTATAATATTTCTATCTAACTCAGCTAACTGCAGCAACATGATGATCTGCTGATGATGTCCTAGGTACACAGCAAGTCTGATCAGGGTCTACTTTTGGTGATTTAAATGAACAAGCTTTGGTTGGGAGCCATGGAAGCTGGAAACTGACCAGAAGTGCAGGGATGCCACATGGCTGGGACATGACTGTACCAAAAACAAAGAGCACCAGGGGCAAGCCATATGAAGAAGTTGCCACAGCCCAGAAAAACACAAAGCCCCTAGACAATCCAAGCAATGGGTTGCTAGGCAGCAAGGTTGAAACTGACATCATCTTTCCCAGTATATAAATAAACATGCTACAATGGTTGAGCAGTTCCTTTTCTCCTATCAGGAGGACAAGGGCTCCACCTGACCCCAGTTTTGTCTCTTCTTTATTTTCTCATCCTCTCATGGTCCTTCACCCAAGAACCTCAAGAGCTACGTGAGTCACAGCAAGCTTTCATTGAGAAATTTTAGAACAAGACTCTCTATTGGGAATGCCCTCAGCAACTCTCCAAATTTGAGAAATACTTCAAAATAAATAACATCATTTTACACCTATTATGGCTTAAATATGAAGTGTTCCTCCAAAGACTCATGCACAGTCTTGATCCCCAATACAGCAGCATTCACAAGTGGGGTTTAGAGAAGTGATTAGAGCATGAGGGCTCTGACCTCATCAATGGGTAATCTATTGAGTTCATAGCCTAATGAGCTAAGAGATCAGGTCCAGTAGTAGGAAATAGGTCACTGTGGATGGATCTTGAAGTCCATCTGCTCCTTGGCCCTTTTCTCTCTGTCTTTTCCCTGTCTCTGCTTCCTGGCTGCCATAAGGTGAGCAATTTCCCTTTGCTATACCCTTTCACTATGATGTTGTACCTCAACATTGTCTAAAAGCAGTGGAACCAGCTAACCATAAGTGAAACCATAGCCAAAAACAAGTCTTTCCTCTTCTGGTTACAGAACTGGTACTGAACCTAAAGGAAGATGCTCCACACTAAGGAGTTGGAGGGCAACTGGTTGTTACACCAGCAGGCTGGTTGGAATCAATTCTAAATCTCCAACCCTGAGTCTGCTTTTTGGCTTAGTTTATATAGGTTTGCAAGCAGGAAGTGCAAAAGCTTGAGAGTATGGTTAACTTTCATTGGGTTGCTGGACAGAAAGTCTTTGAAATATGTTAGAAAAACAGAATATATTTTTAGGTGTAAAAACACAGATATTGCAGCTGGACATGGTGAGATCAACCTGGGTCAGGCTATCTATGGAAAACAGCTGGCTGCAGCCAGTCAAGGCTAATAGGTTTAGCAGTCTAGCTACAGGGCAGGCAGGATGAGCACATCTTGTCCTAATATGCTGCTAGTTTAAAAATTTCAAAATTTCTGTCATACTGTAAGTTGGTTTTCTTGGCTACTTGTTCACAGCAATGAAAAAGTGACTAACAGTATACTTTATGATTTTGTTCTTGGGAACAGAGAGATACTTAAGAAGTTTATACAAAGCACCAATGATTCAGGATTCCTTCTCCACACTGAAACTTGTATGATTTTCTGAAAACCCAATCTGTTCTGAATACAATCCAAGACTAGTCTCTTCAGTATAGAGCAAAACCCTGGACTTCAACTTCATAAATCCCTCTCACAGAACTAGAGTTCTGCTATATCACAAGTGCCTCTGTCATGCTGGTTGCTCCACTCTTGGCTGATCCAAGCCTCCTCCAAGCCCACGAAAGGGTGTATATAACAAAGCCATTGGGGAGAGAACTGGCTTCTGTCTTAGCTATTTTCTTGTTGCTGAGACCAAATACCTGACATCCACAAGTTAAAAGAGGAAAAATTCATTTTAGCTCATAGTTTATATAGAGATTTCAGTCCATAGCTAGCTGGCTCCAAGGCAGGGTGGTATGGCAGAGGAGTATCACAGAGGAGAAACAGTCCATGGCAAGGTAGGCATACAGTGGCAAGCAGCAAGCCTGCTTTTCCCTTTTTTCTCACCCAGGCTGAGGGATCTGCACAACAGCAAGGACTTGACATTCAAAGTAAGAACCAGAGCTCCCTAGAGAAGAACCACAGCCATTATTAGCCAGAGCAAGGAACCAAGATCCTTTAACAATAACAAATGAGTTCATATCAGGAAAACCTGCTAGGCAAGCTTCTCTAGGAGAATCAGCAATACATCATCTTCCCCTCCAGTTCTCTTATGCTCTTGACAACAATCCTCAGGTGGGCCTTCCACACCCAGAACTACTGAGTCAGTTCAGCTGGGTGTTATAAATTGACCTGTAGTAACCCACCACACCTCCGAATCAGCTGCATCTAAGGATTCCTAAAATTTTACAAAATCTGAATCCATTCCAGCTGAAGGCCCTAGGTGTCTTGAGCTTCAGAGCATATGTGGTTGTGAAGTGCAGAAAAGCACTGTCCATGTATGGACAGTCCCATGGACACAAGGTAGAGGGAGGGCATGGAGACAGAGGCTGCCTGGTACACTTCCCTAAAACAGAAACAGAATAGCAGAATGCTAGTTGACTGAACACTCAGGAACAAAGAAGTTTCATGGATTAGGGAAAGTTCCTACCTTGGTTTTTCAGACTCGGTTTAGTCTGCTGTGTTTTAGGTGTAGAACAAGGCAGAGTGCTTTTGGAAAATGCTGTGGAAAAGATGAAGTCCCACCTAATCCCTCCCACCACTACCTTCTGACCTCCAGTGAAGAGCAGCTGGAGGCAGTGGTGCAGGCGGACTAAGGTGGGAAAGGCTTAACTTCCCAAATTCCTTTCCAAGTACCCAGGGACAAGTCAGCTGCTCCACAGAATTTGGGAGCTGGGCTTCAGGAGATGTTGTGGGACTGGGAAGGAAGGAATACTGGGAGGCCCACCCCAGGCCTTAGCCTGGGGCACAAAACTGCGCCTACACCTAGTAAGCCCCAGCCCAGCTGCACACGTGGAGCACCAACAAGCCCGGCTACAGCTGCAGCTTGCTGAAAAGGACCTGCACAGCCCAGGTGGGCTTTGCTGGGGCGCTGCCTCCACTGAGGCACTCGCTTTGTACAGGCTGAATCTGGCACGCCTGGGCCCTGATGCATGAGACAGAAAGGCAGGACAAGCTCACCACATCGCGGACTCCGCGCCCTAAACCGCAGGGCTGCGGTTGGTCGCTGATTCCCCGCAGGCCTGGCCTCCTCATCACGCAGCATTCCTCTCTCCGCACTCAAAAGTCCTGCCGCTCTGCGCCCGGGGACCCGCCCACACCACTGTGCAGGGAGCGCCCTGGTCAGCACCGCGATGCCCACCGCAAAGTGGGAGACTGGGACCCGCCTGCCTCCGGGGCAAGAAAGGCCTCTCTGGCAGCCCAGTCTGTCCCCGCGCCGCAGGCCGGACGTCTCTGATCGGCCCACGACTCTCGCACTTCCGAGGTCTGCAGCGAAGTCTCCAGCCGCGGCCAGGAGGAAAGTGCCACCCTCTGCAGTGCCCATCGCCACCTGCAGCGCCAGCCTGGACTTAGAGGTGGGAATGCTGTAGGGGACGGGGTGCGTGCTCCTCGCGGGACGCGGTTGTGGCGTGGGCTGCTGTTGTGGGGCCAGGTCCTGGACCAGCTGTAGACCTTCAGATGCCGCTGTGTAGCAGCACCGGGCCACAGCAGGCTGCTCTACTGCAGCGCAGGGTCTGATCTAGCCCTGCTGCTGAAGGGGGCGGGGCACCGGGGGCAGATTTGTGGGAGCCAATCTCTAGGTAACTGGTTGAAGCTTTGTTTCCATTTTTTAAGACAGTAAATTTTACTTATCTGTATTTTGTCACAAGTTTTAAAAAATTAAGACAAAAATACTTTTTGCCTCTGTCTTTTATCTACATGGCTCTGTCATGAAAATCATTAAAATATAACAATCTTCTGTGGAAGGACGTTTCGTGACTACCCACAGCTCTGTAACTCCCAAGTTCACATCCGGTTCTCCTGAGGCCAAGTCCAGTACTCTCTGCACTGTATGCTAATAAATCAACACTAGAGTACATGTGAGCAAACAGAATACACACAGTCATCCAAGCCTAAGTAAAAAATGTGGCATGCATGGCACTTCTTTTTTTTTTTTTTTTTTTTGGCATGGCACTTCTTATGTGATATAATAATAAATACTCTTTGCTGACCATTTTAATATTATCTCTGTTCTGTCCATTTTGAAATGTTTTTAAATAAAATTATTTGAGGGTGTCTTTGATGCTCAGTAATTCTAATGAGTCTACTAACCATGTTTGTTCTGTGAAATAATAAATCAGGTTTGCTGTTTAAATATTAAGAGGGTCATTTTCATTACTCCAAACCAAAAGAAATTTATCCCTGTCAGGCTTTTAAAAATATAACCAAATTTCATGTGCTGTCCATTGTTATTGAAGTCAAATAAAATATTGTTTATTGCATGCAAATGTGAAATAGAAAATAGATGACTGTCATGAAAATTGAGAACTACTTTGACATTATACAATATTTAGACAATATTGAAAATAAGTCATTATAATACACTAAAAGCTTACATTCAAAGTAGCACAGTGAATGAATATAGTTATGATTGTGTATTTAAGAGCTTATTACATTGCATTCATGTGAAGTTTTATTTTGCTGTGTATTTAAAAGAAAACAGGACTTTTTGCCCTTTGCAACCATATATGGAAGGGAAGTGGCATTTTGTGGTAAGAACAGTGGCAAGAGAATTGGGTGTCTCAGTTCTTCTGCTGTATGACTTTGAACAAGTCATTTTACCTGCCTTGAATCCATTTTTCTCCCACAAAATGAAAATTGGAGCAGGTCTCACTGGTGCACTTCTGTAATCTCATCACTGAGAGACTGAGGCAGGGGAATTAAAGTTCAAGCTCAGTCAGAGTAATATAATGAGAACTTTAGTGAGGTGGGACTTAAGTTTCGGGTGCTGCAGCCCAGGTAGTGGAAAGGATTCAGCCCTGCTCTAGCCCTTGCACTCCATCTTCAGGCTCTGGAACACCAGGGGCTCTGGGCACAATGGTCTGCCCCAGGAGTCACAGGCCAACTTGGCTTGGAAGCTCTCGGGAGCACAGCCCCCACAGCTGGAATTTGGTATGGAAGCTTGTTCCGCAGTCCCGGGCCTCTGCCTTTGTTTCCATTTTATCCTTTTGTCCTCTTATTTTTTTTTTCTTTTCGCTTCCAAGTCCTCTCCTCCAATTTCCCTTCCCCTTTGAACAATTACTTCCTACTTCACAATATCTATTATACATTTTGGTTCTTATTTGTGCTTTCAGTTTCTCACACCAGAGAGATAATGTGATATTTATACATGTATGTCTGATTTATTTCATTTAAGAGTATGGTCTCAACCTCCATCCACTTAGCTAAAAATGTCTGAAGTTTAACCTTCTTTTTGGCTGAGTAATACTCCATTGTTTAAAAAAAGCCACATGTTTTTTATCCATTTGTCTTTTATGGGCATTTGGATTGTTTCCAATATTTAGCTATTTCAAACTGTGCTGCTATAAACATGTGTGTTCATATATTACTGTGGTATGATACTTTTAATTCTTTTGGAAAGATACCCAGAGGGGGAACAGCTAAGTTAAATGGAACCTCCAGTCCTAGTTTTCTGAGAAATCTCCACACTGATTTCCACAGTGGTTGCACCAGTCTACATGCCTATCAACAATGGAGAAGGGTCCCTTTTCCCCCACAGCACCTCTAGCACTTCTTATTGGTTGATTTATTGATAATAGCCATTCTTTCTGGAGTGAGATTTGGTTCTCTCCACTGATACAAAATAATTATCCCATCCAAACAAGCTCCCTATGCTTAGGAGCTATCACAACACTATTCACTATTCTGTGGGATCACACAGAATGCTATAAAAAAAATTGTGGCATTTTTCACCTCTAGCCAACTAGGTCCAATAATAGTTAACTATTGGTATTAATCAACCATACCTAATTTTCTCCCTATTTGTACCCACGCTTTTTTTCAGAGCTATACTTTTTATATGCTCTGGTTCAATCATTCACAATTTAAATGACTAATAAGATATTAAAAAACTAGGAGGGCTACTTAAAATTCTACCCATTACTTCTTCTCTCACTATTGGAAGCTGAGCTCACATGGGCATACCATTTCTCACAGGATTTTATTCTATAGATCTGACCACTGAAACTGCCACCATGTCATATACCAACACCTGAGCCCTACTCCTCACCCTTATTGCCACAACCTTAACAGCTATCTACAGCACACATATCATTTTCTTTGTCTTATTAGATAGCCCTTGATTTACCTTCTCACCAACCATCAATGAAAACAACCCAATGTTGGTTAACGCTATTAAACACCTAGCAATTGGTAGTATCTTTACAGGATTCTTTATTTCAAATAGTATTCTACGTACAAGTGTTTAACAAATAACCATACCAGCCTACCTTAAACTTTCAGCCCTTACAGTAACAATTATCGGCTTTACAATTACAAGAGAGCTAAACTCAGTAACTTATAACCTAAAGATAAGTTATCTAACAAAGTCACTTAACTTCTCAAATACATTAAGCTACTTCTCAGCACTTATCCATCAATCTCCACCTTAAAAAGATCTATCAAAGAGCCAAAACTTATCATCATCAATAATTGACTTATTTTGACTTGAAAAATCAGCTCCAAAGAGCATTTCCAGCTCACAAATAACAGCATCCGCTACTACATCAAATCAGACAGGCCTAATTCAATTCTATTTTCTCTTTCCTTATCTCTGTGACATCAGTGATC
This sequence comes from Hydrochoerus hydrochaeris, assembly GCA_004027455.1. Taxonomy (NCBI): domain Eukaryota; kingdom Metazoa; phylum Chordata; class Mammalia; order Rodentia; family Hydrochaeridae; genus Hydrochoerus; species Hydrochoerus hydrochaeris. The sequence goes on along the minus strand of PVLA01000422.1, from coordinate 211,427 downwards.
ATATTAATCATTTAATTTCCTCATGTAACCTCAATAGCAATAAAAATACCCACAAATATTGATCAACCAGCCACAAATACCAGTCAACGATTGCAACTATAAATAGCAGCTACAACTGCAGGATCTTCACCAAGAAAACCAACTGTATTTTCATCATCATAAATGATTTATTCTCCTATAACATCAATTAAAATTTCAACTTGATCATAATTTTATCATCAATACAATAATAAAAACTCCATAATTAACCCTAACAGTAAAGAACTTCAAGTAATTACTGCTCTGTGGCTAAAGTAGTTGTATAGCCAAATGCTACCACTATTCCTCCAAAATAAATTGAAAATACTATAAGCCCTAAAAATGACCCACCCTGGCTTAAAGTAATCATGCACCTGATTCCACCACTAATAATTAATATTAACCCATCATAAATGAGAGGAAGTTTTGCAGACAAGCATACAAAACCTGCAACAAACAAAATGCTAAGAATGTGTGTAGTGTTTAAAATCATAGTTCCTACATTGAATTTAACCATGACCAGTGATATGAAAACCAGTTGTAATTCAACTGTAAGAACAAAAATTGGCCAAGGATTTAGCTCAGCAGCCTAAGCACCTGCCTGGTAAGCACAAGGTTGTGAGTTCAATCCCCGGTACAAAAAAAAAAAAAAATTGAACAAAAATTAATGACCACTATATGAAAATCACACCCACTAATTAAAATTATTAATCACTCATTTATTGACCTTCCAGCCCCATTCAACATCTCTGTGTGATAGAACTTCAGATCTCTCAGACTACAAATTATCACAGGATTATTACTTGCAATACATTATACTTCAGATACAACAACAGCATTTTCATCTATTACCCATATCTGCCAAGACATAAACCACGGCTAACTAATCCGAATGCAAATGGGGCATTCATACTCTTCATCTTCTTGTACCTCTTGGATGCAGTATTTATTATGGATCATACACATTTTCAAAAACCTGAAACATTGGAATCTTACTCCTATTTACAGTAACACTGAGGACAAATATCATTGTGAGGTGCTACTGTAATTACAGATCTTCAATCCACAATTCCCTATATTGGTACATCTCTTCTTGAATGAATCTGAGGTGGATTCTCAGTTAATAAAACTACTCTGACATGATTCTTCATATTCCACTCTATTCTTCCATTTATTACTGCAGCCCTAGTCATAGTGCATTTTTTTATTTCTCCACAAAACCAGATCAAACAACCCATCAAGACTTAGCTCTGAATCTGACAACATCCTTTTTCACCCCTACTATAGGATCCTAACCCTATAGGATCAAAAATATCATAGGGTTGACATTCATAGTGTTAACGCTCCTATCTTTAATCCTATTCTCACCCAACTTCCTTGGAGACCCAGACAACTACATACCAGACAACCCTTTAACTACACCCACACATATCAAACTGAAATGATACTTCCTTTTCACATATGCAATGCTCTGCTCCATTTCTAATAAATTCAGGGGTTTTAGCCCTTGTATTCTCAATTTTAATCCTAACTTCGCTTCCAATTTTACACCATATCATTTTGCCCCCTCAGCCAATGCCTTCTGTGAATTTTAGTAGCAAACTTATTTATCCTTACATGAATTGGAGGTAAACCAGAATACCTTTATATTTTCACTGGGAAACTGGCATCAATTATTTATTTCTCTATTATCCTAGTTCTTTTTCCACTAGTAAACATGATAGAAAATAAAATCCTTAAATGAAGAGTCCTTGTAATGTAACCAATTACTTTCATTTTGTAAACCAAAAATGGAAATAATTTCCCCTAGGACACAACAATTCAAGGAAGAAGCAAGTAGCCACACCGTCAGTACCCAAAACTGATATTCTTATTAAACTAGTCCTTGAAATAAGTGAAACACTTATTCATATAGTGTTACTCCTATGTCTCTGAATATTGTGCATTAATGCACCTCCTCATCCATGAATGCACAAGTACATATATGTACAGCAGGACATAAAAATCATATGTTTAATCAACACTAAGTGTTTGACCTCATGGATATCAAGCAAGTACAAACAACTCGTATGTGCATAAACCATTCACCCTTTTAATCCAACTTAAACTAATCAATACAAGTATTAATTAACTAATGTTATGATTGCATCTTACATAATACACCCAGTAGACCTTTAGACATTAGTCCATTCAGTCAAATCAGTCCTCGTCAATGTGCCTATCCATCACCCATGTTCAACCTCTTACTATCCTCCATGATATCATCAACCCACTAGATGGGTTCCCTCTGCTCACCTCGGGCCCATAACATGTGGGGATTTCCACTAATTATCTTTAAAAGACATCTGGGGTTTTTTCTTTTTTTTTTTTTTTTTTTTGTCTTTTTGAGACAGGGTCTCATTATGCAGTTCAGGCTGGCCTTGAGCTCACTTTGTAGCCCAGGCCGGTCTCAAACCTGCCTCAGCCTCCCAAGTGCTGGGATTACAGGTGTCCACCACCACACCTGGCTTAAAAGATATCTGGTTCTTACTTCAGGGTCATACAACATAAAATAGCCCACTTATTCCTCTTAAATGAGAGTTCCTAGATGGACTAATGTCTAGTCAGCCTATGATCAACATAACATGCATTTGCTACCTTTATTTTTAGGAATGCTGTGACTCACCATAGCTGACAAGACATGGTCTCAGTCAACTCAATTGTAGCTGGACTTACAATGAAGTATTCTTACTCCACATGGTATTATTTCTGTGGGAATTCTTTTAATGCTTGAAGGACATAACCTGAAATACCCATATGTACATGTATGTATGTGTATGTATGTATGTGGTTTTTAAATAGCAAGTTATCTATAAATAAGCCCCCCTTACCCCCTGTTGAAATATTTATCTGTCATATAAGCTAAATACTTGTCTGACATATTATTTCTGTCTTGCCAAATCCCTAAAACAAGAATTATATATATTTAAAATAATAAATCAACATAACCAACCCAAAACTTCCCATATTTATAAGAGTGTCTAAAGGAACCTTTTTACCCCACAAGTTAATTCTAATTCACCTTTTTCCTTCCCATCCCTCCCTTTTTTTCCTTTCAAAATTTACTTCCCATTCTATAAAATTACACTTATTTTTTTCCCAAGTTAATGTAGTATATACACAAAGCAAAGCACTGAAAATGCCTAGATGCATTTTATAACTCCATAAAGAATAGGTTTGGTCCGGGCTTTTTTATTAGTTGTTAGCAAAATTATACATCCAAGATTCATCACACTGGTAAGAATGCCCTCTAAATCAAAAAACTTAAAAGGAGCAGGTATCAAGTACACTATACAGTAGCTCATAAGACCTTGCTTTGCCACACCCCCATTGGAAACAACAGTAATAAAAATTAGGCAATAAACAAAAGTTTGACTAAGTTATGCAACAAATATTAGGGTTGGTAAATTTTGTGCCAGCCACCGCAGTTATTTGATTAACCCAAATTAGTAAATTTTGGCATAAAGAGTGTCTTAGGAAACTATAAAAATAAGATTAAACTTTATCTAGGTCGTAAAAAACTTCAGATAAAATATGAACCAAAAACAAAAGTAATCTTAATGTATCTGAACACACAAAAGCTAAGGTTCAAACTGAGATTAGATACCCCACTATGCTGAGCCATAAACATAAAAATTTTACAACAAAACTACTAGCAACAGCTTAAAACTCACTTGGCAGTGCTTTATATCCACCTAGAGGAGCCTGTTCTATAATTGATAAACCCCAACTCACCTCACCACTTTTTGCTAATTCAGCCTATCTACCACCATTTTCAGCAAACCCCTTTATGGAGCAAAAGCAAGCACAAGTATATCACGTAAAAAACGTTAGGTCAAGGTGTAGCCAATGAAGTAAGAAGAAATGGGCTACAGTTTCTTATCAAAAAAATATTTTAATGTAATATTTATGAAAATTAAAGATCTAAGGAGGAATTAGCAGTAAGTTAAGAATAGAGAGCTTAACTGAACCAGGCCATGGAGCACATAAACACCACATGTCACCATCCTCAAATATTTAAATTTTTTAAAACTTAAAATCAATACAATATGAGAGAAGATAAGTTGTAACAAGGTATGCATACTGGAAAGTGCTTGGAAAACAAAGTGCAGCTTAAATTAAAGTATCTGGCTTACACCGGGAAGATTTCACTCATTACTGATGGCTTTGAACCTATTCTAGCCCCAAAACAACCAAACACAACTATTTTCAATTCACAAGGTAAAATATTTACCTAAGAAATTATAAGAGACAGAACTTTTTTTTCTGGCACTACAGAGATAGGACCTTAAGAGAAAGATGAGAGAACATTAATAAACAGTAAAAAAAAAAAAAGCATAGATTACCCTACTATCTTTTGTATGATGAATTAACTAGAATATGTTTGACAAAGAGAACTGAAGTCGACTACCCCAAAACCATGAGCTACTTCCAAACAGCTAACAGAGCAAACTCGTCTATGTGGCAAAACAGTGAGAAGATTTAGAAGTAGTTTGTTGGTAGCTGGTTATCCAAATAAGAATTTTAGTTCAGCTCTAAGTTTTCCTAAAATAACTTAAATAAAAACTTAACACCTAATAGATAAGATATACAGCTCTTTAAAACAAGGAAACAACTTTAAACAGTCAGTAAATAAACAAACCACCCTACTTGGCCTAAGAGCAGACATCAATTAAGAAAGCATTCAAGCTCAACCAAAAGCTATCATCTCAATTTCAACAGATCCATAATTAACCCCTATTTAACAAATGGATTAATCCATATTAATATAGAAGAAATAATGTTAATATTAGTAACAAGAATTATTTCCCTCTCAACTTAATAAGACAAAATATTCCATTAATTATCTTATTAAAAATATTGTTAACTCGACACAGGGATGCTATTCAGGAATGACTAAAAAAAAACAAAAGGAACTCAGCAAACATAAATCCCACCTGTTTACCAAAAACATCACCTATAGCATTTCAAGTATTAGAGGCACTGCCTGTCGGGTGACAAGTCAGTTTAATAGCCTAGGTATCCTGACTATGTGAAGGTAGCATAATCACTTGTTTTTTAAATAAGAACTTGTACGCATGATTTAACTGTCTCTTTCTTTCAGTCAATGAAATTGACCTCCCTTTACTACCTTAAATTCACAAGAATATAAAGCTTAAGTTTTGAATTAATAATTTTGGTTGGGGTGACCTCAGAGAACAACAAATCCTACGAATTGTATGCTATAAAAAAAAGTATAAAAATGACATTTCAGAGCAGACATTAATTTATTTGTGGACAGAAGAAAAAACTACTCAAGATTAGGAAAATAACTATAGTCAATTGAGCCCCAGTTAACTTAACCTAGATATTAACCTAGATCCAAGTCAAAGTTTACAGTCATTAATTGAGCCAAAAATCTTTTGATCAATTAACCAAGTTATCTTAGGGATAACAGTGCAATCCTATTTTAGAGTTCATATGAACAATAGGGTTTACAACCTCGATGTTGGATCAGGACATCTTAATGTTGCAGCCACTATTAAGGATTTATTTGTTCAACGATTAAAGTCCTACATGATCTGAGTTCAAACTGGAGTAATCCAGGTAGGTTTCTATCTATTAAAAATTTCTCCCAGTACAAAAGGAGAAGAGAAATAAGGCAAATTAACCAATTATGCCTTAATAACTAAAAGATATCATATTAATCTTATAGTTATTCCATTCACAACCCAAGACAAGGATTTGTTAAGGTGACAGAGCCCAGTAAATTGTATAAAACTTAAAACTTTATATTCAGATGTTCAACTCCTCTCCTTAACATTTATGTTCTCAATCAATTTTTTTCTATTAATTATCCCTGTTCTCCTAGCCATAGCATTTCTTAACAGAACAAAAAATTCTTGGCTACATACTAATGCACAAAGGACCAAACATTATTGTACTTTATGGAATCCTTCAACCAATCCCAGACGCACTAAAGAACCACTTCACCCATCAACCTCCTCAATTTTCCTCTTTATCATGGCCCCCACCCTAGCCCCTACACTTGTCCTATCCGTATGAATTCCAAGCCCAATATCATATCCCCTAATTAACGTAAACTTAGGACTTCTATTTATCTTAGCAACATCAAGTCTTGCTGTCCACGCCATCTTATGATCAAGATGAGCATCCAACTCCAAAAACACACTAATTGGAGCACTATGAGCAGTAGCCCAAACTATCTCCTATGAGGTCTCCCTAGCTGTCATTTTTCTCTCAATTCTACTTCTAAATGGATCATTCTAATTAATAAACTTAATGGAAACCCAAAAAGATACCTAATTACTCTGCCCACATGACCCCTAGCTATAATATGATTCATCTCAACTTTAGCAGAAACTAACTGAGCCCCAGTTAACTTAACTGCAAGTGAATCAGAATTAGTATCTGGATGTAATTATGCCAAAGGTCCTTTTGCTCTTTTTTTTTTCTGATTCAGACACTTTCAAGATCATAATTTATCTATTACTTCAGCTAAAAAGATAGTATACATATTAGGGAATCCCTTAAAATTCAACTCTAGAGGTATATACCATCTAGTACTTTTTCATTGAATGTTAATTAAAAAGAATTTTGTAAACACCTGAAAGACCCACTATTAACATGAACTATGGTAATAAAAAATTTGACATTTAATTTGTCCAATGTATAGTATTTACATTATGAAACCAATGGTGGTACGATAAACAGTGATAAATAGTAGAAACAAACTTTAAAAAGCAAACGCTTATAATCTTACAATGTGCTAATTACCATAATTGTATATAAAAAATTAAAACATAGAAGAGCTTTCTGTTACAAAATTCTTAATCATCTGAGTTGTATTCATTTCTTGCTACCAATTTACATGCAACATGAGCTAGGATATTTGATTTTTTTCTTCAAGAAAGTATAAAAATGGGGGCTGGGGATTTAGCTCAGTGGCATAAGTGCCTGCCTTGCAAGCACGCGGTCGTGATTCGATCCCCAGTACCAATAAAAAAAAAAGGTATAAAAATGACATTTCAGAGCAGACATTAATTTATTTGTGGACAGAAGAAAAAACTACTCAAGATTAGGAAAATAACTATAGTCAAGCCTCTTTCTAACACAAATCATAAAAACTGTTTTAAAAAATTGAGAGATGCATAGGCAAAGAGTACCATGAAGGACACAGATCAAAAAACCCTACAATTACATACTCATCTTTTCTGTCTTCTCCTATGAGAGGTCTATTCTGCCATCCATAAATAACTGGAGCAAGTGTGAGGGGCACCAGGTGTATAACTAAATCTTGCAGAATACTAAGATGGAGGCAAGGATAGTCAGAAGGGGCAATTTATATGTAATTCAAACTATATACAGCATAACTGGAATGCGGCCCATTCCAAACTGGCTTTGTAAAACAATGGACATCTCTGATTGAATAGTTAAAATTATAACACAAGGTACAAAAAAAAAAAAAAGACAATAGGTTTACATAGGGAGCCATATCCATGGGGCCATTTTATAATAAGTATTTACTATGCTGTTTCAATTTTAAAATAATTTTGCTAAGTAACCATTTCAACTGAGGTCTATATATAAAATGTCCAAATAGATAGTTATTTACCTTTGGCGAGTTGAAGGCCTTGTGGCTTCTGTCAGAATTGTAGGCAGAACGCTAATGTTCGGGCTCGGGAGGGAAAACTCAAACTGAGGTAACCCAAAAGCTGTGCGTGCAGGGTAACTAGAGGAACTCTGAAGGTCAAAGTACACCAGAAACCCAAAACAGGTAACAGTGAGAATGGCGAGGGGGGAAGGAAGGCTAGAACGTGTGAAGAACAGGAAGAGGAAGGCCTCTTGCACCAGCAGAACCCTACATACATACAAAAACAAAAAGCCACCCGCCGTTTCATAAAACGGCAGCCAGTTATAGTGTGGGAAGTATAAACTGCAGAAACCCTGAAGTCAATAGAAGAAAACTACTGGTTTACGTGAGAGAAAGAAAACGTTTCACTGTAACAGTCTGTGGTGAAGGCCACCACATGGCCCACTGCACCTGGCTGGCAGTGGCCTTCAGCCTCTCCACTTCTGGGCCCAGATTCGAGCCCTGCCGCTCTCTTTTGGTGGCTGAATCATACTGCTCGGCCAGAAGAGAAGCAAATACATCTATCTCCAGGACGTCTGAGGCCTGGGCTGGGTAAATGAGAGCCGGCCTGTTCATGCCACAAGGGGCTATTCTCCCATTTGTCAAGAACAGCTTCTTGTACCTTCTCGATGAGTCGCTGTTCAGTGTTGCTGTTGGTGAGAGGATGTGTCGTCACGTCAAACAGTAAGAAGCTCTGTGTCTCGGTAGTTAGTACTCCCTTTTCCACCAGGTTTTTAGCTAATCTTTCCTGCAAGTTTCTTAAATGAAATGCAATTCTAATGGATTCTATGTCTCTCCACTAAGTAATTCAGTCGGGCTCTGGAGTGTTTCTGAAGGCCCCTTCATCAAGAAGAACACCCCCAGGGGCTGCCTCGGACTTACAGATCCTTTCTTGTCAAAAGACTTCTGCGTCTCATCCCGCAAGCCTCTAGCGGTAACCTTCCTCCTCATGCTAAGTCAATGAACACACAGCCATGGAATCCGGGTGACATAGTCATTCCAAAGAGATGTGCTGCCCGCTCGGTCCTCGAGGCCCGCCAGGAGCACCTCCTCCATCAGAGTCGGCCGTGCTTCCTCGGAGTCGCCTTGTCGTCGGTCCTGCTCGTCGCAGAGGCGGCTCGGCGCGTGGTCTGGGTCGGCGTTGCTGGAGGCCAAAGAGGACAGCGGCACGGACCGGGAGTTCCTCCTCCTCCCCGCCCAGCCCCAGGCCCAGGCTTCCGGATTAAATCCGGGCGCTGGGGCCCTGTCCGTCAGTAGCGAGCCCTCAGGCAGGCAGGGGCGACAGCGGTGGAGACCATGAGGGCGACCTGGCAGGAGAGGGGCACCTCCTGCCGGGGAGGCCGCTGCGTACAGGCGGAATCCCCAGCCCAGCCTTTTGCCCTGTTTTTTACAGCCAAATGCATAAATATTATTAAAATAAATGCCTTCACGACCAATATCTTTTTTAACACCATGCCAACCATTACATCACCCAAAACTTATACAATAAGCTTTATACTAAAGACACTTTAACAATTTTATTCTTGTGAATTCAAGCCTCATACCCCGCCCCCCCCCCGATTTTGATATGCATCTCCTTTGAAAATACTTTCTTCCCCTCACCTTGGCCCTATACATATGACATATCTTCTTACCCATTTTATTATCTGGCTTACTCCCTCAAACAATCTAGAAATATGACAAGAGTAATCATAGAGATTTAAACCTCTTATTTCTAGAATCATAGAACTCACACCTACTCCAAAGAATTCAAAATTCTCTGTGCTACCTATACATTCTAATAGTGAGGCCAACTAAATAAGCTATCAGGCCCGAGACCTGAAAATGTTGGTTTACATCCTTCCCTTACTAATTAACTTTATTAAAACCACTGTCATCTATGTTACTCTAATTTTAGGAACATTAGTCACCCTACTGGGCTCCCACTGACTATATGAATTGGCTTACAAGTAAGTATACTAGCCATTAATCTCAAGCATAATAAACAAAACCAATCCACGATCCACAGAAGCCACAACCAAATATTTCCTAACCCCAGAATCAGCATCGATGATCGTGCTATTTACTGCTGTCCTAACCATAATATATTCAGGTCAATTAACCATCTTTTACTCTCAAAATCAAGTCATTTTCTTCATTTTAACCCTATCCTTAATAATAAAATTAGGCCTAGCACCTTTCCACTTTTGAGTGCCAGAAGTAACTCAGGGAATCACGCTACCATCAGGAGTGATTTTGATATAGGAGAATGAAGCTCCCAACCTACTATATGTCCAGTATGAGCTCGTGTTCTCTAAAATCAAAGAATGAATTTTAGGAACAATGGAGGTTACAAGCAGGATATATTTATTGAGAGAAACCTTTTGTCTGAGAGAGACAGAAGGGGTCTCGAGTGGGTTTCCAGGGACTCTCTTTTCTAGGGATTTTTATAGAGTAAAATCATGAGATTAGATGGGTCCAAGGTGGGGGAAAATGGGAACTCACAAGGTGGGCATAAGGTGGAACAGAACTGTGGTCACCAGTAAGATTAATTGCTCAGGTAAAATTGATTAAATCAGCAACAAACAAGGGAGCCAGTCAGGTAGTAAGCAGGAATGCTTAACAGGAGTGACTCTTCCTGTAGGAGAGTGGGATGCTGACTCCTAGCTTCCTCAGAGTGATAGAGAACTATTTGGACTGTCAACACTTAGGATGTGGTTGTTATTTGCTTTGCCTTTTGTCTTGAGATCTCGCCCACAGCAGAAGGTGCCTGTCTTCTCAGAGGCCACAAAGTATCTGAACTTCTGCACTGGCTCCTTTGAGGGCTCAGCCCTGTCTGATTGCCTATAATATTTCTAACTAACTCAGCTGCCTGAAACAATTTTACTAACATGACAAAAAAATCACTCCACCAGGGCTGGGGATTTAGCTCAATGGTGTAAGGGCCTGCCTGGCAAGCACCAGGTCATGAATTTGATCCCTGGTACCAAAAAAAAAAAAAGAAAAGAAAAAAGAAAGAAAAACACTCCACTATCTATTCTTTTCCAAATTTCTCCTATCATTGATCAACCCTTAATTTTCACCTCAGCTATTATGTCCATTTTATTAGGAGGATAAAGAGGACTTAATCAAACACAATTATGAAAAGTTCTAGCATATTCATTAATTGCTCACGTGGGATGAATAACAGCAATCCTCATTTATAACCTCTCAATTACATTATTAAACTTTATTATTTACTCCATACTAACAATCTTCATATCTTCTATATTCTTTATAAATAATAACACAACCACATTATCCTTAAGCCACACTTGAAATCTTTCACCATTAATAATTACCATTATAATAATCACTTTACTATTCCTAGGAGATCTAGCTCATCTAATCGGATTTACGCCTAAATGAGTAATTATCCAAGAAATAGTAAAAAATAACAATATTATTACACCTACTCTAATAACCATTATAGCCTTACTTAATCTATACTTATATATACTAGTCTATTCAACATCCTTGACTCTATTTCTATCCAAATATCAAGTAGTATTTATCCCCTGAATAAGGCCTGCAAGTTACAATCTCTCATCAACTAAATGCAAATTGAATACTTTAATTAAGCTAAATCCTTACTAGATTGGTGGGCTCTAACCCCACAAAACTTTAGTTAGCAGCTAAACATCCTAATCAACTGGCTTTAATTTACTTCTTCCACCCACTGAAGAAGAAGAAGAAGAAGAAGAAGAAGAAGAAGAAGAAGAAGAAGAAG